>OZ014519.1:58351462-58838962 GCA_963966055.1 Lathyrus aphaca | reverse complement strand
TGTTACTGTGAGTAAAGAATTAGGGCATAGCAACTTGTTTATGTTTTCGATTTAGATTTGGTGAAAATTCAGGGTTACTATAATTTCCTATATTAAACCAAGGTTAAATTATGTGTACAGGTAAATGGATAAGTTCAAGATAGTTTTCTTCACAAATGGTCGTTTTGTAAAAGACACTAACTTAAAATATGAGGGTGGGGATATATTTGCGTTTAGTGGACAAGAACCCGATTATTGGAGTTTCTTTGAGGTTGTTGATCTGGTGAAAGTGATAGAACATGAGTTTGATTATACTAAAGTTAACATGTGGTGGAAGCATGAGAGTGATTTGCTTGAAGAAGATTTAAAAAACATTATGGATGATGGAGACGCACATGAGCTAGCCATGTATGCAATTGGATACAAGTGTGATGTAGAGATTTATTGTGAAGCTAAGGTTGATGGAAAGGAAATTTTCATGCCTAAATATAAAGAGAAAGGTAAGGGAGTGAAATGTGTAGACAAAGCTGAGTTTTTTAGTGAATCAAGTACTGATTTTATTGATAATTTAATGGAAGATGTACACTTTGAGGGTAGTGAAGATGAGAGGATGGCTGGTTTTGAAGAAGGTCTTGTAGATGTAACTGTCAATAGGGATGATGAAGGCAATAAGGAGGAGGTAAAGAAGATAGATAATTCTGAAACTGAAGATGGAAAGAGTAAAGAAGATGACAAGGTGTTTATTACTGAAGAGATGAGTAAGAAGCATTTGATTGAGGATGAATATATAATGGATGAGCTTGATAGTGGAGGTGATAATGAAAGTGGTGATGAGAAGCCTTGTATTTTGAGGTATAATGAGGATGAAACACTATGCAAAGATTTTGCTTTCAAAGTTTGAATGAATTTTTCATCTCTAATACAATTCAAAGATGCTATTTTAGAGCATAATGTGTTGAATGGAAGGGAGGTAAAGTTTCAGAAAAATGACTCTAATAGATGTAAGATTGTGTGTAAGGACAAGGCTAAATGTTATTATACCGTGTTGTGTAGTAGGGTACTCAAGACTACCACATTTAGAATCAAAACCTTGTATGCAAAACATAAGTGTGGAAGGAAGTTTTTTAACAACAATGCTAGAGATGAATGGGTGGCTAAAGTTATTGTTGATGGTTTAAAGAATAATTCAAAGATGAGGTTAACTGAGGTGGTAGCTGATGTGAGGCAAAGGTATGCCACAAAGATCCCAGCATGTAGGGAATTCAAGGCAAGAAAGATTTCAAGAGCCATTGTTGAATGTGATTCTAGAAAAAAAATTAGTCTTATGGGGTTGAATTGAGAAGGGCATCAGCTGGAAACACTTTCAAAATAAACACAAGTACTCCTAATGAAGGGATGGCTTTAAGATTTGTAAGATGCTACATGTCCCTAGATGGAACCAAAAAAGCTTTGACAAGATCATATAGACCTTTCATCGGATTGGATGGTTATCATTTGAAACACAAGTATGGATGGATTCTCTTGATTACTGTTGGGAGAGATCCTAATGATCAGTACCTACCAATTGCATTTGTTGTGGTTGACATGGAAACTAAAGATTCCTGGAGTTGGTTCATGAAATTGCTAATTAAGGACATTGGTGATCGTAGGTGGTGCTTCATTTCTGACCAACAAAAGGTAGTCTTAGTATTTTATTTGAATGCATTTACTTTTATCATATTGAAACATTGTTATTGCATGCACAAATAGGGTATGATATTGCATTTACAATATGTAGTCTTACTAATATTGCCTGCACAAACAGGGTCTGGTCCAGGTTTTTGAAGAAGAGTATCCAGAATACGAGCATAGGTTTTGCTTGAGACACCTATATGCAAACTTTAAGAAGAAGTTTGGAGGTGGCACCTTGTATAGAGGTCTCATGATGGCCGCTGCAAAAGCAACCTATTTTGAAGCACATCAGGCTAAGAAGTCAATGATCAAAGAGATTAGTGTGGAAGCATTTGAGTGGATTGAATTAATTCCTAAGAACAAATGGTGTAAGCATGCCTTTCCTATTTTTTCTAAATGTGATGTTTTAATGAATAACTTAAGTGATTCATTCAATGCAACAATCTTGTTACAACGAGATAAACCTATCATAACAATGTTGGAGTGGATTAGAAATTGAGGTTTGCTACACTTAGGGAAAAGGTAGAGGGTTATAAGGGAGTGATTATGATAAAACCCTTAAGGAGGTTCGATAGAGAGATAGAGAAGAGTGCTACCTGGACAGCAACCTATGCTGGTAGGTTGACATTTCAGGTCACCCATGTGTTGTTTACTGACAGTTTTGTTGTGGACTTAGAAAAAAAGACATGTTCTTGTAATTATTGGGAGCTTGTAGGTATTCTATGTAGGCATGTTGCAGCTACAATATATAGGAAGGTTGATGACCCTTTAAAGTATGTAGACAAGTGCTATCACAATAGCACTTGGACCTGCTATGGTGAGATCATAACTCCATTGAATGGACAAAAAAAGTGGCCTAGAACTGAGAATGCAATCATGCTTCCACCTAGGTATAAACTTGGGCCAGGTAGACCAAAGAAACTGAGAAGGAGGGAATTGGATGAAGTTTCATAAACTAAGTGGCAAAGAACAAACACTAGCCATAGATGCAAATTCTGTTTTCAATTGGGACATAACAAGAGGACCTGCAAGAAATTGAAATAAGAGGTAGAATCAAAGTCACAGACAGGACATGTTACTGCTGAGGATACACAGCCTAATGTTGAAGACATTCCTGCCCAAGCTTCTCAGAATATACCTACACAAGCTAGTCAAGCAAATGTACCTCCAATTGTGGCAAGCAAAAAAAGGGTAATACTTATGTTGATATAATGAATTTTATTAGGTCTAATGCTAATTTAAGTGTATTCTAATGTTAATATCATATTTGTTGTAGGGGAGGCCCAAGGGCACCATAAACAAAGATTCCAAAAAGACCAAGGGAACACAATTTAACATTGAAGCAACAACTAGCAGAGGTATAGTGAAAAGAATTCAAGGGGTAGCAAAAAGGAATTCAACTTCAAAGGAAGCACCAACTATGAAGAAACCAAGTGTGACTGAGAATGTAAAACCTATTGTTAAGGAACCAGCTCTGAATGAGAATGCAATGGAACCAGTTGTGAATGAGAATGTAAAGGAAACAGCTATGCATCATATAATACGGTGGGAGAACTGAATTTTTAGTCATGTTGCGGATAGCAAGAGTCGCCATCGACTTTTATTTTATCCATAAAGGAAGGGACATAAAAGAACAGGAAAGACCGTTTTGAAAAGACTTGGGTTTGGGGGGTAGGTTATATAAAGGGGAGGTGTTAGCACCCTTTATATCCATGGTTATCCATGGGATCTTAGTTACTTAGCTCACTTTAATTGTTTTTGAAGAGTGTAGTGTGTGATTAGAAATTTTTCGAAGTACTTTGTAATGATCCTCGTATGGATGTATACAAAGCCTTGTTTTGACAAATGTTTAAGAAAGTGAGGTGTAAAAAGTAATTTTAAGATATGAGCAAGTAACTAGGAGGTACATACCCTAGACTAAGTCATTCATGTTCTTATATGTTCTTTCGAGGGTAAGACTGTCCCTATTATTAAGGAATAAGTAGTCATTACCTTGGATTTGTTAAGGGACGGGCGTAGGGTCATCGTATGGTCAATGAAGGCAACTTGAGGGTGTCTTTAGCAATTGGGAGGGACTATCATCCTTTAATTTGAAGGGACAAGATCAATTAGGCAACATCGTAGGGACTTGATCTTTTAACCGAAGGGAGGGACAAGATGATTTATTTTCCTGGAGGGACTTTGCTTGAGACACCCTACTCTCGAGAGACTTGACCGTTTTTAAATAAGGCAACCAAGAGGAATACCCTAGGAAGTGCAGGCGAAGATCTTAGATCGACTTACGTGTGTGAGTGTTTGTTTTCATATATTTTTATCTTTTTATTAAGCGGTCTACGTCATTTTATTCATTTAGGTTATACACACCCTAAAATTACTAACCATAGCAGTAAAAATAATAATGCGAAAACATAAATCTAAGTTATTACAATATAAGGGAGTGGGGCAACACAAGATCCTCACAAGAGGGGGAAAACAGATAATCGGAATGAAGATAAGGCATAACTAGAAACATAGTATAAGTAATAAATACGGTGGCGATATTAGAGCATAAGAACGATCAAGATTATTCGAAATAAAAGTAAAGTTAAAAAATATTTAGAGATTTTTTTTAGGAAAGGAAGTAATTGGAAATTAAGGTTATAAATTATGATTTTGAAAAAAACATTTTTTGGATTTAAAATAGTTAACTTCTAATCACTAATTAATTTTCTTTAAAAAAAACTAATTATGTACAAAATTTATTTATAAGAAAAACATTAATTAAATTATCAATTCATTTATAAATTAACCTAAATTAAAAAAATATTATTATTTATTTTTATAAGAAAAGGATTAATTCATTAAGCTTGTTTTAATTAATTGTTTAGAAAATAATTAATATTTATTTTTTAGAAAATTAACTAAGAAAAGATGAAAATTAAGAAAATAATCCAAACAAAAGGACCTGAGATTCGAACCCATGTCCCTTACCTCCCATATGCTCCTTCCAACCATCTGTGCTACACGCCTTGGTGTGATGTAGGATGATCACATGCACATATATGTTAAACCTGCTAAAATTAAGAAAAACCAAAAACTATTTGTCAAAACCTAGGATCGAACCCTGGTCACAAGCCTCCCAACACACGCTCATTGCCGCTACGCCACATGGGCCATTTGATATATATAACCAGCATTAAAATATATAAAATTAAAGACTTTTTCAAATTATAGGTTTGGCGCCATTCAGGTTGTCTTCTTCCTTGTGACCTGCGAAATTTCCTGCAATTTTAGCTTCAACATTACCTGCGAAATTAGTTTTGTAGGATTTCCTAGGTTTTCTTCAATGATCACCATACCTGTAAAATTTCTTCAAAATAAAAGTACCATTGTACTCAACACAACTAGTCCATTCATTTACACAATTAGAAGTCATTTATATTGATTGAAACGCGAAGCCCTAAACTGAAGCTAAGAACCCTAGCAATGACTTCTCTTCACATAAGCACCTAAAGTTCAATTGATGCACCCAGAAATACTCTATACCACAAAACAAACAACATTAGATGGTCATAGTTAATTGAAAGTGCACGAAATAGTGAAAACGAAAAAAATATATTCAAGCATGAAGATGCATTCGGGTTAGTCAATTCATGAAACATTTGATGAATGTGATGGTCTGAGCATGGTCGAAATTCATCAAGGAAGTTATCCCAAACTTCCAAATTGTTTGAAATAGGCTGCAACTATGAAACCGAATTCAACCTTTTTGGAAGATTTTTTGTGTTCTTCAAGTGCCTCTTTTTTCCAGATTTTTCGTCCCCTATGTGTTTGTGTGTGTTGTATACTTATAGGTCAATGAATTTAGGTCAAAAAAAAGTGGTGGATTATTGGGCTTTTGGATGACTTGAGTGTGAAGGAAGATGCAACCAAAAATATTCAAAAAATAAAATATATTCTTGCTATTTTGGTTGTGCACGAAATTGGAGAGTTTCAATTAGTCTTGAATGATGTTTATGAGCTTCTAGAAGAAAGATCAAATCAAATATTTGTATTTTCATATTTTATTTTGATTTAAAATGAATTTTAATGAATAAAATCCAAATAAATAATAAATAAATTATAAAAATCAGAAAATATTTGAATTGGGTCGTGTTTGATGTTATCATGAAGATTGGGTTGCAAAATGATAGGCCCATTTGGAAAAAAATAGATTTAAGCCCTTATTTTCTTCATACACCCCTTGAAAATCTCCCAACTTTGACAAGACATAAATCCCTCAATTTTAAGGCTATGAAGGTGTTCTTGGACATTTTGAAAATCTTAAAGAGTCCTTTAACAAACCTCTTTGGTCTCATGTCCATATCTTTTACCATTTTCAAATTATGCCCTTTGGAAAAAGTTGAGTTTTTGTTGACTTTTGAAATGACCTGTTATGTTTTAGCTCATACCTTCCAAATGAAGCATTTTTAGGCTTGACTTGTGAAACACAAAGTTGTATAGAATTCAATTTCCTTCAAAATGAGATTTGTATGGGAAATTTTTTATGAGGCATGTGAAATTTATGGCTGGTAAAAGTTCAGTTGACTTTCTTTAAGAAAACCCTAATTTGGAAACTCCTAATTCTTGATGATCTAAGACTTCCTTGATGAATCATGATAAACCCTTGATCAAATGATGAATTTTACTTAATAATCTTGATGTTGGCAAAAAATCTTAAAGTTTGACTTTGATTTGACCACAGTTGACCTCAGTTTGACTTTTTAACTACTTTGATTGATTTTTGCATATCTGATCATCTGACTGGTCAAACTTATTGGGAAAGCCTTGAAACTTGACATGGGGATTCCTGAATACATGTGGGATGTTATGAAGCTCACTTGAGGCCTTGGAAATCATTTTAACCTGAGGAAACTCAAAACCCTAGTTTTGGACACTTTGTTTATGAGGAGGCATTGTCTGGGGAAACTTCCACACTTCTTGATCAATTTGGAGTCTTGAGGACATTATGATCATTTAGAAGTCTTGAGAGAGATTGTCTTGATTGTGGGAGGGAAAATTTTGGGGTACAACAGCTGCCCATGTTCAATTTTCTGAAATCTGAGGAGTTAGATTGGCAGGTACGCCATTCGTGACTTGAAGGTTGAAGATGATTGAACTCAAAAGCCCAAAAATTTGCACTCGCCGAAACATATGATGATACCGTTGATTGGTTGTGATGCTTGAATGGGCTTAAAGATGCTATTCAGAGAAAAAGTCTTCAGATATGTTTCCTTGAGAGGGAAGCAATCCCAAATATGAAGATAACTTTTTGGGAAGAATAAAGAATAAACGACGGCCCAAAAAATGAGATTACCTTCGGGAAGAATAAACGACGACCCGAGATAACAAGATAACCTTTGGGAAGAATAAACGACGGCCTAAGATATCAATATGGATTTTGGGAATAATAAATGACGGCCCAAAATGAGATAACCTTCGGGAAGAATAAACGACGGCCCGAGGTGACAAGATAACCTTTGGGAAAAATAAACGACGGCCCAAGGTATCAATATGGCTTTTGGGAAGAATAAACGACGGCCCAAAATGAGATAACCTTCGGGAATAATAAATGACGGCCCGAGGTAACAAGATAACCTTTGGGAAGAATAAACGACGGCCCAAGGTATCAATATGGATTTTGGGTAGAATAAACGACGGCCCAAAATGAGATAACCTTCGGGAAGAATAAACGATGTCCCGAGGTAACAAGATAACCTTTGGGAAGAATAAACGACGGCTCAAGGTATCAATATGGCTTTTGGGAAGAATAAACGACGGCCTAAAATGAGATAACCTTCGGGAAGAATAAACGACGGCCCGAGGTAACAAGATAACCTTTGGGAAGAATAAACGACGGCCCAAGGTATCAATATGGCTTTTGGGAAGAATAAATGACAGCCCAAAATGAGATAACCTTCGGGAAGAATAAACGACGGCCCGAGGTAACAAGATAGCCTTTATGAAGAATAAACGACGGCCCAAGGTAAGTTGTTGATGGAGTTTGCTTGCTGGAGAATTAACCTGAAAAAACAATGTTAGTTTGGTGCAAATATAAGGATATATATAACATTCTGCAAGATAATATTTTATGAGAATGCGTATGATATATGATATGATATGATGTATGTATGAATGATGTAGCTGAAGCGTATAAGTAGCTTCATAGAACAACTGCAGACTAGGGAAAATAAATCCCAATTCGTTGCCGAAGAGTATGAAGACTTCGTTCCCACCTTATTTTTAAGAGTATCGTACTTAGGAACTCTCGTTTTCGTTCGTCGTACTTCTTATTGAAGGATTAGGTTCCTGAATATCCTGACTGAGGATAAAAGAAATGGACACAGATCCAGGAGACCTATGTAATTAAGTATCAATTCTTCGGAGGATATGAAACCGCTTGCAGACTTCGTAAAGCTAGAAGTGTAAGATATTACTTGAGGTATTCCGTAAGGATATCCGTAAAGATTACTCCATGGGGATGAACCGGCGAAGCTTCGTTGAATTCCTACCTTCGTTCGTTCTTAGTAAATTCTATTATTGTATTTTATGCATTTCTGATAAACATCAATCATATTCAAAGGCATATATACATTCAAACATAAATCAATGGACGTTTTTCCCTTTACTAAAAAGGGGAAAAGTAAAGTTGAATAAAGAGGGAAAAGTAAAGCTGAATAAAGAGGGAAAAGTAAAGCTGAATAAAGAGGGAGTTTTATTTATTTTAGAAATTGGCATATAAACAGGCAGATTTTAACACGGAGACGAAAATCCTAGTAAGAGGAATTCGTCAAAGAAATTTTTACAAGGAAAAATAGCTATGTGTAAATAATCTTATTAATTTTAAACTTTGTTATTGCCATTATCTTCAATTATCTCATCTTCAGCTATCGGAGAAGAAACAATTGGATTGATCCGTATCTGTTGAATTTGACGTAGAGAACACATCTAGTAGAGGTTACATGGGTGAAGGAGAAGAGTTTGGAAGAAGGAGAAGAATTTGTGGAAGTGACGAATGGATGAAGAACAAATATGAACCCTAGTTTACAAATTATGTGGAAAGATGCGATTTAGGGTTTGAACGTACTGGAAGGGGATGTTTGACTACATATACACTGCAATGCATTCACGCGTGGATTATTTGAGTTACACCATGGCAAATTATTTATGCACACATGGCTTGCCAACTCAGCCTCCGTTAGTTCAAACTAACGGGAGGGACTAGATTTCGAAACGGAAAAGTTTTGGAGGACCAATGCTTGAAGAAAATATTTATAGGGACCTATTTCAAAAAATGAGATATTTAGAGGGACCAAAAATATATTTAACCCTAGATAATTTTATTGGAACTTGGTTTATAAAATTTAGAGTAACTAAGTCCACTTTTGTCATTTGAGTATCTTTGTTGGGTAAGTACCATTTTCAACCCAACTTGTCATTTCTCATATCTTTCAAGGACTCGTTTCAATTGGACAATTTGAAAATATAGTGACTCGCAATTTTTACATACAAATTTTGTCTTTCTTCACTAACAATCATTTTTTTCATCCTTAGTATCTTTTTCTATATTAACAATTTTATCTTCCAAGGATGTTATTTGTTACTTTTGACTAGAACATTTTCTATAAAGTTTCAAAAGTTCATCATGTAATTCATGAAAAACACTTTGTAATTCATCATAAGATGGAATGTCATTAGTTTCAGAATCATTAACCTCGTGTTCTTCATCACTTGAATGATATGTTGCCATCATTGTCTTGTTTGCATGTTATTCATTTTAAGATGAACTTATTTCATTGTCATCCCACACAACATATGCTTTCTTTGGCCTTTTGTCCTTCTTTCTTTTGAAGTATTTATCCTTATTTTTAAGTGTAGGGCATTCACTTTTAACATGACATTTTTCTTCACATCCAAAACATTTAATCTTCCTTGTTGGTGCTTCTTCTTTAATGATTTCCTTTTTCTTTTCTTTTCTCAGAAAATTTTCAAATTTCTTGATAAGTTCATCATCTTCATCACTATCAGATTCATCCTTCTTCAATCTTTCAAGTTCTAATTCATGCTCTTGAAGTTTTCCGAACAAGGAAGCGAATGTCATTGTAGAAAGACCCTTCTTTTCTGAAATTGTCGTCGCCTTTGGTTTCCATTCCCTGTTTAAAGACCTAAGCACTTTAAGATTTAAATCATCGTTAGTAAAAGTCTTACCAACAACGATCATGTGATTGGTTAAGTGAACAAATCTCTTTTGTAGAGCAAGTATTGATTATCGGGGCTGCATTATGAATATTTCGTATTCTTGACTCAATGTATTCAATCTTGATCTTTTTACTTCAGCGGTTCCTTCATGAGACTCCACCAAAGTATCCCATATTTGCTTTACCTATTTACATTGAGAAATGCGGAAGAATTCATCCATACTTAATGCACTTTGAAGAATATTGATAGCTTTATTTTCATTGAGAATTATTTTCTTATCATCCTCATCATACGAATTTTTAGCCTTAAAAGTGCTAACACCGTCGACTACACTGATAGGATTATGTGGACCATTTTCAACAGCTTCCCGTATACCATCTCCTTGTGCTTCTAAGTGTGTCTTCGTTCGAATTTTTCAAAAATCAAAATACTCTCCATAAAATAGAGGGGGCTTGTTGCTACTACCACCATCTTTAAAAATCGGGATTACGGAAGCCATTATGGATCTTTTAGAAACAAGTTACCTTTAACTTACTTTGATACCAATTGTAAGTTTGAGATATGCCTAAGAGGGGGTGAATTAGGCCTTTAAGATTTTTCTCGATTTATCACCGTTTTTTTATTTTACTTTCCTTAAAGTTACTGAGTAATGAAAACTGTAAAATGCAGAAAGTAAAGAACACATGAAATTTGTATTGGTTCCCCTCACAGTCCGAGAGGACTCCAGTTCCCTTTCAACACGAAAGAGAGTTCACTATTGTTAAATATTTTTACAAGCCTAATTACAAGACTTATCCTACAATCTTCTAACAACAACCCACCAAGAACAACCTCTTGGATTTTACAAGTTTAAAGTTCTATTGAGAACAAATCTCACAATGGGTCTCTTGTATCCAGAATCTGCATAACAAGGAATAATCACCCAAGTAGAACAAGAAAACAAGCCTTTCCTTTCTACTCTCTTGTTTCCAACAATCTTGGACAACAAAGAATAATAACAAGAGTTTTTTTAAGAATAATGAAATTTGTAGAACAATTATCGCTTTGAGTGATATCAATATAATTGATCTTCCCTTCCAAACAAGAAACTTATAATGATAGAATATAATGCTTAAGTGTTTACAAATATTGTATAATTTTTCTGAATTGATATGGAAATACATGCAGAAAAATTCTTTGTGAAAGTTCAAGAACACAAACACTTGTCTTGAAAATTGAATGATTATAATGATGTTAAATTGCAATGGAAGTGTAAACACCCCAAATTTGCCCTCACCCATTCACACCATGGCTTGTGATCTTTTCATATGCATAAATCCAATCATAGCATCTCATACCACATTTTTGATTCATTGCATTGGTTCTAAGTCATCTGCATCTAGGGTTTGTGATCTGAGCAATCCAAGGGCTTCTTGAGCCACTCCAAAGGTCATCAATCACTTCAAATGGGTCCATGTGTGTTCAAGCATCATATTATATCTCCTCAAAGTCAAGAATACCAATGAATCACAAGAACTGAGGATGGCATGGAAGCAGAGCCAGGTTTGACTGCACAGATGACCTAGAATTAGGGTTTTGGTTTTAGAGGCCATAACTCCAAATTTTTTGGTCATTCTTGTTTCTATTGGTCTCTATATGGTATAGGGAGCATGCATATCAATTTTCATGAAGAAATTCCATGGGGAAGTCATCTGATCAAGAGTTGACTTTTTGAACAAGTCAGTGCAAAATCAGGGCATCTGAGGCCCCCAACGACCCAACGAAAGGGTGTTCTTCATCATTTTGATTGTGTATGATCTTTATTTGATCATAGAAGATGTTAGAAGTTCATAAAATTGAAGAATTTCAAGTCATTTGCAAAGTTGACTTTTTGGGAAAGTTGACTTTTAATGAAAATTGCCATTTTGGGAAACTTTTTCAACCTTTACTTTTTGATTCAAAAATGCTTCAAATGGAAAAACTTTGGTCATGAAAGTTGTAGAATGGATCATTCCCTTTTCAAAAAGTACAAGAACATGACCTAATTCATTTTGGATCAAAAGTTATGGCTTGTCAAAGTTGGCTAAAATCACAAAATTTGAAGTTTTCTACCAAAGAGGCATTTTGCAAAATGGTATGATCAAGTGTTCTAAAGGCCTCAAATGTGTACCATTTCTTCACAACATGATCACATGACCTCTAAAACTCAGAATGGGCCAAAGAACTTTGCACTTTGATGCCTTGAAACTCAAGAAATCCCAAAGGAACCAAACATGAGCCAACTTGCAAAACCTATCACAAATTACAAACCACTTGCTGCATTGCCTCTAGACCTTTTTCATAGCATTCCTTGATTCAAGCTGAGCCAAAGCAAGCCAAAAAGCAAGTTGTACCATTGCCCATACCTCAAGTACACATCAAGTTGACATTTTGGCCAAAGACCCATACCAATCACCATAGGCCACCAACAACTTTCTGACCTATCCCCTTTTGATACATGGACCAAAGCCAGCATAACACACAACACAACTCATTCTGATCTTGCCCAAAAAACCATAGTTATCAAAATCTCTCCAACTTGCATTTTCATTCGAAACACTCTCCAGAAGCTGCAAACACACAAACAAACTTCACAAACAAACTCAGCATGCTTCACTGATCAAAAACCACCCATCACCATAGCCTGAAACCCTCAGAAACCAAGATACGATTTCCACCCTCCCTTGAACAGAACTTCTTCCATCTCTCAAACCAGCCATCCTCAAAGCTTTCTAAGCCTCATTTCATCATCAGGGGGTTCAAAGGAGTGGACTTGCAGCAAAGGAAAGGCCAGAAAGCTCAGGACCAGGAGTTTCCATCTCAGGTAGCCATCTCAAACTTTTTTCCAGAAACTCCATTTTAAGTTCCTAAATGATTTTATGTGCTCCCCTGATCATGGGGATATGATTATTTTTGAAAATGGTTGAGAAACCAGGATGTATGATTGCTCTGAAACTTTTCTGCCCTAAATGTGTTTTGCTTCGATTTGCATGATTAATGGATGAAAAATGATTTTTGTTTGGGGGTTTTGATTCAGTGTTGAGTGGGGATGGATTCTGGGCAATTAGATTTCATTTTCATGGCGTTTTGAGAAAGTTAGCAACTTTCAGGTGAGAGTCTCGCCGGAGAAGACGACCGGAAGTCTTCTCCGGCCACCTGAAAGTGTTTAGGGCTAATCTGTGTAATTAAATGAAGTTTGAATGTGGAGCGTTGGATGGGTTGACCAGGGCTGACCCGCGCGTGTTTGAATGGCCAGGATGCATCATTAGAAACCCTAATCCATAATTAACCTAATTAATTCAGTTTAATTAATTTAAAATGGAAATTAGGTCAGTTTGAATCTCAACCCTTGGATCTGGCGCGCAGTCTTTCCCTCCTTCCTGAGTTTGAATCCAGACCTTTAGATGCGCATACTTTTCATTTAATTCATTTTATTTTCTTTTTTATTTCATTTGTTTTCTACATTTTATTTAAAATAGTAAAAATCATCAAAAAATTCTGAAAATTTTTATTCAAGCTTTTATTAATTTTCAAAAACCAAAAACATTTTTATTTTTATTTTTTGCATTAAAAAATATTTTTAAATCATTTAAAAGATTATTTTTAATTGATTAATGAAAATTAATTAATTAAAAATACTTTTAGGTATTTAAAAATCACAAAAAAATTCATGAAACATTTAAAATCATTTAGAAACATTGTCCAACTCTCAAACCAAATTTCTTTTTTGATCTTGATGTCTTTTGACAATTTTCCATGGAATTAATTTCATTTCAAGGCATTATTTTGATCCAATCTTCAAAAATTCATTTCTGCCTAACCTTTAAGAGTTGGACATTGATTCTTTTTGCATTGCATTTTGTTTAGCATGAAGTTTATAGGATTAAATTGGCATGAATTGATCTTGCATTTCCTATTTGTTTGGAATTTTTCTTGATAAGGTACCTTAAAACCCTAACAATCTTGAGAAATTCATAACCCTCATTAGGTTAAGAGTTAGAACCCCTCCTTTGGGCAGTGAGTTTGTATAGGTTTAGGGTTCCTTTGAATGCATTTTCAATTTTTTATCATGATGTTTGCTTCTGGTTTTGATTTTTGTTTTGTGCATTGATCATAAACCCTAATTTGGGCTTTCATTTGCATCCATCTTCCATTTGCTTGCATACCATGACTTGCCATGACATTTTGTGCATCCATTTGATTCATAATGCATCTTAAGACATATTAGAATCATGTTTGATCATTGCATCTTTCATTTTCCATGTTGTATGTCATTTGCATTTCATAACTTTTCATGTATGTTCATGGTTTTAAGCATGTTTCCCTTGCATCCATATGTTTGTATGATCATCCTCATGCCTTGTTTCATGTTTGCATCATCTCATAGCATCATTGACATCATACTCATGCTTTTGGTTTTGGTTTACATCACCACATTTCATCTCATTTGCATTGCATTTCATTTCTTTCACTAACTTTTCAGGTGGTAAGTTACTTTGAGAAGCGAATTTGCCTTCACTTCTCACATTCTCTTTTCATCTCTCTTATGCATCATTGCTGCATTTTGTCTTGTGTTTGAGATTGAGCTTGCTCATCCTTCTTCTTCTTACTTTCTTTCTTCAAGTGACTTGTCTTCTTAAATGAAGCAAGTTACTTTGCTTCTCTTTGCTCCTTTCATCTGCTTCCTGGTGGTTTCTCTGAAGATCTTTCTTGTAAAACCTCACAAACCTTAGGAACAACCAAGCATGACAATGATTAGGGTTTTGATTAGTCCCCCATTTAGACTTTACCTTTGTGTCTCATTGAGTCCTCTCTTCTCATCTCATAATCAGGGACTAAACCCTAAAGGCTTTAAGGCTTTTGATTAAGCTTATGCCTGTATCCTTCTATTAGGATGGAGTGTATAACTTTAATCCTAAGTGTTAAACCCTTAATGTGTTTAACTCCTTCAATCAATCCATCTAATAATCACCAAGACATCAAGCTTGCAACTTGGGCCTTGCATTAGGGTTCTAATTCTTCCTTAATTGGTTAAGAAGGACTAACCCTAGTGTTAATGGACAAGTCCCCATCAAGTTGTCTTACAAACCATAAAAATCATTTCTTCATCTTATCATTAACTAAAATCCACCTAATAAAGGCTTTGTTTTGTCATGAGGTTAATCCTTAATCATGGATTAAGTTGAGGAGTTTTCCTCAGCTTAAACATTCTCATCTATTATCCTTCTATTAGGATGGTGTAATGAGTCTGTTTAATCCCTGATTATGGCTTAGTCTCATTACTTAACACTAAACAAAAACAACAAAAACATCTAAATAATCACAAGTTAATGATCTTAATCCTACACCATGGTGATTAAGTGTGAGATGCTGACTTCCCACTTAAGGTATTCTCATTACCCCTAATCAGAGGGAAGATGTGATGAGTTTACTAACCCCTTGGTTTAGGCTTAAGCTCATTAACTTATGACAAACTTTCAAAAGCAATAAAAGACTGAAAACTCAAAAACAAACAATAACCGTCTCCTCCGGGATTCTTTTCTCATCTCATTCACTCACAAACGAGAACTCGCTTCTTCCGTCTAATGCAAGACAGTTTGCACCTGAGCCAGACAGGTCATACACTTGAGCATAGACAAGTAAGCAGTTCACAAGTCAATCCATCTTTCAGTCTCTTTGGGTCGAACTACGGTGTTCTGACTTCCTCATTGCACGAGAGGATACGTAGGCATAACTTAACAGTTATCGAACAAAAGTCTCTATATATTCCCCCTCTTTCCAGCATCATTCTTTTAGCCTCATATTCTTGAGCACTCCACTCTTGTCTTTACACTGACACTATACATATACACTACACTTTTCTTACACTGACACCTGTATATCCTTTTCCAGTTCTTTGATACACAAATTGCACTGACACTACCCCTTTAAAACACAAATCTTTTAAGCGTGGATCCCGTCGAGTACGACGGATAATCTGGGTGCTAATACCTTCTCAGGTTGTAACCAACCCCCTTTCTCAGTCTCTCTGGTTCGCAACCGTCTTATCCATATCTTTCTAGGTTTATGCAGCATTACCTTTCCTTCGGGATAAAAATGCCTAGCTGGCGACTCTTTTCATTTCATTATTTTCGCCGACCGTTCGCGTCTGTACCCCTTCTGACCAGGTGTCATTTGGTGGGAGCGACAGCTTGGCGACTCTGCTGGGGAATCTTATACTGTAACCAGGGCTTCTGGTTCTTTTTGTGGGTTCCTCCTAGCGCTTGTTTGATTTGTGTTTACTGGGGTGTTATGTGCTATTTGTGTTTGTATATTTGCTTTATTTACTGCTTTATGTACAGTTATTTATTGCTTTCTTTACAGCTTTATATACATCATACTGTCATACTGTTCTGGCTGGATCTGGTTTTGTTGCTTTGGTGGGTGGGTGTTCTATTGAGAGTTTAAGGTCCTGTACCTGGGACCTGAGTGACACCTAGGCTAGAGTGGTTCATGTTCTTTCCCATTCCATTTCGGTCTGGTGCGGGAATATGAAACACGGTTCAGATATGGGTTTCTTCTTGAGAACTCTGTGCTACAGATCTCCTGTAGTGCTAGGGTTATCTAGGAAGCCTGCTAAGTCTGGATGACCTTTATTATGACCTTCAGAAACTGAGGTGAATTAGAGGAGGATCTTTTATGGTTATTGTAAACACTGTACCTCCGGGTTAGAAGTATTTACACTTCTCATAACTGATCCAAGTCTGAGGATCCTTGTTTTAGAACACCACCTGTGAGGGGGTTGGGATGTTTACAGGTTTGCAGGTACCCTTGACCTCAGCATACCCTGTTACTTTGTTTTGATTAAGAGTACTCCATTTTGGGACACTTCTTGTGATTTTAACCCTGGACATATGACTCTTTATTTGAGTCCCCCACCTTGGTTACTGGACTTATGAACCTCCATCTGGACTTTTTAGACATACATGGACTTACATCAAGGCAGTAGCCAGATCCAGCTTAATCACAAACCTTTGCATATCATTTGCATACATCATCATTGCATCATTTAACATGTGTTTATTTGTTTTTCAGGGTATCCATTTCATTGTATCTTGGTTTTGGTTTTGACCCCTTCATCTGCATAGGCCCTTGCTCACCAGCCATTTGCTTCAGCTACCTTCATCAGCTACCTGCTTCAGTCACCTGCATCACCAGTATCAGCCTGTCAGTGGCCCATCTCCAGTGTTAGTCTCCATCATCAGCATTTGTCTCAGCTCTTCATCAGCAGACATGGCACCCAAGAAGAGCAACATCTCCTATCATTTCTTTGAGCCTGAGCTGGCTGGCATCAGGAAGGTCCAGGCCCTTATTACTCCAGACCATATACCACTATTCAGAGAACATTATGGAGGCATCCTTGATATGGTTGTGGATTTGGACCCTTCCCAGAGGAGCTTGATTCATACTTGCCTGCAGTTCTATGATCCTCCTCTGAGGTGCTTCACCTTCCAGAATTTTCAGTTGGGACCCTTGTTGGAAGAGTATTCATCACTGATTGGTGTACCTGTCAGGGGTGGTGTCCCCTTCAACCCTGAGATGGATTTTCCCAGTAATGTAGAGGTGGCAAAGGCACTGTATCTGGAACCCATTCTGATTGAGCAGAACATGACAGCAAATGCAGGAATCTCTGGTTTGCACTTGGATTTCTTGACTTCTCAGGCTATCCTAAAGGCCTCCTTGGGAGAATGGAAGGCAGTCTGTGCATTGTTAGCCCTCAGCATATATGGGGTTATACTTTTTGCAGATGAGCCTAAGTTTATTAGCAAGAATGCCATTCACCTTTTCATTCTGAGGAACCCAGTACCCACCTTACTGGGAGATTTTTACTACTCTATTCATCAAAGGAATGAAAAGCAAAGAGGAAGGTTGGTGAGATGTTGTGCTCCCCTGTTCCATACCTGGCTGCTCAAACACCTGCCCAAGACTGATGCATTCTTGAATCCTCACCAACAGAAGAATTGGGCTAGAAGACTCATTGCTTTGACCTCAGATGACATCAGGTGGTGCACTCAGAGCACCAAGGGCAGGGACATCATTACTAGTTGTGGGCAGTTCCCCAATGTACCTCTGATAGGAGTGAAGGGTTGCATCAACTACAAACCTCTGCTATTCAAAAGACAATTGGGCTATGCATTGGTCCACCCTCCTAGAGCACAAGACTTGGCTGAAACCCTTTATTGTGAGATTAAGCCTAATCTGGTTGTTGTCAGGCAAGCATCCTGGGCTTGGGACAATGTCCAGACCAAAGGGATGGCCATTCTTGGGAGATGCAACAATGTGGCCTCAGCTTAGTACTATGAGTGGTCTCATGCCAGGGCTCAAACTTCTGGGATGCCTTTCACCATTGAGGATGCACCTGGACCATCCACAGCACCACCTCCAGCCACTGTCAGCCTGGAAGAGTTTGAGAAACTGAAAGAGAGGAATGAGAATCTGACTCAAGCTCTGCAGAAGACCCTCTGGGAGAGGAGTGATGGTCGTCTGGACATTGAAAGGTTAGAAAAGCTTAGGGTGGAGCATCTAGCCAGGATTGAGAAGTCAGAGGACTACATCAAAAAGTCAAGGGCAGGGGAACATATTGTGAAGAATGCCTGTAAGGAGACCCAGTTCCAGAAGGCTAGGACTGATTTATATCTGAAAGAGAGTCAAGCTAGGTGGGTCAGGATCACTGAAGCTCGTACTCAGGAAGATAAGAGGACTCAGGACAAGATTGAGCAGTTGGAGGCTAGTGCAAAGGAGCAACAGGAAGCCCTGCTAGCAGCCCAGAAGGAGATCTCAGAGTTGAAGATTAAGGCTAGTGTGAAGAGGTCAAAGGACCAAGGCAGACACAAGAAGCTAACCACTGCTATTGCCACCAGGAATCTTTTTATCAGGAACCTCACAGAGCATCCAGCTGACCCTGTGACTGAAGCACTTCTGAAGGAAGTTAGGGAGGATGAGTTTGGTCTTGGTGTATGACTTTTGCTTGTTGTTGCTTTCATTTCATGTACTTTTCTTTTTTATGTTGTATTTTGACCCCTCAGGGGCATGTATTGTAAAAAACAAACTATGTACGATTCATCATTTGTAATATATTCATTGGTTTGTTTCATTTGAATCTCTTTCTCCTAAGCAACATCAAAAGCATCTTCCTCAGGGGTCTGGAAAGGTCAAAACCAAATGCCAAGCCGGATACCTTGGAAACAAATAAGCATATTGCATTGCATACTAACTTTTGTTTTGTTTTGTAGGTTTTTGTTTTGTTGTTACTAACTCTGTTGTGATTCAGGAACTATTGCTCGACGTCGGGTGTTCCCACTCAACCGTCCACACAGATATCCCACTCGCAACAACCTTTCGGGTATACAAATGGACCAAGTACAGCAGGACCTTACAGAGGTCAGGACTCAAATGGCCAATGAGAGGCTAGAAATGAGAAATCAGATGACCCAGTTCATGGAGGTGATGAATGGCTTGGCTCAGAGCCAGGAAAGATTAAGGGCATTGGTAGAAAGGCAGACCCAGAAGGAACCCCATCTAGGGACTGGAGGAACGAGCAACAATGAGAGGGTTCAGCCTCATGTTAATCCACCTGTGTATGGGCCTCATCTTCATCCAGAGATCAACATCCCTGCTAATGTACAAGGGAATGCCACTGCAGGCAGAGTATTACAAGAAGACCCCCAAGAGGATCAATTCACTGTGATGGGAGCTGGGGATGAAGCCTATGACAGAAGGCTAGATGAAATTGCTGAAAAATTGAGATCTCTGGAGTCTCAAAATTCCCTGGGCTTTGATGTCATGGACATGGGATTAGTGGACGGGGTAAGGATTCCCCACAAGTTTAAACCTCCGTGCTTTGAGAAGTACAACGGAACCTCCTGTCCACGAACCCACTTGCAATCCTTTCTGGGGAGGCTGAAGGCATACACCATGGATGAGAAACTGTGGATGTTTTATTTCGAAGACAGTTTAACAGGAGCTTCAAGGGAATGGTACGCTCATTTAACCAGAGCAACCATCAGATGCTGGAAGGACCTAGCTGAGGCCTTCATCAGACAGTACCAGTACAACTTGGATATGGCTCCTAACAGGACCCTCCTGATGGGAATGTCTCAATCATCCAGGGAAAGCTTCCGGGAATACGCCCAGAGGTGGAGACAGCTTGCTGCTGCTGTCCAGCCACCCATGTCGGAAAGGGAAATGGCCGACATGTTCATGAACACCCTTCAAGGGACATATATTGATAGGCTAGCTGCCTTTTCTTCCACCAGCTTTGCTGACGTAGTCATAGCTGGAGAAAGAATTGAAAGCCTATTAAAGATGGGCAAAATTTCTGACAATGGTGCGAGCTCGTCCAGCAACCCCAGAAAACCTTTTGTAGGTCCAAGAAGAACGGGTGAGACTAATGCTATTCAGGCCAACAGGGGTAGACCATAGTATGTACATAGGTCAGTGGCAGCTGTCACTATTCTCGCTCCAATTCCTCAGCAACCAGCATATCAACCACAGCAACAACCCCACTACCAGCAACAAACTCAATATCCGCCTCAGAGAAACTATAACAACAACAACAATAACAATCAACAAAGACCATTTCAACATAGACCATCTCAGGCCAATAGGGTGATTGATCCAATCCCTATGCCTTATGCCGCTTTATTGCCACAGCTCCTGAAGCTCAACTTGGTTGAGTTAAGGACGTTGGCACCACCAGATCCTTCCAGTCTGCCAAGAAATTATGACGCCAATGCCAGATGTGCTTTTCACTCCAATGCACCTGGCCACAGTACAGAGAAGTGCAGAGCTTTACAAATGAAGGTATAAGACCTGGTAGATTCTAAAGCTCTAAACTTTGCACCCCCGCCAAATGTCAACAAGAACCCCATGCCCAACCACGGAGGACCCAGGATTAATGCTATTGAGGAAGATAAGCTGTCTTTCTTAATAACCAGTGTGGGGCAGATTCGGACACCCCTGGTAGAGATTAAGGCTCAACTCCTTGAATGCCAGATATTCCCCGGGTGTGAGCTCGGGTGCGGTTATTGCAACATTTCGGTAAATGGGTGTGATAACTTGAGAAGCGGCATAGATGGTCTTATCCAGAGTGGCCTACTTCAAATCACAACATCAACACCTTCAAATCCAGCAAATTCTTTGACAACAATTCCCGAGTCTCCTACAACTGCAACAACAATTATTCCAAACAATTCTTCAGTTTCATCAACAAATGCTTCATCTATCACTTCAGCAAACCAAATATCAACAAACATCTCTTCTACAACTTCAGCACCCCTTCATTCAGAATCTCCTACAACAGCAACACCCATCCAATCAACGGAATCTTCTACAACACCAACAGATATCTCAGCAGTCACTATTTATTATGATCCGTCATATGTTCCTCCTAACAACAATTTTCAACAACAAATAGTGGCATCTCCTGCCAGGCCACCAATCACCATCTACTATGATCCACACACTATTTCAACACCCTCCTCTGCTGCAGTCAGTCCGGTTACCATCACGGTACCTGGACCAGTTCCATATGAAAGCAGTAATGCCATTCCTTGGCATTATGGCTCTGACCTTTACTGCAATGGGGAGAAAATCACTCTTGACTCTTCAACCTCTTCTCCGCAGATTGACAATGTCGGGGGAGGCGGAGGCTTCACCAGAAGCGGACGCCTCTTTGCCTCGCAATCACAGAGACCTAATGCCGAAGCAGAAGCTGCTGCTAAAGCAAAGGGAAAGAGTGTAATATCTGAAGAACCCATTCTCAAGGAAACACAGAATACATCTTTTGAACAAGATGTAGACGAGTTTATGAGAATTATCAAGATGAGTGATTACAAGGTGGTGGATCAGCTTCACCAAACTCCCTCAAAAATCTCCATTTTATCCCTGCTGATGTGTTCCGAAGCTCACCGGAATGCATTACTAAAAGTTTTGCACGCAGCATACGTGCCAGAGGAGATCACCGTTAACCAGCTGGAGACCGTGGTAGCAAATGTCAATACCAGCCATGGGTTGGGCTTTACCAATGCTGATTTAACAACTGAGGGGTGCAACCACAACAAGGCTTTGCACATCACCCTGGAATGCAAGGGTGCTGTCCTATCACATGTACTGGTAGACACTGGGTCTTCACTCAATGTTTTACCAAAGAAAGCCCTGGTGAAGTTGGAATATGATGGCTTGGCATTACGTCCAAGTAATTTGGTGGTAAGAGCATTTGATGGCTCTAAGAGATCAGTGCTAGGTGAGATTGATCTGCCTGTGATGATTAGCCCGCAGACTTTTAAAATTACCTTCTACGTGATGGACATTCAGCCGACCTACAGCTATTTGTTGGGTAGACCTTGGATCCATGCCGCTGGCGCAGTTACGTCTACCCTTCACCAGAAGCTGAAATTCGAGTGGGAGGGCCAGATCATCACCATTTGTGGTGAAGAAGATATTTTTGTTAGCCATCTGGCTACATACAAATATATTGAGATGGATGGAGAGATCCATGAAACCATGAGCCAGGGATTTGAAGCCCTGAACATAAATGAAGCATCTGCTGTACTTGGAACCTCCATGACATCTTATCAGCAAGCCAGGAAGGTTATTGAAGAAGGGACTGCCCAAGGTTGGGGCAAGCTGTTGCCTGTAGAGAAGAAAGAAGACAGATTTGGGTTGGGTTACAAACCAACTCAACGAGATCAATCAGAGGATGCTAAGAAGCCCAGTTTTGTCAGTGGGGGGATGCTCACCCCCGATGCAGTAAACAACTTGGAAGACGAGTCGGAAGATGAGCGCAACCTGGAGAGCTGGATACGTCCAAGGATCCCGGGGAGCAGTATCTCAAACTGGTCTTCCCAGGAAATTATAAGAGTTACTCCTGCAGAGTAATTATTATTTCCTGTATTTTTAAGCATGCATCAAGTCTTGCATCTTGCCCAAGATGACAAGACTCATTTTGTAATCGGGCCATCTGTAATTTTGTGCAAACAGATCAATCAATGAATATCGGACATCTTTTGCAAATGAGTTTTCTTCCTTTTCTGCTCACTGTCTTTCATTTTCTTTTTGTACAAAAATAAAATGGCAATGTTTTCAAAATGACAACTTTATTTCACTTTTCTAAACAAGATTAAAATCAATCACTAAAATGAACAATCTAAACCCTTGCAGAGAGTGCCTCTCAGACTGCACCGACAACAACATAGCTATGACTTCGTATGACTTTGACAATCCAATCAATCAAGCTGATGAAGGGGTTGAAGAAGATTATGAGCTTCCTGAAGAGCTAGCCAGGTTGTTAAGGCAAGAGGAAAAGGTTATCACTCCTCATCAGGAGGAGATTGAAACGTATAATCTTGGTACGGATGAAGATGTGAAAGAAGTTAAGATCGGGGCCTGCCTACAAGACTCAGTGAAGGAACAACTGATTGATATGCTTCGGGAGTATGTGGATGTGTTTGCTTGGTCTTACCAAGATATGCCAGGGTTGGATACCGATATTGTCATGCACAAGCTGCCTTTAAAGGAAGATTGCTCACCGGTTAAACAGAAATTGCGCTGTACTCGCCCAGATATGGCAATGAAGATCAAAGAAGAGGTGCAAAAGCAGTGGGACGCCGGGTTCCTTGCTGTAACTAGCTATCCACCGTGGGTTGCTAACATAGTACCTGTGCCTAAGAAAGACGGCAAGGTGAGGATGTGTGTTGACTACCGGGATCTGAACAGAGCCAGCCCGAAAGATGATTTCCCATTACCTCACATTGATGTATTGGTGGATAATACGGCTCAGTTCTCGGTATTCTCCTTCATGGACGGATTTTCAGGATACAATCAGATCAAGGTGTCACCTGAAGACATGGAGAAGACAACTTTCATCACACCCTGGGGCACGTTCTGTTACAAGGTAATGCCATTCGGACTGAAGAATGCTGGTGCAACATATCAACGGGCTATGGTAACATTATTCCACGACATGATCCATAAAGAAATCGAATGTTATGTGGATGACATGATTGCCAAGTCCCTTACAGAAGAAGACCACCTGGTAAATCTGCTAAAGTTATTCAAGCATCTGAGGAAGTACCAACTAAAGTTAAACCCCAACAAGTGCACATTCGGGGTGCGATCTGGTAAGCTGCTGGGATTTATTGTAAGCGAGAAGGGGATTGAAGTTAACCCTGATAAAGTCAAAGCCATTCAAGAAATGCCTGCGCCAAAGACTGAGAAAGAAGTTCGAGGGTTTCTAGGTAGATTGAACTACATTTCAAGGTTCATATCTCACCTTACAGCAACCTGTGAACCCTTGTTCAAGCTACTGAGAAAAGAACAAACGGTCAGGTGGAACGAAGACTGCCAGAGGGCCTTTGACAAGATTAAGGAATACTTACAAGAGCCTCCAATCCTTATGCCTCCAGTTGAAGGAAGACCTTTAATAATGTACTTGACAGTATTAGAAGAATCGATGGGGTGTGTGCTAGGCCAGCATGACGAGTCTGGTCGAAAAGAGTATGCAATTTACTACCTGAGCAAAAAGTTTACCGACTGTGAACAACGTTATTCACTGCTCGAGAAAACTTGCTGTGCTTTAGCGTGGGCTGCTCGCCGACCGAGACAGTATATGTTGACCCACACTACTTTATTGATATCCAAAATGGACCCAGTTAAGTACATTTTTGAGAAGCCAGCACTCACCGGACGGGTTGCAAGATGGCAGATGATCCTCACAGAATATGACATTCAGTACACATCTCAAAAGGCCATCAAGGGCAGTGTATTGTCTGATTATCTTGCTGAGCAACCTATTGATGATTACCAGCCTATGAGATTTGACTTCCCTGATGAAGACATCATGTTCATTAAAGCAAAAGATCATGAAGAGCCTGTTCACACTGAAGGGCCTGACCTAGAAGAAGAATGGACTATGATGTTTGATGGGGCTGTTAATATGAATGGTCGTGGTGTTGGTGCAGTACTCATTACACCTAAAGGAGGTCACATGCCTTTCTCGGCGAAACTCACTTTCAACTGCACTAACAACGAAGCTGAATACGAAGCTTGCATTATGGGTCTTGAGGAAGCCATTGACCTCAGGATCAAGACATTGACTGTATTCGGAGATTCAGCTCTGGTAGTTAATCAAACCAACGGCAAATGGTACACGCACCAGGATCATCTGATACCTTATCGGGATTATACAAGGAGGTTATTGACTTTCTTCACAACAGTCAAGCTTGAGTATATCCCACGAGACGAAAATCAGTTTGCAGATGCTTTGGCCACCATTTCATCCATGATCAAAGTTCAAGCTGCCAACTTTGTGCCTCGGATATCAGTATCCAGACTCGACAGACCAGCATACGTGTTCTCAGCAGATATTGTCAAAGATGATAAGCCTTGGTTCCATGACATTAAGCGCTTCTTGGAGGATCAAACATACCCACCTGGGGCATCTTCCAATGATAAGAAGACATTAAGAAGGCTAGCTGGTAGTTTCTTTCTGAATGCTGATGGTTCCCTATACAAAAGAAACTTTGACATGGTACTCCTCAGATGCGTTGATAGAACAGAAGCAGACTTGTTGATGCACGAGGTGCACGAAGGATCCTTTGGTACCCATGCAGGAGTGTAACACGGTGGGAGAACTGACTTTTAGTTATGTTGCGGATAGCAAGAGTCGCCACCGACTTTTATTTTATCCAAAGGAAAGGCATAAAAGAACAGGAAAGACCTTTTAAAAGATTTTTGGGTCCGGGGGGTAGGTTATGTAAAGGGAAGGTGTTAGCACCCTTTACATCCATGGTTATCCATGGGCTCTTAGTTACTTGGCTCACTTTTGAATTGTTTTTGAAAAAAAAGTGTAGTGTGTGAATAGAAAATTTTCATATGAGTTAATAATGATCCATGTACGGATGCGTAAAAACTTGTGTTTGAAAATTTGTTTAGTGTTTGAAAAATTTTGAATGGAGTGAGCAAGCAACTAGGAGGTACCTACCCTAAAATTTAAGTCTTTTCTGTTCTTTATCCTTTAAGTGGTAAGACTATCCCTATTATTAAGGAATAGGTAGTCATTACCTTGGATGTAAGGGACATGTGAGGGACATCTGTTTTATGAAGGCAACTGTGAGGTGTATTAAGCATTTAGGAGGGACTATCATCATTATTCGAAAAGGGACTTGATCTTTAAAGGCAACCATTAGGGACTTGATGATTTTTTTTCAAGGGACTTGCTTTATACACCCCACTTGACCTTATGATTAGGCAACATTGAGGGATAGCCTTAGAAATGTGAGATGGCGATTAAAAAACCGACTTACGTGTGTGAGTGTTTAATTTATTTATCTTATAATTAAAGTGACCTAAATTTTATTTTAAATTGAATACATGTTTACACTCCCTAAATTACTAACCATAGCATAAAAATTAAATAAATTAAATATTACAAAATTTACACCAAGGAGCAATTACAAAATAATTATAAGCAATTAAAGTAAATGGCAAAAATAAATATATAAGCAAAATATAAATAAATAAGCAAAAGTAATTAATAAGCAATAAATAAATATAATAGGGGTTAGTAATAATAATAATTAAAATAAAATAAAGTTCGTGAAATATTAGTGAAATAATAATAAGCAAAAGTTAGTAATAATATGGTTAATAATAATAACAATAATCAAAATAAATTGAATTAGCAAAAATATTATAAGAACAATCAAAAGATTAAAATTTTTTAATATAGACAATTATATTTAAGAATAAGAAGAAATATGAACAAATAATTATTTTAATTTACAAATCATTAAATCATTTTTAAACATATTATAATTACAAAATTTAATTATTATAAGTTCAATTGTTTCTAAACACATATTAAAAGAAAATAATTTAGGTTATAAATATATTTACATATTATATGGAAAAAATAAATTATAATTATATTTAAAGATTATATTTACAAAAAATTAATTATATAAACATGTATAATAATTATATCTACAAAGCTTAATTATTTACAAAATTTTATTATGTTATATATTATATTTACAAAAGTTATATTAAATAAATATATACATAATAATTATATTAAGAATTAGAAAATAAATTAGGGTTTGCTTAGAAAATATTTTTAGGATTTATAATATAATATACAAAATTATTTTAATTAATATACATATATTATAATTTAATTAAATAAAAGAAAAATGATTTAAATTGAGAAAAATAAAAGTTTAGAAAATTTTTTAGAGAAAAAAAAATATAAGTGTTGTTTTTTTAGATATTTATTAAATATACATATTCAATTTATATTTTTTTTATTAATAATAAGAGAATAGTTAATTAAACAAATAAAACAGAAAAATTGATAAAAAAGAAAACTTACCTTGGCTGGGTTTGAACCCAGGTCATTCTGCCTGCAAGCATCAAAACCTTCCACTAGGCCAGCCATGCGTAGGTGATAAGGAAATAGCTTCAATTTGTTTTGTGCTTTGACTTTGAAAAATCAGAAAAATAATAAACAAGCAAAAGGCCTGGGGTGGTGTTGAACCCAGGACCTCATGAGTATACATACACGCGCATGACCACCTGGCTGGGAGAGCCTATCTGATCTTTGAATGGCAACATTACATAATATATTAAGTTTCCTTTGTAACCTGAAAAAATAGAAAAATAATGGTACAAGGCAGGATTCGAACCCTGGCCCTTTCACAATACACCTGCCTGACTTTCCACTGGGACAAACGCGCGTTTGTGAAATATGAACAAGATTAATACATAATATTTTAAAACGAAATTTGAATTTCCAGAACAGGCGCGAACTGGCTTCGTCTTCTTCCTCATAACCTGCAAAATTACCTGCGAATATTACTACAACTTTTCCTGCAATTTAAATTTGCAGGAAGACCTATGTTCTTCAAACGCAGTGAATCAGGCCAAATCAAACCACAATAATATCACCAAACAATTACCCATGATCAATACAGTTCAATTATGTTATTTAAAGGTCTTTAAATCACTCAAATCACAAAGCCCTAAAACTGAGCTCTAAACCCTAACAATGGCCGTTTGCTCATTAGGTCATGAAACTTCAAGTTTCTTGTCCAGAATCGATCCTTGGAACCTCACAAACACTAAAACACAACCAAAATTCATTAGTAATACATGAAAAATTAGAATCAAAAAAATAATTTTTAAGAACAATGGCCATTCGGTTTATGCAATATGGAGTACTTGAGATGCATATGAGTATTGGTTTAACTTCATGGATGCCCAAGGAACATGTCTATGTTCTTATTTTACCTTCTAGAGCCCTGGAAATCCAAAACCGAATGTGAGTTTTTTGATGGTTTTTTGAACAATGGAACTTACACTTAGAGGCAGAGAATTCGTGGCTGGGCAATGGCAATGAGTTATGCACTTATAGGAGAGTGAACTAGGTCAAAAATATTGATTGATTGTGTGGAAATTTTGATATGAAAAGATTGAAATTGATCATGTCTTAAAATTCAAATATTTGTGTATGAAGGCTTGCTATTTTTGGATCAATCTTATGATTTCCTTCCCATTCAATTCCAATCATCATTTAAGATATTCTAGAAGCTCAATCTCCATCAAATATTGCATTTTCATATTTTATTTTTATTTAAAATGATTTTTTATGAATTAAATCAAAATAAATAAAAATAAAATAATAAAAATTCTGATTTTTAATCATTTGGGTCGTGCATGGTGATAGTGTATGGATTGGGTCATAATTTGGCCAGCCCATTTGGAAAGAATTGGTTCTAGACCTCCATTTTCATCATAAACCATCACAAAATTTCCCAACTTTGCAAGGTCACATATCCTTCAATTTTAATGGTATGAGGGTGTTCTTGGACATTTTGGAAAGCTTAAAGAGTCCTATAAACAACCCCACTGGTTTCATGTCCATATCATTTACCAATCTCAAGTTATACCCTTTTGAAGTTGTTGACTTTTTGTTGACTTTTGAAATGACCTATAATGTCTTAGCTCATACCTTCCAAATGAAGCATTTTTGGGCTTGGCTTGTGAGACACAAAGTTGTAGAGAATTCAATTTCCTTCAAAATGAGCTTTGGATGGAGACTTGGTGATGAAGTATGTGAAAGTTATGGCTGGTCAAAGTTCAGTTGACTTTTACTAAGGAAACCCTAATTTAGAAACTCCTGATTCTTGATGATCTGGAATCTCCTTGATGAATCATGATCAACCCTTGATCAAATGATGAATTTTACTTCATATACTTGATGTTGGCAAAAAATCATGAAGTTTGACTTTGGTTTGACCACAGTTGACCCCAGTTTGACTTTTTAACTGCATTGACTGATTTTGACTTATCTGATCATCTGACTGAGCAAACTTTTGAGAAAAGTCTTGAAACTTGTCATGGGGGTTCTTACACACATATAAGATGTTATGAAACTCACTTGAAGTCTTGGAAGTTCATTTAGCCTGATTAAAGTCAAAACCCTAGTTTTGGATGCACTGCCTAGGAGGTGCATTGTCTGAGGGAATTGTCAACTCTTCTGACCTATTGTGAACTTTGTGAACCTTGTGAACCATCATAAAATGTCTTGTGAACCTCATGGGAGGTATTGTGCACCTTGTGAACCTTGTGAACCTTGTGAACCTTCATGAAATGGCTTGTAGACTCCATGAACCTCATGAAAGGTTATGTAAACATTGTGAATCTTGTGAACCTTGTGAACCTTCATGAAATGGGTTGTAGACTCCATGAACCTCATGAAAGGTTATGTAAAAATTGTGAATCTTGTGAACCTTGTGAACCTTCAAGAAGTAACTTGTAGACTTCATGAACCTCATGAAAGGTTATATAAGCATTGAGAAACTTGTGAACCTTGTGAACCTTCATAAAGTAACTTGTAGACTTCATGAACCTCATGAAAGGTTTTGTAAATGTTGAGAAACTTGTGAACCTTGTGAACCTTCATAAAGTAACTTGTAGACTTCATGAACCTCATGAAAGGTATTGAAAACATTGAGAAACTTGTGAACCTTGTGAACCTTCATAAAGTAACTTGTAGACTTCATGGACCTCATGAAAGGTATTGAAAGCATTGTGAATCTTGTGAACCTTGTGAACCTTCTTAGCACACAAAGTCTTGTATTGTGAGGGCAAATTTTGGGGTGCAACATCTGCCCCTGTTCAATTTTCTGAAACCTGAGGGGTTAGATTGGTATGTTTGCCAGTCGTGACCTGGAAGGTTGAAGGGGATTGAACACAAAAGCCCAAAAATTTGCACTCACCAGTGCATAAAGTGATACAGATGGCTAGTTGAATATGATTGAGTGGGCTTAAAGATGCCACTTGGAAGAACTGGAGATGGGCTTAGAGATGCCATCTAAAGAACTGGATGTGATGATAGCTTTGTGTTGATACTGGATCTCAGTACTAGGTCTTCGTATAGGCCATCTCTGAATCGTTTACCAGTAGAAATAAATGTTCGTGACGATTATCTCTTCTGGAAATGTCTTGGATTAGGGAATAGATCTTTTTACAGATCGTTTGCCTACTCTCCAAGGTCAAAAGAACGTCAGAATTTGTTCTTCTGAAAAAATCTTGAACCAGGGAATGGATATTTTTGCAGACCGTTTGCCTACTATTCAAGGGCCAAAAGAACGTCAGGATTTGTTCTTAAGGGTTAAAAGAACGTCAGGATTTGTTCTTCTGAAAAAGTATCTTGAACAAGGGGCCAAAAGAGCGTCAGGATTTGCTCTTAAGGGTCAAAAGAACGTCAGGATTTGTTCTTCTGAAAAAGTATCTTGAACAAGGGGCCCAAAAGAGCGTCAGGATTTGCTCTTAAGGGTCAAAAGAACGTCAGGATTTGTTCTTCTGAAAAAGTATCTTGAACAAGGGGCCCAAAAGAGCGTCAGGATTTGCTCTTAAGGGTCAAAAGAACGTCAGGATTTGTTCTTCTGAAAAAGTATCTTGAACAAGAGGCCAAAAGAGCGTCAGGATTTGCTCTTAAGGATCAAAAGAACGTCAGGATTTGTTCTTCTGAAAGATGTCTTGAACCAGGGAATGGATCTTTTTACAGACCGTTTGCCTGCTATTCGAGGACATCTTGAGTAGTGTATGGATCATTTCTGACCTGTTGTAAATTGTTGATGTTGTTTTATCTGCATGTAGCTATCCTGCAAGGAGAATGTTAGTTTATGTTATATGTATGCATGCATAGTATGATGCACCTAAGTGAATGTATTATGCATTTATGGATATGTATGTTATGGTATGATATAAATGATGTATGTATGATATGATGCTGCCGGAAGAGTCTGGATGTCTTCGTATAACAACTGCTGGCCAGGGAAAATAAATCCCGATTCGTTGTTGAAGAATATGAGGAACTCGTTCTCGTCTTGTCTGATAATATAGTATATATAACCTTCCGTATGCTGGGTATAACAGGGTATAGATAACCTCCCGTATGTTGGGGATAGCAAGGTATATATAACCTTCGTCTTCGTTTGATAGTAGGGTAGAGATAGCATCCCGTCTTCGTTCGCCGTACTCTTATTGGAAAGTAAATTTCCGAATATCCATATGAGGATAAAAGAGATGGATATAAATTCCAGGGGAGATGAGACTTTATGAAGATGGATTCGTCCTACTGAGGGTTTGTAACTGTCTTGTAAAGATGAACCGGCGAAGCTTCGTTGAAATCCTTCCCTCGTCCGTCCTTAGTAAATACTATTACTGCATTTTTATGCATTTCTGGTAAATATCAATCATATTAAAATCATACATGCATTTCTTGTAAACATCAATCATATTCAAAAGCATACATACATTCAAACACAACCAATGGACGTTTCGCTTATGTAAATATGGTAAAAGTAAATCTGGATTCAAAAGATGGAATTTATTTATATCAAAAAGTGACCCATACACGGGTAAGTTTGTACAAGGAGACATAAACCCTAGTAAGAGGATTTTGTCATAAAGTTTTTTTTTTTTACAAACAGAGAAAATCAGCTATGTGGGAAACAATCCTATTGAGTTTCAATTCTACTATTGCCATTATCTTCAAGTATCTCATCTTCTGCTGTTGGGACGGAAACGATTGGATTGAGCTTTATCTGTTCGAGCTTGAGTAAGTAGTACAATTGGTTGCAATTTCATGGGTGATCCAAACGAGACATAGTCATACGCTTTAATCCCTAACTTTTGCCTGGATTGCCCTTTCAGGTTTTCAATCCACCGGGATACCCTTTTTTGCCCAAGCCGCCTTTTCAGGTTTTCGACTTGCCGGGTGTACATCTTTTTTATATATATCCCTAATTTTTGCCCAAACCCTTTTGGTTTGCCGGGATGCCCTTATTTTTGCCTAGGCCTGTCAACCTAGCGGGTCTCGTTTTATGCGTAGTATTTTTTAACTATGTCTGCGTTTACAGGCTGTGGAAAGTCTTCACCATCCATTGTAGTGAGTATCATGGCACCTCCTGAGAACACTGTCTTGACTACAAATGGTCCTTCATATGTTGGAGTCCACTTGCCCCTAGGATCACCCTATGGTAATATGATACGCTTGATTACCAAGTCACCAGCCTGATATACCTTTGGCTTAACCTTCTTGTTAAAAGCTTTGATCATTCGTTTCTGGTACATCTGGCCATGACAAACTGCTGCTAGCCTCTTCTCATCAATCAAATTTAACTGGTCCAGTCGAGTCTGAATCCACTCATCTTCATCCAAGCCTGCATCCTTCATAATTCTTAAGGAGGGAATCTGAACTTCAATGGGTAGAACTGCTTTCATACCATAGACCAAGGAGAATGGGGTTGCCCCTGTTGAAGTACGTACTGCGGTACGATAACCATGAAGAGAAAACGGTAACATCTCATGCCAATCCTTATAGGTAACAGTCATCTTCTGTACAATTCTCTTAATGTTCTTATTAGCAGCTTCAACTGCCCCATTCATCTTTGGACGATACGGAGAAGAGTTGTGATGCTTAATCTTGAACTGCGTGCAGAGATCAGTAATCATAGTGTTGTTCAGATTAGAGCCATTGTCAGTGATAATCCTTTCAGGGATGCCATACCTACATATGAGATTATTGTTAATGAACCGAGCCACAACATTCTTAGTAACAGATGCAAATGAAGCTGCCTCTACCCACTTCGTGAAGTAATCAATAGCAACCAGGATGAAACGATGCCCATTAGAAGCAGTAGGCTTGATCTCACCAATCATATCAATGCCCCACATGGCAAAGGGCCAAGGAGCAGTCAACACATTCAATGGTGATGGAGGTACATGGACTTTATCAGCATAAATTTGACACTTATGACAAGTTCTGGAGTGTTGATAGCAATCAGCTTCCATGGTGGACCAATAGTAACCTTCTCTCAATATCTTCTTTGCCATAGTATGACCACTAGAATGAGTGCCAAAGATCCCATCATGCATATCTTCCATAATCTCAATTGCTTCCTTCTTATCCACACAACGAAGAAAAGTTGAATCATGATTGCGCTTGTACAAAATGCCATTACTCAAAAAGAACTTAGCAGAAAACCTTCTCAGGAACTTCCTATCTTTGATAGATGCCCCTTCAGGGAATTCCTGAGCTTCAAGATATCTTTTTATTTCATAGAACCAAGGTTTCTCCTCTGCTCCTTCTGTGTCAATCTCATTACAGTATGCAGGCTTTTCAAATCTATCAATAGTAATCTTGGGAGCTTCATCATCCCAGCTGATCTCAAACATGGATGCCATGGTGGCCAATGCATCTGCCAACTGATTCTCTCTTCGTGGAATGTGTCCAAAGGTAATCTCTTTGAAATGTGGGATCAAAGACAACATATGCTCTCTGTAAGGAATGAGGTTATCATGCTTGGTATCCCAATCTCCTTTAATCTGACTTACTACCAGGGCTGAATCTCCATACACATCAAGGAACTGAATCTTCATATCAATAGCAGCTTTAATACCCAGGATACATGCCTCATACTCAGCCATGTTATTGGTACAATAGAAACAAAGTCTGGCAGTAATCGGGGTATGACAACCTTCAGGGGAACTAATCACAACACCAACACCATTACCAAGTGCATTAGAGGCACCATCAAAAACCATAGTCCATCGGGATCCTTGTTCAGGTCCGTCATATTGTCCAGGTTCTTTGGTAATAATCATAATGTCTTCATCAGGGAACTCAAAACTCATTGACTGGTAATCATCTACTGCTTGATGAGCCAAATGATCTGCTACAACACTTCCCTTAATGGCCTTCTGAGTAGTATACTGTATGTCATATTCTGTCAAGATCATTTGCCATCTTGCAATTCTTCCAGAGAGAGCAGGTTTCTCAAATATGTACTTGATTGGATCCATCTTTGAAATCAACGAGGTAGTATGGGTCAACATATACTGTCTTAGTCGGCGAGCAGCCCATGCCAAAGCGCAGCAAGTTTTCTCGAGCAGTGAGTATCTTGTTTCACAGTCGGTAAACTTTTTGCTAAGGTAGTATATTGCCTGCTCTTTTCGACCAGACTCGTCATGTTGCCCCAACACACACCCCATTGAGTTGTCTAACACTGTTAAGTACATAATCAAGGGTCTTCCATCAACTGGTGGCATCAAAATTGGAGGTTCTAACAGATATCTCTTGATTTCATCAAAGGCAGTCTGGCACTCATCATTCCATTCCATCACCTGATCTTTCTTTAACAACTTGAAGATTGGCTCACAGATGGCGGTTAACTGGGAAATAAATCTTGCAATGTAATTCAATCGTCCCAAGAAACCTCTAACCTCCTTCTCAGTACGGGGAGCTGGCATTTCTCGTATAGCTTTCACTTTTGCAGGATCCACTTCAATACCTTTTCCACTGACAATAAAACCCAAGAGCTTTCCAGATCTAACTCCAAAAGTACACTTGTTTGGATTCAATCTCAACTTGTATTTCTTCAACCTCTCAAACAACTTGTGCAGATGATCAAGATGTTGCTCTTCATTATGAGACCTGGCTATCATATCATCTACATATACCTCTATCTCATGATGAATCATATCATGAAACAAAGCCACCATATCACGCTGATATGTTGCCCCTGCATTCTTCAAACCAAATGGCATTACCTTATAGCAAAAGGTGCCCCACTGTGTCACAAATGTTGTCTTCTCCATATCTTCAGGTGCCATCTTGATCTGATTGTAACCAGAGAAACCATCCATAAAAGAGAATACCTTATGCTGAGCAGTGTTGTCTACCAGAATATCAATATGAGGGAGTGGAAAGTCATCTTTAGGGCTAGCCTTGTTCAAATCTCTGTAGTCTACACACATACGTACCTTACCATCTTTCTTAGGAACTGGCACCACATTTGCGACCCACTGAGGATAAGAAGTCACTGCTAAGAACCCTGCATTGAACTGTTTCATTACCTCTGCCTTGATCTTTTCTGACATTTCAGGACGCATACGACGAACCTTCTGCTTCTTTGGACGACAATCTTCTTTCACTGGCAAACGGTGAACCACAATGTCTGTATCCAACCCTGGCATATCTTCATAAGACCAAGCAAAGATCTCCACATAGTCACGTAACATCTGAATCAACCTGCTCTTGACACTGTCCTCTAAATCAGCCCCTATCTTGACCTCTTTTCTGTTTTCTTCAGTTCCCAGATTCACAACTTCGACTGGCTCTTCATGTGGCTGTATAGCTTTCTCTTCTTGTTGTAACAACCTAGCAAGCTCTACAGGTATTTCACAATCGTCCTCATTTCCGTCTTCAGTTTGATAGATCGGATTCTCGAAATTATAATTGGCAATAGTAGAACTGTTATCAACAGGATCCAGAGTGGATAAGGATCTGCATTTTAGTGATGTGGGTGTGTGTAAGAACACATAGCTGATAAAACAAAAATAAAAGAAAAGAAAGACAAGGAACACAATATTTACGAAAACGAAACGTCCACTGATTTTATTGAATGAAGTATGCAAATGAAATGACAGCCCGTAACAAGCACACCATTGTGCCCCGGGTAAGGCACATGGCTTGAAAGTTTTATTGTTCAAGAAATTACAAATTTAAAATATAACAACACAGTAATAGTATTTACTCCTGACTAAAGGAGATAGGGATAACATCTTCAGCTTTCCAATTATTGAGTCCAGCACCCACAGTAGGAAAAATCCACGCATCCAAGTTGTAGTCTTCATCATAGTCTCCCACAGCATTGATTTGGTTCTTCACAACCCCTTGATTAGTGATACGAGCAGCACGAGCACGACGAACAGCTTTCTGGGATTCTGCAGTGAAACCCAAACCAAACTTGTCAGACTTGTAGGGAATATCAGGAAGTTGACCCCAAATAGTACAACCACCTTCATCCACCATAGCTCTAGCATCATTGAGGGAAGCCATTGCCATTGTTGGAGGTTTTCTGGTGACCACAGGAACTTTCTTCACAACAGGAGGAGCTACATAATCATTAACAACCCAAGGAACCACTTCAAACGTCTGACACGGAGTTTCAATGTATTCACCTTCCATTTCCAGATACTTGAAAGTGTTTACATGGCTGACAAAGTATTCTTCTTCTCCATGGACAGTAACAACCTTTCCATCCACCGGATATCTCAACTTTTGGTGCAATGTAGAGGTTACAGCACCTGCCCCATGGATCCAGGGACGACCAAGCAGACAAGAGTACGAAGGACGAATATCCATCACAAAAAACGTAGCAGTAAACACCTGGGAACCAACTTTGATTGGAAGATCAATTTCTCCATGTACTACTCTTCTAGAACCATCAAAAGCCTTCACCACAATGTTACTGGGCTTCAGCACAGCATCTTCAGGACTCAGCTTGTTCAGGACTTCTTTAGGCAACACATTCAAAGAGGAACCATTGTCTATCAGCACATGTGACAGGGTAGTGCCCCTGCATTCAATTGAAATATGCAAGGCCCTGTTATGATCCCTCTTGGCAGGGGTCAAATCAGCATCAGAAAATCCTAACCCATTATCATAGGTCAGGTGGGCAACACAGTTCTCAAATTGGTCAACAGAAATTGCACTGGGTACATGAGCAGTCTTCAGAAACTTGATCAAGGACTTGGCATGAGCCTCAGAACATAGCAACAAGGATAGCATAGAAATCTTCGAGGGAGTATGCCTCAATTGATCAACAATGTCATAATCACTCTTGCGAATGATTTTCAATACTTCTTCCATCTGCTTAGAGAGATCATCAGCAGCTGGCATATCAGTAGATACAGGCTCAATAACAGGACCTTTGCCCCGAGCATTAGTGGTGGAAGTAGCAGTAGGAGTAACTGCATCCTTGGAAGTAACTGGAGGAGAGAAGACTCTTCCACTACGAGTGATCTTGCTAGATCCAGCAATATTATCAATGTCAATAGGCACATCAGGTAAAGGCTCCTGCTTAACACCATGGATGTAAACATCAGACCCATAGTGCCAAGGCACAGCTTTGTCAGACGTATATGGGATAGGACCATGAGTAGTAATGACCACAGGAGCTACTCTGGCTTCAGCAACAACTTTCACGGGACCTTCAGCAGTAATTTTGATTGGACCCTGATGAGTGATTTTAATGGGACCCTTTGAAGTGATTCTTATTGGTACTTTGTCAACCATGTTAACCTCTTCAATCTTCTTACCTCTGGTAATATGCTCCACCATACTCTCCACAGAAGACGGTCTTCTTTCAAACACTATGGTGTAATTATCCATGAGACGCTGAATTCCATCTTTCAATCTGAAGCACTTCTCTGGATTATACTCACAATAAACACAATCTTCACGACAACCCGGAAAGAACCCAGCTTGTACCAACTTCTTTCTGATGACAGACAATGGTGTGGTCAATTCATCAACTGAATGGATATGCAGATCTTCCTCAATGGCATTGACAGTCTTCTCGTGGTTTGGCATTGGAGCAGTAATCACATTTGGAGTACCTGGAGGATCAAACTCAATTTCTCCAGCATCAATCATATCTTGAATTTTATTCTTCAAGATCCAGCGGTTATTAGTATCATGTCCCCGACAGTTTGAATGATATGCACATCGTGCATTGGGATTGTACCTGGGAGAGGTAACATTAGGATTCTGAGGAGCCTCTTTCAAAGTAATAAGTTCAGCCTTCAACAAATGTTGCAATGCCTGAGCCATTGACATGTTGATCTTCGTGAACTGCCTTCTAGCCCTCTGTTGGTTGCCCTGTGGCTGCTCTGTTGTTGCAGGAGTTGGATTTGAAATATGAACTGCACTCACAGACTGATGCCTTCTGTTACGATCAGGTTGACCATAAACAGCATTGGATTCTTTCTTCCCAGTGGGAGGCTTCTTTGCAGCTCCTGATGAAGAAGTACCCACTTGGATCTTACCATTCTTTATACCATTTTCTACTCGCTCTCCTGTCATTATCAACTCAGTGAAGCCAGATGATGAGCTCCCAATGAGATGACTATAAAACGGACCATTCAGCGTACACATGAACATATCAACCAATTCCCTGTCAGTCAAAGGGGGTTGAACTCTTCCAGCTAAATCTCTCCACTTCTGAGCATACTCTTTAAAACTTTCTTTGGCACCCATAGACATGCTCTGAAGCTGCATGCGAGTGGGGGCTAAGTCAGCATTGTATTGATACTGCTTATAGAAAGCTTCAGCAAGATCATTCCAGTCTCTGATGTTGGCACTCTCCAACTGATAATACCACTCCAGCTGAGCTCCAGATAAGCTCTCTTGAAAGAAATGGATCCACAACTTCTTATCAGCAGTGTGGGGTTGAATTCTTCTGACATAGGACCTCAGATGCAGCTTGGGACAAGAGACCCCATCATAGACAACAAATGTAGGAACCTTGAAACCAATGGGTATGACTACCCCAGATATCAGACTCAAATCTTCAAAATCTAGCCCAGAAGATTTCTGCAACTCCATAGCATCCATCCTATCCACCATCATCTTAAATTTGTCTTCATTAGGCTCATGGTAGTAGTTAGCCTCAGAGTCAGAGTCCCCCATAGTGTTGTGGAGACTACCTCCCTCTTTTTCAGATTCCTCAGATTCATAGTCTTCAGCTGGTTCTTTGGTCTTGGCAAGACCTTTGAACCTTCTTCCCATGTTGATCAAACCAGCAGACCTTCTAGTCTTCTTAGTTTTCTTGGCCAGTAGTGCCTTCAATTCATCCTGCCCCTTGGACAGGTTCAAGATCAGCTCTTGGAACTGTGCGTTTTATGCCTGGAGATCCTTAACTGATTGTTCAAGAGCCATTGCTGAAATAAACAGCGAGAAGATGAGAAACCTGTGCGCAATTATAAACCTGTGATGCAATGAAATGATATGTGAATGCATATGCAATGTTTTCAAGGACTGCAGGATTTAAATTTGCTTAAACAAACACGAAAGTAAACTTTTATTAGCAATAACTTTGTTTTGCCTTTTAGGCTTACAAAAATGAAATGAAATAAGTACAAAAAATGGGGTTTTAAGTCTCCCATGGACGTTTCCTCTTTGTGTTGAGGTATGAGTTGAGGTTCTGTTCCTCATGAAGTTGCTTTGTTAGTTCCAGGATCCTTTCTTGGCTTGCTTTGTAATGAGCCTCGAAAGTATCCCTTTGCTCCTTCAGTTGGATCTATGACCTCTGCAAGTCTTCCATATCAGTAGGCATGTCTGGGTGAAGGATGGTATAAGCAGTGTCTCCTTCAGCAACAGGTTCCATGGTAACTGGTAGGACGGCAGGATATGGCATCATGAGAGTCTGAGCACGAGATCGTACCCATCTGAGATAAGCCTCGATAGGAATAGTGTACTTAGGCTCCAGTGTCTTGCTGTCAACCCTGTTTACTTTTCCCCAAGCTCGTATGAATCTCTGACGGTGACCCTGAAGATCGTTGTCGTAATCAAACACAATGCCCTGGATCAACATGTCATGTGGACCATCGCTCCGAGCGTAACCAAACTGTCGTAAAGCTAGAGAGGGGTTGTAGGTGATGCCTCCTCTTATGCCTAGAAGTGGAACATTAGGAAACTCCCCACAACGGTCAATGATGGTGACATTCTCCATAGATCTGGAGCACCAATGGATATCTGAGTGAGAAAGTGACATGATCCTCTTGGACCATCTGAAGCCTTGCTCATTCTTCATTACTGAGCGAGGAAGGTGAGAAATAAACCACCTGGATAGTAAAGGTATGCAGCACATCAAAGTTCCTCTTGCCCTTGTAGTACGGGTGTGAAGAGAATGTAGGATGTCTCCCAGCAATGTAGGCACTGGATTGTGACTCAGGAAAATGTTGATGGCATGAACGTCTATGAACTGATCTGGATTGGGGAACAATACTAAGCCATAAATCAGCAAGGCTAAGATCTCCTCAAAAGCATCATAGCTCATGGCCTTCAAGAACATTTGAGCTTTATCCATTAATACTTTAGCAAGAATACCCTTGACTCCGCTTCTCGTTTCTAGAACAATATCAGACTTCTTCAGATGTAGAGCTGCAGCAATAACCTCTGGTTTAAGCTCCTTCTCCAAGCCTGTTAAGGGTCTTTGATCAAGAACAGGTATACCCAGAAGTTTAGAGAACTCCTCCATGGTTGGAACTAGCTGATAGTCAGGGAATGTAAAGCAGTGGTGCTTAGGGTCAAAGAACTGAAATAGGACACTCATCATGTCTTCATTGAACCCTGAAGTGACTAGATCCAATAGGTGACCATGTCTCTTGATGAACTGGGAATGATCAGACACTTGAGAAACCAACTCTTTAAGCTTGGGAGGTATCCCCACAAAGTTGATCCTGACGGTGTTTCTACGAGCAGAAGCCATGACCTGCAACAAAGAACAAAGATAAATCCTTTGGTCCTTGAAATGGTTAGTGAAAATGCTATGCTTATGATGCATGATGATGTCATGATGTTATGTTCAATCACAAACATGTGGCACACACAAACAAGTCACACCATAGCCCTAGGTTTAAAGGCTTGCATGAGGTTTAAGGTAGGTACCCTCCCCTGAAGTTAGATGGTTCATCCTGTCTTACAAAGTAACCAGGTTCTAAGGGATCTCAATATCATTGATCCTTCACAAGGGTGGTTGATCAGAAGGCAACTTACTTGCCAACCAAAACCCTCCAAGTTCAAGATCTCAATGAGCGTAGTATCGAGTGTCAACCAACTTCAGTCTGCACCAAAGCCGGTTACCTCACTACTTTCTAAAGGCCAAGATGGGATAACTAGGGTTCTAAAAGTTAGTTAGTGCATTGACAACATATGGCAGCCTCATATTATCCTCAACTTGACTTAAGGAACATAAGCACCAACCAAGAAGTCGCACTAACTATGGCCACCAGATCAACCATATCGATATACGTCGTACAGTTTCCTTGGTCTATTGCCATTTATGGTACACTAGATCCGGGTTAGGATCTTTCACACATAATAGCACCCCAACAAGATAATATAAAGCAAACAAGGCAAACAATTTAAAGTGATCTTAATTCCTAAGGGTACCCCTCTTAAATAAAAATCCCCAACAGAGTCGCCAGTTCTGTAACACGGTGGGAGAACTGACTTTTAGTTATGTTGCGGATAGCAAGAGTCGCCACCGACTTTTATTTTATCCAAAGGAAAGGCATAAAAGAACAGGAAAGACCTTTTAAAAGATTTTTGGGTCCGGGGGGTAGGTTATGTAAAGGGAAGGTGTTAGCACCCTTTACATCCATGGTTATCCATGGGCTCTTAGTTACTTAGCTCACTTTTGAATTGTTTTTGAAAAAAAAGTGTAGTGTGTGAATAGAAAATTTTCATATGAGTTAATAATGATCCATGTACGGATGCGTAAAAACTTGTGTTTGAAAATTTGTTTAGTGTTTGAAAAATTTTGAATGGAGTGAGCAAGCAACTAGGAGGTACCTACCCTAAAATTTAAGTCTTTTCTGTTCTTTATCCTTTAAGTGGTAAGACTATCCCTATTATTAAGGAATAGGTAGTCATTACCTTGGATGTAAGGGACATGTGAGGGACATCTGTTTTATGAAGGCAACTGTGAGGTGTATTAAGCATTTAGGAGGGACTATCATCATTATTCGAAAAGGGACTTGATCTTTAAAGGCAACCATTAGGGACTTGATGATTTTTTTTTCAAGGGACTTGCTTTATACACCCCACTTGACCTTATGATTAGGCAACATTGAGGGATAGCCTTAGAAATGTGAGATGGCGATTAAAAAACCGACTTACGTGTGTGAGTGTTTAATTTATTTATCTTATAATTAAAGTGACCTAAATTTTATTTTAAATTGAATACATGTTTACACTCCCTAAATTACTAACCATAGCATAAAAATTAAATAAATTAAATATTACAAAATTTACACCAAGGAGCAATTACAAAATAATTATAAGCAATTAAAGTAAATGGCAAAAATAAATATATAAGCAAAATATAAATAAATAAGCAAAAGTAATTAATAAGCAATAAATAAATATAATAGGGGTTAGTAATAATAATAATTAAAATAAAATAAAGTTCGTGAAATATTAGTGAAATAATAATAAGCAAAAGTTAGTAATAATATGGTTAATAATAATAACAATAATCAAAATAAATTGAATTAGCAAAAATATTATAAGAACAATCAAAAGATTAAAAATTTTTAATATAGACAATTATATTTAAGAATAAGAAGAAATATGAACAAATAATTATTTTAATTTACAAATCATTAAATCATTTTTAAACATATTATAATTACAAAATTTAATTATTATAAGTTCAATTGTTTCTAAACACATATTAAAAGAAAATAATTTAGGTTATAAATATATTTACATATTATATGGAAAAAATAAATTATAATTATATTTAAAGATTATATTTACAAAAAATTAATTATATAAACATGTATAATAATTATATCTACAAAGCTTAATTATTTACAAAATTTTATTATGTTATATATTATATTTACAAAAGTTATATTAAATAAATATATACATAATAATTATATTAAGAATTAGAAAATAAATTAGGGTTTGCTTAGAAAATATTTTTAGGATTTATAATATAATATACAAAATTATTTTAATTAATATACATATATTATAATTTAATTAAATAAAAGAAAAATGATTTAAATTGAGAAAAATAAAAGTTTAGAAAAAATTTTAGAGAAAAAAAAAATATAAGTGTTGTTTTTTTAGATATTTATTAAATATACATATTCAATTTATATTTTTTTATTAATAATAAGAGAATAGTTAATTAAACAAATAAAACAGAAAAATTGATAAAAAAGAAAACTTACCTTGGCTGGGTTTGAACCCAGGTCATTCTGCCTGCAAGCATCAAAACCTTCCACTAGGCCAGCCATGCGTAGGTGATAAGGAAATAGCTTCAATTTGTTTTGTGCTTTGACTTTGAAAAATCAGAAAAATAATGAACAAGCAAAAGGCCTGGGGTGGTGTTGAACCCAGGACCTCATGAGTATACATACACGCGCATGACCACCTGGCTGGGAGAGCCTATCTGATCTTTGAATGGCAACATTACATAATATATTAAGTTTCCTTTGTAACCTGAAAAAATAGAAAAATAATGGTACAAGGCAGGATTCGAACCCTGGCCCTTTCACAATACACCTGCCTGACTTTCCACTGGGACAAACGCGCGTTTGTGAAATATGAACAAGATTAATACATAATATTTTAAAACGAAATTTGAATTTCCAGAACAGGCGCGAACTGGCTTCGTCTTCTTCCTCATAACCTGCAAAATTACCTGCGAATATTACTACAACTTTTCCTGCGATTTAAATTTGCAGGAAGACCTATGTTCTTCAAACGCAGTGAATCAGGCCAAATCAAACCACAATAATATCACCAAACAATTACCCATGATCAATACAGTTCAATTATGTTATTTAAAGGTCTTTAAATCACTCAAATCACAAAGCCCTAAAACTGAGCTCTAAACCCTAACAATGGCCGTTTGCTCATTAGGTCATGAAACTTCAAGTTTCTTGTCCAGAATCGATCCTTGGAACCTCACAAACACTAAAACACAACCAAAATTCAATAGTAATACATGAAAAATTAGAATCGAAAAAATAATTTTTAAGAACAATGGCCATTCGGTTTATGCAATATGGAGTACTTGAGATGCATATGAGTATTGGTTTAGCTTCATGGATGCCCAAGGAACATGTCTATGTTCTTATTTTACCTTCTAGAGCCCTGGAAATCCAAAACCGAATGTGAGTTTTTTGATGGTTTTTTGAACAATGGAACTTACACTTAGAGGCAGAGAATTCGTGGCTGGGCAATGGCAATGAGTTATGCACTTATAGGAGAGTGAACTAGGTCAAAAATATTGATTGATTGTGTGGAAATTTTGATATGAAAAGATTGAAATTGATCATGTCTTAAAATTCAAATATTTGTGTATGAAGGCTTGCTATTTTTGGATCAATCTTATGATTTCCTTCCCATTCAATTCCAATCATCATTTAAGATATTCTAGAAGCTCAATCTCCATCAAATATTGCATTTTCATATTTTATTTTTATTTAAAATGATTTTTTATGAATTAAATCAAAATAAATAAAAATAAAATAATAAAAATTCTGATTTTTAATCATTTGGGTCGTGCATGGTGATAGTGTATGGATTGGGTCATAATTTGGCCAGCCCATTTGGAAAGAATTGGTTCTAGACCTCCATTTTCATCATAAACCATCACAAAATTTCCCAACTTTGCAAGGTCACATATCCTTCAATTTTAATGGTATGAGGGTGTTCTTGGACATTTTGGAAAGCTTAAAGAGTCCTCTAAACAACCCCACTGGTTTCATGTCCATATCATTTACCAATCTCAAGTTATGCCCTTTTGAAGTTGTTGACTTTTTGTTGAGTTTTGAAATGACCTATAATGTCTTAGCCCATACCTTCCAAATGAAGCATTTTTGGGCTTGGCTTGTGAGACACAAAGTTGTAGAGAATTCAATTTCCTTCAAAATGAGATTTGGATGGAGACTTGGTGATGAAGTATGTGAAAGTTATGGCTGGTCAAAGTTCAATTGACTTTTACTGAGGAAACCCTAATTTAGAAACTCCTGATTCTTGATGATCTGGAATCTCCTTGATGAATCATGATCAACCCTTGATCAAATGATGAATTTTACTTCATATACTTGATGTTGGCAAAAAATCATGAAGTCTGACTGAGCAAACTTTTGAGAAAAGTCTTGAAACTTGTCATGGGGGTTCTTACACACATATAAGATGTTATGAAACTCACTTGAAGTCTTGGAAGTTAATTTAGCCTGATTAAAGTCAAAACCCTAGTTTTGGATGCACTGCCTAGGAGGTGCATTGTCTGAGGGAATTGTCAACTCTTCTGACCTATTGTGAACTTTGTGAACCTTGTGAACCATCATAAAATGTCTTTTGAACCTCATGGGAGGTATTGTGCACCTTGTGAACCTTGTGAACCTTCATGAAATGGCTTGTAGACTCCATGAACCTCATGAAAGGTTATGTAAACATTGTGAATCTTGTGAACCTTGTGAACCTTCATGAAATGGCTTGTAGACTCCATGAACCTCATGAAAGGTTATGTAAACATTGTGAATCTTGTGAACCTTGTGAACCTTCAAGAAGTAACTTGTAGACTTCATGAACCTCATGAAAGGTTATATAAGCATTGAGAAACTTGTGAACCTTGTGAACCTTCATAAAGTAACTTGTAGACTTCATGAACCTCATGAAAGGTTTTGTAAATGTTGAGAAACTTGTGAACCTTGTGAACCTTCATAAAGTAACTTGTAGACTTCATGAACCTCATGAAAGGTATTGAAAACATTGAGAAACTTGTGAACCTTGTGAACCTTCATAAAGTAACTTGTAGACTTCATGAACCTCATGAAAGGTATTGAAAGCATTGTGAATCTTGTGAACCTTGTGAACCTTCTTAGCACACAAAGTCTTGTATTGTGAGGGCAAATTTTGGGGTGCAACAAGGAGGGCATGCCATGGCTAAAAAGTTGCTAAGATCAGGCTATTACTAGATCACAATGGATGCTGATTGTTGTGCCTATGCCAGAAAATGCCATAAATGCCAGATTTATGTGGATAAGGTGCATGTGCCTCCCAATCCTCTGAATGTGATGTCTTCACCCTGGCCCTTTGTTATGTGGGGCATTGATATGATTGGCAAGATTGAACCGACTGCTTCAAACGACCACATATTCATACTGGTAGCCATTGATTATTTTACCAAGTGGGTCGAGGCAGCTTCTTATGCAAATGTTACAAGGCAAGTAGTAGCCAGATTTCTGAAGAGAGATATCATCTGTCGGTATGGAGTTCCCGAGCGAATCATTACTGATAATGGTTCCAATTTAAACAACAAAATGATGGCAGAGCTATGCAGGGACTTCAAAATCTAACACCACAATTCTTCTCCTTACAGACCAAAGATGAACGGCGTTGTTGAGGCAGCCAATAAGAACATCAAAAAGATTGTGCAGAAGATGGTAGTCACCTACAAAGACTGGCATGAAATGCTACCGTTTGCCTTGCATGGGTACCGCACGTCGATCAGAACATCCACTGGGGCAACACCGTATCAGCTTGTGTATGGTATGGAGGCAGTCCTACCTGTCGAAGTTGAATTACCCTCCCTGCGGGTACTGATGGATGTTAAGCTGAACGAAGCAGAATGGGTCTGATCCCGATACGAACAACTGAGTCTGATTGAAGAGAAAAGATTGGCTGCAATCTGTCATGGGCAGTTGTATCAGAAAAGAATGAAGAAAGCCTTCGATCAGAAAGTTAGGCTCCGAGAATACCAAGTGGGAGATCTTGTGCTGAAAAGACTCCTCCCTCCTCACACAGACCACAGGGGCAAATGGACTCCGAACTATGAATGACCATTCGTAGTAAAGAAAGTTTTCTCCGGTGGAGCACTGATGCTCAGTATTATGGACGGAGAAGACTTCCCGTCCCCTGTGAATTCAGATGTAGTTAAAAAATACTTCGCATAAAAAATGACCCGCTGGACATAAAAACAGAATGTAAGTCCAGGCAAAAATAGGGCATCCTGGCGAGTCAAAAACAGAATAAAAGATTCGGGCAAAAATAAGGGAAAAATAAAAAAAAATGTACACCCGCTGAGTTGAAAAGCCGCATTGGACAACTCAGGCAAAAATGGGTATCCCGATGGATTGAAAACCCGAAAGGGCGATCCATGCAAAATAAGGGAATAAGCGAACAACTGCATTCTGAATTCGTCTGTATCACCTACAACTTGGTAAGCTTCGAAAGGATCAAGCTTCTTTCAGAATCAGCCTTCTTCAGAAAGCAAGACGAGAAGAGCGTCAAATGTCATACGAATCATAGCAAAGGGGAAACTCCTCGAAGCGTCACCAGCATTGCCAGCACCTTTTTGTTTCCCAATTTATAACAATCTCCTCATTTTAGGGGATTTGTTTCTTTGACTGTATCTTGCCAATTCAGGGCATATGAATTAATAAAATCAGATTTTCAGTCATGTCTCGTCTCGTACATTTTATTTTCATTTGCAAAATGTCTGTTGTCTTTAAGATACTGATTGCATAAATACAGATGCGTCTTTCTGAAACTACGTGCTTGCAGGAAATATACTTATTCCCGGGAGTGTCTGAACTCTCACGACGGAATCCAGTAAGGGATACCTCGAGATTACTTGTGTGTTTCTGTCTTTGCAGGATTGCAGGTATTCAAAAGCGCAACATGGGACATGTAAGCTTCATCCCAGCAAGCTGGCAAATCAACACGCACTCAGTCTTAGCACCCAAAGTGCTTTCTCCCCAGCTGAGTTGCCATTTGTTATTTCTCCCCAGCTGAGTTGCCACTTGTTATTTCTCCCCAGCCGAGGTGCCAATCATTCTTCCTCCTCAGCCAGGTACAAAAGCTAGGGAACCATCTCCCCACAGAGTGTCAACCTCTACCCGGAAAAACAACACACGAAGGAATCACAACAGAGTGATGAAGGCTTCTACAAACCCCAGCTAGGTCCCTCATTACCAAGGATGGGTCTATCAGTGACCTATTCCCCCAAGCAGATACATCTCATCAGATCTACCAATGATCTCATCCCCAGCTGGGATGTCCACTTCAAACAGATCGACCAGGGATCTTCGTGGTATCGGGATCTGAATCCCGGATCGTCATCTTTGCATAATCATAGCATTCGAATCATATTCGCCCCCGCAAAGCGTAGCATTCCGTCTAAAAACGGAGCATTACGGCAAAAATCAAACATATTGCATAATCATAAGCCATGTTCTGAATCAAACACTTGTGAATAATGGCAATCCATCAACAATATACATAATGCTCACCAGATTCCCAGGCAGAGAGCCCAAACATTCCTCTCACAAAACAAATTCCTCCTTGGGGCACCCGTCCGTGTCATATCCCCAGCGGAAAGCCAAAGCACCCTCTTTGCACTCACAGATACATACATACACAATTCCTTGATACTCGTCCGCGTCACTTTCCCCATCGCAGTAACCTAAACACTTTGTATATCAGATACTTGTGTATACTATACTTTTCTCCTTTCGACACTCGTCTGTGTCACTCTCCCCAGCAGGGTAAATGCCCGTCTATACACTACTCATACTTATTACTCATATTTCACTCATACAGATACTCGCCTGTATCTTGTATACACCACTTATATCATCTCAGATTCGACACTCGTCTGTGTTCTCTGTTAACCAGTTGGTACTCGTCCGTACCATCATCTCAGAACATACGTCAAGCGTTTGTTTCTACCTGATACTCGTCTGTATCATAGTCTTAAGGATGCTCGTCCGCATCTTTAATCCATACACGTGTCAAACACTCTTGTCTTCTTGAGTATGGACGCTCGTCTGTGTCTACTATTCCCCAGAAGAGTCCCCTCAGATTCAACACTCGTCCGTGTTCCTTGTTAACCAGTTGATACCCGTCCGTATCATCATCTCTGAACATGCATCAAGTTTTTGTTTCTACCTGATACTCGTCCGTATCGTAGTCTTAGGGATGCTCGTCCGCATCTTTAATCTATACACAGCGTCAAAACACTTATACCTTTATTTCTTGGATATAAACACTCGTCCGTGTTTACTATTCCCCAGTAGATCGCCAGCAAAGCAAAATTTCTTTTCTATCTGACATTCGTCCTATGTCATGATAACCCTTTAAGAGCAGCCGTACCCTGCTAGGTGATCGTCCTTCACCTCTTGATGGTCGTCCTTCATCAGGCTCATCCGATGGCCGTCCCCATCGTCGACCTTTTCTATCCGACATTCGTCCTATGTCGTGATTTTTAGCAGCCGTCCCCTGCTAGGTGATCGTCCTTCACCTCTTGATGATCGTCCTTCATCATTTTATCCGATGGCCGTCCCCATCGTTGATTTTGTTATCTGACATTCGTCCTATGTCATGATAAACCTTGAGAGCAGCCGTCCCCTGCTAGGTGATCGTCCTTCACCTCTTGATGATCGTCCTTCATCATGCTCATCCGATGGCCGTCCCCATCGTTGACCTTTTATCCGGCATTCGTCCTATGTCGCGATATTTTCGGCAGTCGTACCCTGCCGGGTGATCGTCCTTCACCTTAGATGACCGTCCCTCATCTTAACCCTTTCAGAGAAGCCGTCCCCTGCTAGGTGATCGTCTTTCACCTTTGATGACCGTCCCTCATCATTATTTCATTTATTCTTTAACCCGATGGACGTCCCCGTCGTGGTCCCTTTTCCTTTTCCTGATGATCGTCCTTCATCAGTTTAGCCCGATGGCCGTCCCCATCGTTGTTTACATTACTTTTTGAACCTGATGGCCGTCCCCATCATTTTTCATTAATCCTCAGAGAGTCGTATAGCTTTACTTGATGGCTGTCCCCATCATAATCCCTTTTATCCCCAGCATGTAGGCCGTCCCCGTCATTGCTTTATCTCCCACCTTTTCCCAGCGTGTCGGCCGTCCCCGTCATTGTTTTATCCCCAGCAGTCGTCCTCTGCTCGACGGTCGTCCTCCGTCACCCGCACTTTATAATATACTTTATTTTCCTTTTACAATCTATATCCCTTTTCTTCTTCATTCTGTGAGTGCAAATTTTGGACTGTCTTTGGTATTCAACCACAAGTTATCTTGTTTGCCTGTTAAGTCGTTGCTTACATCCTGCACACCTAACTCATGTTTGAATAGGGGCAGCTGTAAACACCCCAAATTTTCCCTCACCTATTCACACCATGGCTTGTGATCTTTTCATATGCATAAATCCAATCATAGCATCTCATACCACATTTTTGATTCATTGCATTGGTTCTAAGTCATCTGCATCTAGGGTTTGTGATCTGAGCAATCCAAGGGCTTCTTGAGCCACTCCAAAGGTCATCAATCACTTCAAAGGGGTTCATGTGTGTTCAAGCATCATATTATATCTCCTCAAAGTCAAGAATACCAAAGAATCACAAGAATTGAGGATGGCATGGAAGCAGAGCCAGGTTTGACTGCACAGATGACCTAGAATTAGGGTTTTGGTTTCAGAGGCCATAACTCCAAATTTTTTGGTCATTCTTGTTTCTATTGGTCTCTATATGGTATAGGGAGCATGCATATCAATTTTCATGAAGAAATTCCATGGGGAAGTCATCTGATCAAGAGTTGACTTTTTGAACAAGTCAGTGCAAAATCAGGGCATCTGAGGCCCCCAACGACCCAACGAAAGGGTGTTCTTCATCATTTTGATTGTGTATGATCTTTATTTGATCATAGAAGATGTTAGAAGTTCATAAAATTGAAGAATTTCAAGTCATTTGCAAAGTTGACTTTTTGGGAAAGTTGACTTTTAATGAAAATTGCCATTTTGGGAAACTTTTTCAACCTTTACTTTTTGATTCAAAAATGCTTCAAATGGAAAAACTTTGGTCATGAAAGTTGTAGAATGGATCATTCCCTTTTCAAAAAGTACAAGAACATGACCTAATTCATTTTGGATCAAAAGTTATGGCTTGTCAAAGTTGGCTAAAATCACAAAATTTGAAGTTTTCTACCAAAGAGGCATTTTGCAAAATGGTATGATCAAGTGTTCTAAAGGCCTCAAATGTGTACCATTTCTTCACAACATGATCACATGACCTCTAAAACTCAGAATGGGCCAAAGAACTTTGCACTTTGATGCCTTGAAACTCAAGAAATCCCAAAGGAACCAAACATGAGCCAACTTGCAAAACCTATCACAAATTACAAACCACTTGCTGCATTGCCTCTAGACCTTTTTCATAGCATTCCTTGATTCAAGCTGAGCCAAAGCAAGCCAAAAAGCAAGTTGTACCATTGCCCATACCTCAAGTACACATCAAGTTGACATTTTGGCCAAAGACCCATACCAATCACCATAGGCCACCAACAACTTTCTGACCTATCCCCTTTTGATACATGGACCAAAGCAAGCATAACACACAACACAACTCATTCTGATCTTGCCCAAAAAACCATAGTTATCAAAATCTCTCCAACTTGCATTTTCATTCGAAACACTCTCCAGAAGCTGCAAACACACAAACAAACTTCACAAACAAACTCAGCATGCTTCACTGATCAAAAACCACCCATCACCATAGCCTGAAACCCTCAGAAACCAAGATATGATTTCCACCCTCCCTTGAACAGAACTTCTGCCATCTCTCAAACCAGCCATCCTCAAAGCTTTATAAGCCTCATTTCATCATCAGGGGGTTCAAAGGAGTGGACTTGCAGCAAAGGAAAGGCTAGAAAGCTCAGGACCAGGAGTTTCCATCTCAGGTAGCCATCTCAAACTTTTTTCCAGAAACTCCATTTTAAGTTCCTAAATGATTCTATGTGCTCCCCTGATCATGGGGATATGATTATTTTTGAAAATGGTTGAGAAACCAGGATGTATGATTGCTCTGAAACTTTTCTGCCCTAAATGTGTTTTGCTTCGATTTGCATGATTAATGGATGAAAAATGATTTTTGTTTGGGGGTTTTGATTCAGTGTTGAGTGGGGATGGATTCTGGGCAATTAGATTTCATTTTCATGGCGTTTTGAGAAAGTTAGCAACTTTCAGGTGAGAGTCTCGCCGGAGAAGACGACCGGAAGTCTTCTCCGGCCACCTGAAAGTGTTTAGGGCTAATCTGTGTAATTAAATGAAGTTTGAATGTGGAGCGTTGGATGGGTTGACCAGGGCTGACCCGCGCGTGTTTGAATGGCTAGGATGCATCATTAGAAACCCTAATCCATAATTAACCTAATTAATTCAGTTTAATTAATTTAAAATGGAAATTAGGTCAGTTTGAATCTCAACCCTTGGATCTGGCGCGCAGTCTTTCCCTCCTTCCTAAGTTTGAATCCAGACCTTTAGATGCGCATACTTTTCATTTAATTCATTTTATTTTCTTTTTTATTTCATTTGTTTTCTACATTTTATTTAAAATAGTAAAAATCATCAAAAAATTCTGAAAATTTTTATTCAAGCTTTTATTAATTTTCAAAAACCAAAAACATTTTTATTTTTATTTTTTGCATTAAAAAATATTTTTAAATCATTTAAAAGATTATTTTTAATTGATTAATGAGAATTAATTAATTAAAAATACTTTTAGGTATTTAAAAATCACAAAAAAATTCATGAAACATTTAAAATCATTTAGAAACATTGTCCAACTCTCAAACCAAATTTCTTTTTTGATCTTGATGTCTTTTGACAATTTTCCATGGAATTAATTTCATTTCAAGGCATTATTTTGATCCAATCTTCAAAAATTCATTTCTGCCTAACCTTTAAGAGTTGGACATTGATTCTTTTTGCATTGCATTTTGTTTAGCATGAAGTTTATAGGATTAAATTGGCATGAATTGATCTTGCATTTCCTATTTGTTTGGCATTTTTCTTGATAAGGTACCTTAAAACCCTAACAATCTTGAGAAATTCATAACCCTCATTAGGTTAAGAGTTAGAACCCCTCCTTTGGGAAGTGAGTTTGTATAGGTTTAGGGTTCCTTTGAATGCATTTTCAATTTTTTATCATGATGTTTGATTCTGGTTTTGATTTTTGTTTTGTGCATTGATCATAAACCCTAATTTGGGCTTTCATTTGCATCCATCTTCCATTTGCTTGCATACCATGACTTGCCATGACATTTTGTGCATCCATTTGATTCATAATGCATCTTAAGACATATTAGAATCATGTTTGATCATTGCATCTTTCATTTGCCATGTTGTATGTCATTTGCATTTCATAACTTTTCATGTATGTTCATGGTTTTAAGCATGTTTCCCTTGCATCCATATGTTTGTATGATCATCCTCATGCCTTGTTTCATGTTTGCATCATCTCATAGCATCATTAAAATCATACTCATGCTTTTGGTTTTGGTTTACATCACCACATTTCATCTCATTTGCATTGCATTTCATTTCTTTCACTAACTTTTCAGGTGGTAAGTTACTTTGAGAAGCGAATTTGCCTTCACTTCTCACATTCTCTTTTCATCTCTCTTATGCATCATTGCTGCATTTTGTCTTGTGTTTGAGATTGAGCTTGCTCATCCTTCTTCTTCTTACTTTCTTTCTTCAAGTGACTTGTCTTCTTAAATGAAGCAAGTTACTTTGCTTCTCTTTGCTCCTTTCATCTGCTTCCTGGTGGTTTCTCTGAAGATCTTTCTTGTAAAACCTCACAAACCTTAGGAACAACCAAGCATGACAATAATTAGGGTTTTGATTAGTCCCCCATTTAGACTTTACCTTTGTGTCTCATTGAGTCCTCTCTTCTCATCTCATAATCAGGGACTAAACCCTAAAGGCTTTAAGGCTTTTGATTAAGCTTATGCCTGCATCCTTCTATTAGGATGGAGTGTATAACTTTAATCCTAAGTGTTAAACCCTTAATGTGTTTAACTCCTTCAATCAATCCATATAATAATCACCAAGACATCAAGCTTGCAACTTGGGCCTTGCATTAGGGTTCTAATTCTTCCTTAATTGGTTAAGAAGGACTAACCCTAGTGTTAATGGACAAGTCCCCCTCAAGTTGTCTTACAAACCATAAAAATCATTTCTTCATCTTATCATTAACTAAAATCCACCTAATAAAGGCTTTGTTTTGTCATGAGGTTAATCCTTAATTATGGATTAAGTTGAGGAGTTTTCCTCAGCTTAAACATTCTCATCTATTATCCTTCTATTAGGATGGTGTAATGAGTCTGTTTAATCCCTGATTATGGCTTAGTCTCATTACTTAACACTAAACAAAAACAACAAAAACATATAAATAATCACAAGTAAGTTAATGATCTTAATCCTACACCATGGTGATTAAGTGTGAGATGCTGACTTCCCACTTAAGGTATTCTCATTACCCCTAATCAGAGGGAAGATGTGATGAGTTTACTAACCCCTTGGTTTAGGCTTAAGCTCATTAATTTATGACAAACTTTCAAAAGCAATAAAAGACTGAAAACTCAAAAACAAACAATAACCGTCTCCTCCGGGATTCTTTTCTCATCTCATTCACTCACAAACGAGAACTCGCTTCTTCCGTCTCATGTAAGACAGTTTGCACCTGAGCCAGACAGGTCATACACTTGAGCATAGACAAGCAAGCAGTTCACAAGTCAATCCATCTTTCAGTCTCTTTGGGTCGAACTACGGTGTTCTGACTTCCTCATTGCACGAGAGGATACGTAGGCATAACTTAACAGTTATCGAACAAAAGTCTCTGTATATTCCCCCTCTTTCCAGCATCATTCTTTTAGCCTCATATTCTTGAGCACTCCACTCTTGTCTTTACACTGACACTATACATATACACTACACTTTTCTTACACTGACAGTTGTATATCCTTTTCCAGTTCTTTGATACACAAATTGCACTGACACTACCCCTTTAAAACACAAATCTTTTAAGCGTGGATCCCGTCGATTACGACGGACAATCTGGGTGCTAATACCTTCCCAGGTTGTAACCAACCCCCTTTCTCAGTCTCTCTGGTTGGCAACCGTCTTATCCATATCTTTCTAGGTTTATGCAGCATTACCTTTCCTTCGGGATAAAAATGCCTAGCTGGCGACTCTTTTCATTTCATTCTTTTCGCCGACCGTTCGCGTCTGTACCCCTTCTGACCAGGTGTCATTTGGTGGGAGCGACAGGAAGGGGTTGAATTTAATTTGAAATTTCATGTATTTATAAGTGCATAGCACCTCTATGAAACATGGTAAAGTTATGAAAAAATATCATGAACAATTGTCAAGTTAAAAGAAATGGTTTCATGAAAAGGTGTTAAAAAAATTATTATTTTTTCAAATTCGTACAGGACTTGTTAAGTCAATTTTAATGGATACCTGACTTAACAAGTGCATAATAATTTTTGAATTTCAAAATAAAAATACCACTTTAGACGGGTGCAAATTACGACAGTTTTTAGTGTTGTTACGGCGGTTCAAGACGCCATGATTACCAAAAACTGCATGTTTAAAAAAATTGAAAAATTAAAATTTTATCTAAATATTTGAATCAGTCTTATGTAACATCTATTGATTTATCCAAATTAATAGATTATATTTGAAAGCGATTTAACATGATTCAAATATGAAAAATAATTTTTTCAAATATATGATTAAAATATTTTTTTTTTAAAGCTAGAAATAGTGATATATTATCAAGCAAATGAACCATGCATGCAAGTGAATTTTGGAGATTATTTTGAGCACTATTTTATCAATATATATTGCATGTTTATACCTAAATAAATAAATATCAATGCAAGTCTTCATGATGTTGCAATCTTGATCCATAGCCATATTGATTCATGATGTTTTTTTCTCATTATTTGATAAATGCACATAGTAGTTGGCTTCATCAAAACATATTGAAGAAGCTTGACTTCACAAGAAGAAGCTAGACGATGACAAAGGACTCTAGGTTGAATAGCTTCATGAATTGTTGTGGTCATATCATACCACCCTTCATTCTACTACCAATGAGACTCCCATCACCATGGTATATGGAACATATGTTACGATGCATATTAAAATCGACACGCCCTCTTGGCAATACTCTCAGCTCAATGTGAAAGAAAATTAGGCAGGACTAAGATGCGTTGTTGACCTAATTGATATAATGAGAGATGTTTCCCACAATCAAGAATTCTTCGAAAATCAAATGGCGACTAGAAGGTACAACTCAAAGGTGGTTCGAAGGGAAATGCAAGAAATAAACCTAGTGTTATGACAGGTTGTTGTGTTCGCCCAACATGGGAAACTACAACTCAACTGGGAATGATCATATCACATATATCATAAACTACTGTCGCTCCCGGGATTTTCATCCTAGTACAAACGCGAAAGTGGCGCGGAAAGGTTAGAGTCGCCAGCCAGACATTTTTATCCTGAATGAATAGGAAAGGTAATGTTGCACAAACCTGAGGAAGAAGGAAAGGACAAGGTCCTGCGAACCAAAGATCTGAGTTCGGGAGTCGGTTACGAATTGAGAAGGTATTAGCACCCCAATCCGTCCGTCGTACCCGACGGGATCCACGCTTGCTTGCTTGTTTCAAAGGGTGAGAAAAATAACTGCTGCTGAATAAAACCGCTAACTGGAATGGAATGAGAAAGGAACTGAAATAAGAAAATGGAAAGAAAGGGGGAAATGTAGGGAAAATAAAGAATGTGCTCGAACGGGCCCTACCCCGCTGCCTACGTACCTCATCGAGATAATGAGGATCAGAGTCGACGTAGTTCGCCTAACTAAGGCGGGAACTATTTGTTTGTGTTTTTTATGCTGGCACTGCGTATGTTTATGCTCAGGTGTTGCAGGCTCGTCTGGTACAAGTGCGTTTACCGTCTTGCATGCGAGACATGTCGTCGCGAGTTCGCGTTGTGAGTGAATGAGATGAGAAGAGAAGTTCCCGCAGGATAGTCGCTTGTTATTTGTTTTTGCCTTTTATGAGAAGTGTTTTGAATTTGTTTGTGAACATTCTCATACTAAGACCTATCAATCGCGGGAAGTACTTACACCTCGCCCCGAAACAGGACGCGTATAAACACTCCGCAACAAAGTCTCGTGTCGTACAAGATTGTTCGGTTTTTATTAAGTGTTTTATTGCTTTTCTTTTTAAGATGAGAAAGAATGAATCAAGTTGATAAAAGGTAAACACTAAGGGACTAAGACTCAATCCTAATTTTGTTTATTTATTTACAAGAAATCATATGGTTAATGGGGTTTTCTATTCCTAAAAAGGGAACTAGCAACTACTAGAATTCAACTTACTTCCTAAGGAAGTTAAGTTGATTCTAAGAACAATGGGGAAGCCTATACAAGTGAGAAATTCAAATAAAGGCAAAACATTAAAAATGGGATTAAGAAATAAAATTCTAAACAAAACAATTAAAGGCATAAAAAATAGTCTTATTTATTTATTCTAATCCTAATGAAACTTAAACCTAAATTCTAAATCAAAGTCAAGCCTAATATTTTCTTCTAAACATTCAAATTTAAACTAACCTAAGTCTATATTAAATTCTAAGACTAAATCTAATCTAAACTATTTTTTTATTGGACTTTATTTTCATAACCTAAACTAATGGGAAATTCACATAACAAACCTAAGAATTAATATTCTAAAAAATATCTAAACTTCTGGAAAAATTATGATAAAATAACCATAGGGACCTAAGATTATCTATAACATTGTACTAAGAGGAATCCTAAAAAATCCTATTTTTTATATGCCTAAAAATTGCCTATTTTCAACTATGAATTAACCTCTAATTTACAAGGAATTAGCCTCTAAAACCTAAGATAAAATGTTCTAAAAAATCTACAAAAATTATCCTAAGTACTATTATTAGTCATCTAACTACAGTAAAAAGAGTGGGCTAAAAAAGTTACCGGAAGTTACCAAAATAAAATGAATAAACTCAAGTACAGTTAAAGGAAATTCAATAAAAGCTAATTACAAGAAAAATCAAAATTAAATCGAAAAATAGCCAAAATTCAGAAATTAAAAATACTAAAAATTTATAAATTGAGTTATTAAGCTACTGGAATTTTTAGGGAATTTTTCTAATCATTTTCTATTTTTTAAAGCAATTATTTCTAAACTCTATTAAACTGAAAATATAGAAACAAAAATTCTAAACTAAAGAGATAAGTATGGGGTGCAACTAACAGTTATTTAAAGCTTGAGATTTCAATGGGCTTTAATCAGGGGGTGCGGGTAGCAGAAGGCAAGGCCCAATTAGCTTTTTTTTGTGAGGGTGCAGAAAGAAATTTTTTTCTTTATTTTTATGATGGGCCGAAAAAAAGGGAGTGTTGAAAGCAAGAGCACCAAACCCAATTCGCAGGTTGAGGGGGGTGCAAGAAGTATTTTCTTAGGTTTTTTTTGGGGGGGGGCCTAAGGAGGGGTGTCCTTAGTATTTTCCTAGTTATTTCTTGTAACTTAAAAATAAATCAAATCAGAATAATTAAAGGAGATTAATTATGGATTAATTAACATTGATGAACATTATTTGATTTATTATTCACATTTAACGAAATAAAACAATCAGAACACTAAGCTAAAATCAAACAAAACCTAAAACTTAATCCCTTCAACACCGCTTCATCCTCTCCACTGTCACCTTCATCTTCTTCCTTCCCACACGAAAAAACCTAGTCTCGTCTCCCCTCAAACGGCGCCGCCGCGGATCCACCTTCTTCCACCGCTAAACCGAATCAATCACCTTAAATTGAACCAACGAAACCTAAATCCTTTTTAAACCTTCCTCCGCCGCTAGCTTTAATTCTCCGCCTTCTTCTTCGTGCAATCCGTCACCATTTCCTACCGGCGAAACCGAAAATGAGCCTTACATCTTGCTCTTCCCTCTCAATCCAACATAACATGGATTCTCTCTCTAACCTAGACTTTCTCCTAACCCTAAATCATAAATTTCCTACATTCAAGCAACCTCAATATCAACCTAAACACACGACAACCAAGCACAAGAGGGAGGCAATTTCCTACCTTGAATCGGAGCCGTAAGGATGACGCTCGTGGAGAGAAAGCTTTCGTGACTTCGGTGCCATCACGATTCAAAATTCCTTTCAAGAAAGCTTCGGCGCTCCACTCCCTTCCTGACTCTTCTGAATTCCTGTAAGCTACCCGAGTCTGATTTTGCTGTTATCGTACTTTCAAGCCCGCCGCGAAACAGTTATGTTTTAACCTCTCCCGAGTCTTCTTACTCTTTTCTTTTTGTTGAACACATTATCGAATCTCGCAGGAAATGCTGGAGATGATGATAACGATCGGAGACAAGACTCTGTAATGAATCTATGAAATGAAGGTTATTGACGGAACGATTATTGGATTTTTGCCTTTGCCGAACCGTTGCGAGAAGCTCATTACGGTTAGCTTTCTTTTCTGTTAATCTTTCCCTGTGTTTTTCCAACTTTCACTATCTTGTTCTTCTCCTTCTTTGAACTCTGAATATATGATAATTGTTTATGATAACATGTGCGCTGAATCTGTGATACCTGTAGGTTATCAGCGAAGGTGGTGAAGAATCATGGCTACCAAATGGTGAAGGATACAGTTCTTACAGTCATGGCGAAAAGGGATTAGAAGAGAAGACAAAAGAAACAAGGATTGGGGAAGATGGGCTAATAGCAGTGATTGAGGGAGATTATGGGAGAAGAAGAAGAAAAATGGTGGAAGGAAAGGAAAAAAAGGTCAAGAAGATTGGTGATGGAGAGAAATCGAAGGAAAGGGTTGAAGAATTGAAAATGAAGGGTTTTGGAAAATTGTGTAAGAAGAAAGCAATTGAAGAAGAAGTTCCTGATTTATAGCTAATTTTCACAGAAGAATCTGGAAGCTTCAGGTAAATAGTTTGTTGTGATTTCAGTTGAATTTCTGCTAGGTTATGAATTAGTTATTTTTGTTATGCTGAGGATGGAATTCTGTTATGAAACTGATTTTCTTTTATGCAATTTCTTTTTTTTTTTAATTTAGAATTTCCACTGATTCGGTTAAGAGCTAATCAGTTAAGAGCCGGTCTTGGACTCCATCATTTTCGGTTTATCTTTTCTTTTTTCTTCTAAATTTTGGTATTCACTGAGAATTGTTACTGTTATTTTTTGTTGAAGCAGGATCAAAATTTGAGAGTTCAGAGAAGCTAAACCCTTGGGATGTAACATTATTAGGTTGACCAACACCTTGTCCATGATTTTGCAATGGGAAGAAGAAATTTTCAGCAGCTGGTGCAATTGCTTTTGCTTGTGGGGGAATAAGATTGGCTTCATTCTGTGTCTGAAAATAGCTATGGTTCACGGAAGAAACAGATGGAGAATTAGGCACCATGTCATTGATGTTAGAGAAACCTAGAGAAAACACCTTGGAAGGTATTAACTCCTTCGGCGGAGATTACTCCGAAGAAGAATATGAAAATGCTGGTGCAGTAACAGTAGTCTGAGCAAGTGAAGAAACATGATTAATGTTTTGCTGAGGATTTTTTGAGTTGCCTTGATTCCGAAGATGACGAAACTTATGCTTGCTTCTTGATTTGTGGTTCTGGAACCAGCAAAACAACATTGGCATCACCAACTTGACCCTACTCTCGTAACCGTGCTCTAATCTTCCTTATTTCTTCTCTCGATGGATTCACCATTCCTGAGTTGAATATAGCCTCCAGTATCCGAATCTGTTCGGGTTTCGGATTCCACCTGGGCTTTGGTTCAGGACTTCTCTCTTCATAACTTGATGAGTAAAGGGGTTCTGTGACAAAGAGAAGAAGAGATGAGAGAAGAGTTGATGCTTGAGGTGCGCAACCAGAAAAATGGCGCAAAAAAGACCCCTGTTTTGTTTTCTCAGTTTCCCCTCTTATTCCTTTTTTTTTCTAATTTTGCTGGTGTAAACTAAAGTTGTTAAAATTCTTTTTCCCTTTTGTTTTCTATGAGATTGTGGATTTTTATTAACTGCTGCATTTTCCTTTTGATTTTTCCATTGTTTTTTAATCTATCACGAATTCAACCAAGTGAACATTCATTGGAGAGTGTCAAACAACAACAAAAAACAATTCTGTTAACTTATAACATTAAGCGGCCCATTAGTTTGAGTATGGTTTAAAGGCCCATGTGGGATAGAAATTAAAATTGGTTGGAGGCTTACTTGGATAAGGAATGCAAATATTTTGGATGGAATTTTTACAATGAAAATGCTTTTGAATTTGGAAAAGGAAACATGGTCAACCCTTAATTAAGTATATGTTTGAATGGTTTGAGAATTGATCAACCAAAAACAAATGAATGTGGATTTATAACTCGGTTAAGAATATTGTCAATAGAATGAAATGGAAACTGGGCTTGTATGAGATGGGCCCTAAATGGGCCAACTCTAAAGTGTGCTTAGAAATTGGTTGTGGAATTGCTAAAATATGGAATCGAAAAGAAAGTGAGCTTTTGTCATGCGAGCGGAGAACAAAACAAATTTGGACAAATACATGGATTTGATGGATTTTGCCAAGTTTAGGTGTTGAAAACAGTAATAATATTTGAATCAGTGATGACGTCTTCCAGATAAATCATGACTGTGTATTCTCCCTCAGCTTGAAGCAAATCCCTTGACACGCTCCATTCTTAAGCAATTTAATGCTATAATAAACTCCTCAAGACCTTGAATCATTATTCCTCAAACATATGAATTCAAACCAATATTCTAATATCCTTAACCCCCATTGGTGAAATGCCCTTGAAGTCAGGATCATGAACAAGAACTCCAAATTCCTTGAGATATTAAATGATGAAGAACACAACTTGAGATGTTGAGAAGAACCAATGCTCTTATTTCAAGCGAATCGGTTTGAACACCTCAGTAATGGGTTAGATGCACCAGTGAATATTCTCCACAAGTTCAATCCCTGATAGATACGGATAAGGTACGAAACCCTAACTTCCTTGGGCCTTGATCACATGCCCTGTGGAACAATGAAATGCACTAGTATGCTGTTAATGAACTGATGAGAAATGCAGATGAATGCGACACGATGAACCAATAGAAGGAATAAATAGGAGGGCAAATTTTGAGGTATTACAGCTGCCCCTATTCAATTAACTGCAGACCTGAACGGATAATTGCAACAGCTTTTAGACGTTCGAGGTATGGAGTGATTGAATACTCGAATAAAACTTGAAAATTTGCACATCGAGGGTAATGGAAATGCCACTCGCCCATTTATTTATTTATGTATTTATTATTTTATTTTTTTTGTTTTGACCTCTGAATAGGTAGCGAAAATAAAACCAGGTGGAAATATGCTAGGAAGAATGCCATCCTCGAATGACAACTCACACGGGATCCTCAGATCCAATACTAAAAACCATCCTCGAATAGAAACATGATAGTATACCGGCCGCGGGCGATAACCATCAACAACAAAGACTGACCTCGGACAGACTTTGCAAAAGAGACAAACTAACCTCAATCAATAGGCTCAAAAAGTGGACTACTATCCTCGAATAATAGCCACACAAAACAAAAACAAGACCAACCGCAGAAGGGCTTGAAGAAAAGAAATGCCATCCTCGAATGACAAATCAAAAGATCCTCGGATATAACACGAAACCATCCTCGAATGGAGACGCAAAGGTATACCAGCCTCGACTGATAACCAAACACAAAGCTGACCTCAGACAGACTTTGCAAAAGAGACAAACTGACCTCGATCAATAAGCTCGAAAAGTGAACTACTATCCTCGAATAATAGCCACAACAAAACAAAAACAAGACCAACTGCAGAAGGGCTTGAAGAAAAGAAATGCCATCCTCGAATGACAAATCAAAAGATCCTCGGATCTAACACGAAACCATCCTCGAATGAAGACGCAAAGGTATACCAGCCTCGACTGATAACCAAACACAAAGCTGACCTCAGACAGACTTTGCAAAAGAGACAAACTGACCTCGATCAATAAGCTCGAAAAGTGAACTACTATCCTCGAATAATAGCCACAACAACAAGACCAACCGCAGAAGGACTTGAAGAAAAGAAATGTCATCCTCGAATGACAAATCAAAAAGATCCTCGGATCTAACACGAAACCATCCTCGAATGGAGACGCAAAGGTATACCAGCCTCGACTGATAACCAAACACAAAGCTGACCTCAGACAGACTTTGCAAAAGAGACAAACTGACCTCGATCAATAAGCTCAAAAAGTGAACTACTATCCTCGAATAATAGCCACAACAACAAGACCAACCGCAGAAGGACTTGACGAAAAGAAATGCCATCCTCGAATGACAAATCAAAAGATCCTCGGATCTAACACGAAACCATCCTCGAATGGAGACGCAAAGGTATACCAGCCTCGACTGATAACCAAACACAAAGCTGACCTCAGACAGACTTGGCAAAAGAGACAAACTGACCTCGATCAATAAGCTCGAAAAGTGAACTACTATCCTCGAATAATAGCCACAACAACAAGACCAACCGCAGAAGGACTTGAAGAAAAGAAATGCCATCCTTGAATGACAAATCAAAAGATCCTCGGATCTAATACGAAATCATCCTCGAATGGAGACGCAAAGGTATACCAGCCTCGACTGATAACCAAACACAAAGCTGACCTCAGACAGACTTTGCAAAAGAGACAAACTGACCTCGATCAATAAGCTCAAAAAGTGAACTACTATCCTCGAATAATAGTCACACAACAAGACCAACCGCAGATGGACTTGAAGAAAAGAATGCCATCCTCAAATGACAATCCAAAATATCCTCGGATCTAACACGAAACCATCCTCGAATGGAGACGCAAAGGTATACCGGCCGCAGGAGGTAACCACACAAAGCAAATAGGACAAGATGGAACAGGATCGTTGTACATAAACGAGAGCCCAAGCAAATAGGACCGTTATACAAAACGGGAACCTGCGACGCGACTGTTGTACCAAACAAGACACAGAAATAGTGACCAACATTGACTTGAGAAGACAATGATGTCTGAAAAATGATGTTGGTATCCTCTGTGCGGAGTACTTCAGGTTGAGAAGATGTTGTATATACCTCAAAACTGGCCCATGCTGGCATGCATATGTTTGAATTTATGGCGTAATGCTCCATGACGATGGAAATGCTACGCTTTGGAGGATGCAAATGATTATGCGTATGCGAATGCAAAAGGATCTTCTGACAAGAAGACTGCAAGTATTCCAGATGGCTTGACTGGGGAAGAACTGATGATCACTACGTTGATCTGGTTCATCCTTGTGAGGAGGAAACAACTCTGCGGGGAATGCTGTTAATAATTCACTGGCTCTGATCAGCCACCATTGCCAAAAATAAATTGGACTTTGAAATTGGAGCGCCAAGACCCTGCTGGAGATGGACCCTTCTTGAACTCTGGTGGGGAAGTGAGGACCCCCTGGATTGGCTGGGAAACAAATACATGTTATTGCTGAGGAAGCAACTGCTGGGGAAGCAAAAACACTCCTTATACTGCTGGGAATTGCCCCTGTCTGAAGGGAAGCTTCTGCTTGGGGAAGACACCCTCCCTCTTCTACCTTGCTGGGGGAAATTTCAACTTCCATATGGTTGGGGATGATTGGAAACACCCTGGGAGATACCTGTTTCTGTTCAAACAAGAGGGAATGCCCCTCCTGGATAATAGTTGTTAGCTTTGTTAGCACACCAGTACTTGTACCTGCATGAACACAATCGATAGTACTTGCAACATAGAGAGTTAGTTCGGGACCCGCTTGCCCCAGGCTCATAGCATGAATCATTGTTTGGGCATTTCGACACCCTTTCAGAGTTGTATTAAATGTTTATATTCTCCTGCACGAGTTAGAAGGCATTCAAATGTTCATAACACAATGCAAGTTACAATTTGCTAGACGTTTTCACAGTCAATCAATGCTAGATGAGAAAAAGCAAAAACAAAGAAACAAATTGACTGAAGTTGAATTCTTTATTGATTTGGAAAGGTGGCCCTGAATAGGCAATACAAAAGAAGCAGTTCCTTGGAATGAGGGAACAACTGAAAAGAAAAAACAAACTATCCTATTGGCAATGTGAGAAGTGAATCTCATCAAGTCTCAACCCAGTTATGACTCGTATGTCTTCAAGACGCTCCGCTCGCTCTGCCTCTTAAGAAAAAGTAAGTGAACTGATCTTCAACCCTTAGGATAGCCTCAACTGTAAGTAGGTCATGGATTTCGCAGATCGCAGTCGTTCGTGTTAATCCCTCTTTTGCGTGGATCGCCCTTTCAGGTTTTCAATCCACCGGGATACCCTTTTTTGCCTGAGTTGTCCGATGTGGCTTTTCAACTAAGCGGGTGTACATTTTTTTTCAAGATTTCCGTAACTTTTGCCCGAGCCTTTTATTCTGTTTTTGGCTCGCCGGGATGCCCATTTTTACCTGGATCTTTATTCTGTTTTTATCCAGCGGGTCCTTTTTACACGAAGTATTTTCTTACTGCGTCTGCATTGACAGGGGATTGGAAGTCTTCTCCATCCATGGTTGTCAGCATTAAGGCTCCACCTGAGAAAACCTTCTTAACCACGAACGGTCCTTCATAGTTGGGTGTCCACTTGCCCCTGTGATCGTTGAAAGGATGAAGAATCCTTTTCAGCACTAAGTCTCCTGGCGTGTACCTCTGTGGTCGCACCTTCTTGTCAAAAGCCTGCTTCATGCATCGCTGATACAACTGTCCATGGCATACAGCTGCTAGACGCTTCTCTTCAATGAGGCTCAATTGATTATATCTGGATCGGAGCCACTCAGCTTCATCTAGCTTGATGTCCATCATCAACCTCAACGAGGGGATTTCCACTTCAATCGGTAGGACTGCCTCCATACCATACACCAATGAGAATGGAGTTGCCCCAGTTGAAGTACGTACTGATGTCCTGTACCCATGCAACGCGAATGGTAACATCTCGTTCCAGTCTTTGTACGTCACAACCATCTTCTGCACAATCTTCTTGATGTTTTTATTAGCCGCCTCGACGGCGCCATTCATTTTCGGACGATATGGAGAAGAGTTGTGGTGTTCTATTTTGAATTCTTGACACAAGTCGGCCATCATCTTGTTGTTGAGATTAGAACCATTATCAGTAATGATCCTTTCAGGAACTCCGTACCGGCAGATGATGTCTCGCTTAATAAATCGAGCGACCACTTGTTTAGTGACATTGGTGTAGGATGTCGCTTCAACCCACTTCGTGAAATAATCAATAGCGACTAGGATGAAGCGATGGCCATTAGAAGCCGTTGGCTCAATCTTTCCAATCATATCGATGCCCCACATAGCGAACGGCCATGGTGAAGACATGACACTCAAAGGATTCGGAGGCACATGGACCTTGTCGGCATAAATTTGACACTTATGGCATTTGCGGGAGTACTTACAGCAATCAGATTCCATGGTAATCCAATAGTATCCCGATCTCAACAATTTCTTGGCCATGGCATGTCCTCCAGCATGGGTACCAAAGGAGCCTTCGTGAACCTCTTGCATTAACATGTCTGCCTCGTGTCTATCCACGCATCTGAGCAGCATCATGTCGAAGTTCCGTTTGTACAACACACCATCTTGATTCAAGAAGAAACCTCCTGCCAGTCTTCTAAGGGTCTTCTTATCCTTACTAGATGCCCCAGCCGGGTATTCTTGAGCCTTCAGGAATTGTTTGATGTCGTGGTACCAAGGCTTGTTATCTTTACCATCACCAACTGCAAAGACATAAGCAGGTCTTTCAAGCCGGGAAATCGAAATTCGAGGCACAAAATTCTCTCGGCAAACTTTAATCATGGACAACAAAGTTGCGAGAGCATCGGCGAACTGGTTTTCGTCTCTAGGAACATAGCTCAGCTTGACTTTGGTAAAGAAAGTTAACAACCTTCTGACATAATCTCTGTAAGGAATCAAACGAGCTTGATGAACCAGCCATTTACCATTGACTTGATTTACCACCAAAGCAGAATCTCCGAAGATCTCAAGGTTCTTGACTCGCAAGTCTATTGCCTCTTCGATCCCCATGATACAAGCTTCATACTCTGCCTCATTGTTAGTGCACTCGAAGGTCAACCGAGCGGCTAGAGGTGTGTGGACCCCTTCTGGCGAGATAATAACAGCACCTACTCCACTCCCATTCATGTTTACAGCCCCGTCAAACATCAACTTCCAATTGGATTCAGGGTCGGGCCCCTCCTCCGGAAGTGGTTCTTCGTAGTCTTTAGACTTGAGGAACATGATGTCCTCATCCGGAAACTCAAACCTCATGGGTTGATAATCATCGATCGGCTGTTGGGCCAAGTATTCTGACAACACACTCCCCTTGATAGCTTTTTGTGAAGTGTATTGTATATCATACTCCGTTAGTATCATCTGCCAACGGGCCACTCTTCCTGTCAAAGTCGGCTTCTCAAAAATGTATTTCACAGGATCCATCTTGGAAATTAAGAGAGTAGTGTGAGTCAGCATGTACTGTCTTAGTCGGCGAGCAGCCCATGCCAAAGCGCAGCAAGTTTTCTCAAGTAATGAGTATCGCGTCTCACAATCAGTAAACTTTTTGCTAAGGTAATAAATGGCGTGCTCTTTTCGACCAGACTCGTCCTGCTGACCCATCACACATCCCATCGATCCTTCAAGCACAGTAAGATACATAATCAGAGGTCTCCCTGGCACTGGAGGCATAAGAATTGGTGGTTCTAACAGGTATTCTTTGATTCGGTCAAAGGCTTGCTGACAGTCTTCGTTCCATTTAATGGCATGATTCTTCCTCAGAAGCTTAAAGATGGGCTCACACGTGGCCGTTAGGTGAGAAATAAACCGTGCAATGTAGTTTAGTCTCCCTAAGAAACCACGCACTTGCTTTTCAGTCTTCGGCTCAGGCATTTCTTGGATAGCTTTCACCTTGGCTGGATCAACCTCGATTCCTCGTTCACTAACAATGAAGCCGAGTAACTTGCCAGAACGAACCCCGAAGGTACACTTATTCGGATTCAACCTCAATCTGAACTTCCGAAGCCTGTCAAACAATTTTTCCAGGTTAACCAAGTGCTCTTCCTCTGTTTGGGATTTTGCTATCATGTCATCAACATAAACCTCAATTTCATGATGGATCATGTCGTGAAACAACGTCACCATTGCTCGTTGATAGGTAGCTCCTGCATTCTTTAAACCAAATGGCATGACCTTGTAACAAAAGGTGCCCCAAGGAGTGATGAAAGTTGTCTTTTCCATGTCCTCGGGAGCCATCTTGATCTGATTATAGCCTGAGAATCCGTCCATGAAGGAGAACACGGAAAACTGAGCAGTATTATCGACAAGTACATCTATGTGAGGTAGAGGGAAATCATCTTTGGGGCTGGCCCTATTCAAATCCCTATAATCCACACACATCCTGACTTTGCCATCTTTCTTGGGAACCGACACAATGTTAGCAACCCACGGAGGATAACTGGTTACGGCCAAGAAGCCAACATCAAACTGTTTTTGCACTTCTTCTTTTATTTTAATTGCCATGTCTGGACGCGTGCGCCTCATCTTCTGCTTTACCGGAGGACAATCTGCTCTGAGAGGTAGCTTGTGTACCACAATGTCAGTGTCTAAACCAGGCATATCTTGGTAGGACCATGCGAAGACATCAACGTATTCTCGAAGCATAGCCATCAAACGAGTCTTGACAGATTCTTCTAATGCAGCTCCGATCTTGACTTCTTTCTTGTCTTCTTCAGTACCCAGGTTTATTACTTCGACATCTTCTTCGTGCGGCTGAATCATCTTCTCCTCCTGTTTAAGCAGTCTGGCCAATTCTTCGAGTAAATCGCAATCCTCTTCACCTTCCTCATCGGCTTGATAAATTGGATTGTTGAAGTCATACTCAGCCATAACAGGGTCGTCATTGTTAGATCCGGTGACGAGCACCTGCATGAATGATGATTCATGCAAGGCTTTAGCAACAACTTGAGAAAATGAGAAACATTGCCATTTTAAAACTTTTCTTTCTTTTTGAAAAACAAAAGTAAAAAACGAAAGACAGAGAACAACATGAATGAATGTGAAACGTCAATTTTATTTATGATTGTGTTAATGAACAAATGAACCCTTACAAAGAGCCAATATGCCTCGGGCAAGACATAGTGCTTTAATACAGGAAAAACAGAAACAAAACATTATTACTCTTCGAAAGAGGTGACCGAAATAAGCCTTTCCGATGTCCAGTTGCTAAGCTGAGTTCCTGGAGCGGCAGGCCTGATCCATTCATCTAGGTCACAATCACTATCGACAATGTCATCCTGCACAACACTGATGTTTTCGTAGTCTACCACTCCCGCGCTTGTGAAAGTAACCGGGCTCTGACAACCTTTAGCACTTGGTTCAGACGAAGATCTTCCAGGGTGATAGCCAATCCCGAACATGTCTTTCTTCTCTGGCACTTCTACCGGACTGCCCCAGCCTTCTTGTATTCCAGATTCTACCAATTCAAGTGCTTGTTTATAAGAGGATATGGAAACCCCCTTCTTCGGTATTTCAGGAGAAGTTGCTACTGCGGATGCTTGCTCAGACTTCAAGGGCTCAAAAGCCTGACATGGGGTCTCGACTATTTCGCCATCCATCTCCACATATTTGAATGAAGCTAGATGACTAACAAAGATATCTTCTTCCCCACTGACAGTCACAATTTGACCCTCCCATACAAACTTTAGCTTCTGATGGAGTATAGACGATACCGCTCCTGCCGAATGTATCCAAGGTCTTCCGAGTAAACAGCTATATGCAGGTTGTATATCCATCACGTAGAACGTGGTATTGAAGACTTGTGGACCTACCTTGATAGGTAACTCCACCTCTCCAAACACCAATCTTCTCGACCCATCAAATGATCGAACTACTAGATCACTGGGCCTTAGAACCACTCCATCATAGTCCAACTTCATCAGTGCTTTCTTGGGCAAAACGTTCAAAGATGATCCAGTATCTACCAACACGTGGGAGAGTACTGCACCCTTACATTCCAGAGAGATATGCAATGCCTGATTATGAGCACGCCCATCAGAAGTCAAATCCAAGTCTGTGAAACCCAATCCATGACTGGCATTGACGCTGGACACCACCGTTTCTAACTGATTTACAGAAATATCCTGAGGCACGTATGCCTTGTTCAGTATATTTAGGAGAGCTTTCCTGTGAGAGTCAGAACACATGAGCAAGGACAAGATGGAGATCTTCGACGGTGTCTGTTGCAGATGGTCCACTATTTTGTAATCACTCTTCTTGATGATCCTCAGGAATTCTTCAGCTTCTTTATCAAAAGTGGGGTCTGGATCAGTTGATGGCGTTGGATCATTGACAACTACTGGTTGCTTCCCTCTTGCTCTAGCTTGGGCTTCAGCAGTATCTCTGGGTGGTATCACATTGTTTCTCAGTGTTTCAGGCGCAAACAACCTTCCGCTTCTAGTAAAACCCCCTACTCCAACATTTTCTACTTGAGCTGGGGTTATACTAGTCGTGGCCAACTCTTGCCTCTGGCCGTTGCAGTACACTTCACCACCATAATTCCAAGGAACAACTCTGTCACTTTGGTACATTATGGGTCCAGCAGTGGTAATGGTTATTGGTGCCGCTCTGGCCCGTGAAGGGACTTGAGATGGGTCATAAAAGATAGTTACTGTGGAGACTTCACTTTCTTTTACGATCTGTTCAAACTGCAGCACCCCTTCGTCAATCATGCCTTGGATTCCGGCCTTCAACCGTTTACAACCGTTGGTAGCTTCAGCACATTCCGGACAATCTTCCTCGCATCCAGGGAAGATACCTTTCTTCAACAAGCAAACCTTGATAGCAACCAATGAAGTCTGCAAGTCATCAACATCATCCACCAAATTCAAGTTCTCCCCTTCATCAATTGCACCAACCGTACCCCTGTGAGGAGGCATGGGATTCTGAAGCACATTAGGAGAGGGAGCAAAGTTGATCGCCTTAGTGTCCAATAAATCCTGAACGACATGCTTCAATGCTTTATAGTTCTCAGTAGTATGGCCGGGAGCTCCGGAATGAAATTCACATCTAGCATTTAAGTCATAACCTTCAGGAATTTGGCCTGGCTTCGGAGGTTGCAAGGTTCGGAGCTGAATCATTTGAAGCTGTAGGAGATTCTTCAAAAGCTGGGAGTAAGACATTGGTGGAGCTTCAAAATGTCTATCCTTCGGCCTCTGAGGGTAGTATGGACGAGGGGCTCTTGGCTGATACCCTTGTGAGCGTTGCGGCTGTGGAAGCTGGGCCTGCTGTTGAACGGGCGGAGTTGAAATAGTGACAGGGGCCAATTGATGATAATATCCTTGGTTAATCACTCCCCTCTGCGCGTACACTGCACCTGTTTCTCCTTCCCTCCTTTTCACAAAGGGTTTCTTGATACCAGACACCGAAGCGCCTCCATTCTGAATTTTCCCCTGTTTGAGCCAGCTTTCAATTCTTTCCCCAGTCAAGATAATGTCCGAGAAACCACTTGAGGAACAACCAACCAACCTTTCCATGAAATTCCCTGGGAGGGTATTCAGGAAAAGGTCGACCATCTCTCTCTCCAATAAAGGTGGTTGCACTCGGGCGGCTACCTCGCGCCACCTCTGTGCATAATCTTTGAAGCTCTCTGAGCTCCTCTGCGTCAAGCTCTGAAGCTGAGTGCGGTTGGGTGCCATGTCAATGTTGTACTGATATTGTCTGAGGAAGGCTTCTCCCAAATCCTTCCAGCTTCTAATAAAGCTCCTCTCCAGCTTCATGTACCACTCCAAGGACCCTCCTGAGAGACTATTCTGGAAGTAGTACATCCAGAGTTTTTCATCTCGCGTGTGGGCCGCGATCTTCCTGTAGAAGGCCTGCAGGTGAGTTTTCGGGCAGGAGCTGCCGTTGTATTTATCAAATGCTGGTGGTCTGAACTTGTGTGGAATTACCACCCCAGGTACTAAACCCATGTCTGACACGTCAATCCCCAAAGTGTCTCTGCACTCGAGGGCCTTGACCTTCTCTGCCAGCACCAAGAAGTCATTAAGATTTCCATCACCGCCGAAACCCATGTCATTGTTGAAGTACTGAAATTGGTCCTCCTGCCTGTCGTGCACAGGAACGAACGTTGCCATAGCTGGATCTGGAACATGAGGTCCACCTGGGCCGTTGTTGGTGTTGGGAGGAGCCCCTAGCCCGCCGGAGGTGGTCGCCTGAGCATTAGTATTAGGAGGAGTTAACCCTTGAATTGCATTTCTCAGCTCTTGTTGCCCCTGGGCCATCCCTTGCATTAGGGTCATAAATTCTGCCATCTTGGTACGGACTTCATTGAGCTCTGTCTGCATGGCATCCATTGTTGTTCTTTGATTGCTGCGGGTCGCGTACCGATGAGGGATATCTTGTCGAAGGTACCGGTTCTTGGCGGCTCTCGCAATCTTTGCCTGTTGAACACAGATAAATTAAACATCCCGTAGAAAAACCTGCAAAGACAAAGACAAAATGCAAATGATGCGTATGTAATGCAATGTGTTCCTTTTATTCCCGAGACTTTTCCCGTTTCCAGTTCTGGCATTAAGAAGATAAGAATTGGGAAGAAGACCCAAGTAATACTCAAACATAATGACGGCTGTGGAGAATTGGTGCTCATTACCCCGTGTCGGTGCAACAAATAACGAACAAGAAATTCAGAACAAATCAATCATATAAACTGGAGTTTGAAAATACAGAGTCCCCGAGGAGTGCCAATCACAATAACAACAAAATTACATCAAATATAAGGAATCCCACAACAAGCCTGTGGGTAATCCAAGTACAATAACATGAAATTAAACCCTAGGGAACTCTATATCTTGCAATCTCCAGCTAAGGAGTTTGACGTTCTGGAACAGCTGAGCTACATCTGGATGATCGGGCTCCTGGATGAGTTTCTGGATGAGGAGGTCCCTTGTATCAGAAGAAGCGTGTAACTCCTCAATCTGCTGTAGGAATTCTGTCTCATTCTCCTTGCTTTGACTCGATTCGGCCTTCGACCTCTTCACATCAGCTTTCAACTTCAAGTCTTCAATTTCCTTTTGAGCTTCCTTCAATGCTTGTTGACTTTCTACTAAGCATTGGAGACGGCCCTTCTATTGATGATAAGCCTTCCTAAGGAGTTCTTTCTGCCCATCCAAAGAATCCTGAAGACTTTTGATTTCCTGCTCGTGCTTGGCGTCTAACTCCTTTTGCTTCTTCAAATGGTCGTCCCATCTCTCCTGCCATAAGGTAACAGCTTCATTGACTTCACTCAGATCTTTCTTCTCTCTTCGGCGTTGGGCCGTCTTGTGAGTCTCGGCTAACCCCTTTTTTCGGAAGTAGAGCTCTCTATCCTTAAAGTCCTTCTGCTTGAGACGGACTATTTCCTCGGCTTGTACAGCTCTATCTTCTAACCGACGGTTCTGGATCATCAGTTTCTGACAAGAATTATGAGCCTCTTGATTCTCAACCCTAAGCTGCTTAACCAAAGCTTCCAACTTCTGATAATCTTCCAAAGGTACCGTCGCTGGAGACGGGGTTGGTACAGAAAAGGGGACTAGAGCCGCTTGAACCTCTTTCTTTATCCAAGCTTCAAATTCAGGGAACATTCGATTGTTGCTCTTGCCCATACATGCTATACCCTTTCTCTTGATCACCTTCCAGGAACCTGCAGCTTTTTGGACCAAAGGAAGATTGTCTTTCACCGGGAAATAGAAGGTTTGGAATAATTCAGACTCATCAGGAACCTCCTTGAGCGCATACCCTAACTGTCTTCTTAAGAGGATGGGATTGTAGTTGATACCTCCCGATACTCCTAACAAAGGCACATTAGGGTAATTACCACAACTGGTAATGAAATTCCTTCCTTTCAACCTCAAAGTAAACCACCTGATATCTCCAGCAGACAAAGTACTCAGCTTCTGAGCCCAAGTAGAATTAGGATCAGTAAAACTCTCAGTAGTAGGCAAGTGTCTCATAACCCACTTGTAGAATAAAGGAGCACAACATCTAACAAGACCTCATCGCTTCTTCTCATTCTTATAATGCACAGAATAATACAAATCACCTAAGAGGGTGGGCACCGAGTTCTTCAGCACAAACAAATGAATAGCATTCATGTCCACAAACTTGTCCATATCGGCAAAAAAAACTATCCCATACACAGATAACGCCAAGATGGCACAAACTGAATTCCACTGCTTTTCCACGGCACATTCTTCAGCTCTCCTGACCAGAAACTCTAAGGGAAAACCAAGTACTCCTGCTTTGGTGGAAACCAGATTAGAAGACACCTCTGATCGGCTCAAATAAAGAGCCTTAGCAATGTCATCATGAGTCGGTCTTGTCATCTCCGAGTTAAAAGGAAGCTGATCCTTGATTGAAACTCCCATAATCTCAGCATATTCTTCCAGCAAAGGACCCAACTGAAAGTCATGAAATGTGAAACACCTAAGCCGTGGATCGTAATACTGCAACAAAGTGTGAATGGCGCTTCTCTGAGAACTATCCAAGTTGAATACCAGATCCAGAATATCACCATACTTTTCCTTGAAGTAGCCCAAATGACTCGGGGTAATCAGAGACACCAATTGGTTGATCAAGTCCATCTTGGTATTGAAGAATTTGTAGTGCACAGTTCTCTTTTTGACGTCTTCCATTCTGAAGCAATGATATGGCCAGGAACCGGGAGTAAATGTAGACCCTGAGAATAAAAGAAACACAAATGATTAATGATGATATGATGTTTATGCAAGACAAGGCATGTGATCAGTGAAGTGTCTGTGATGTGCCAATCATATAATCAGGTGTCGGTGCCAGGTCTCAAAATCCAGATATCATAATAATCATCCCTCTGATCCGGGATCCATATCTTAAGAACAGAAATCCAGATCACAAAACTGAACCAAAGGCAAAGTGGGTATGCTGAAGGTATTAGGGTTCCTGCAAACCTGTAAACCCCTCCCAATCTCACGGGTGTGCTACTCGGGTCAACATCACGGACGCTCAAAGCCAAATAGTAATAATACGTCCACCATTCCCGAGAGATGGCTCATGACCAAATCAGGGGATCGGTTTGGCATTATGTACCACTCAGGGAGGTCTCAGTTGAGTCCGGAAAAACAAGCATCCCTCACAAGTCTCCAGCTTCAAGCACTGAATCGAGAAACAATAGTACATTCATCCCGAAGGGTACAATACTATCGTCATACGAACAGTTTTGCTTTAACTGAATTCCTATGAGAGAACCAGGCCATCCTATGCGAGTTCCCAATGGACCCTCGGATGCGAGTGGGTTTTCCAACAAATGTGGTCTGCCACTGTCATCACTGGAGAGGGTTGTTTCCATTAAGGTTCTCAATGATCGGTCACCAGATGCACATAACTATCAAGGTTGTACCCTGAAGTGGAGAAGAACCCCCACACAGAATAGTCCCGAGACAGTCGCAATCTGGGTGTGGAACACATCACCACTCATCATGTAACCATGCGAGCACAACGTGTCCACGCTAATCCTATAGTGCACTCAAGCCGGGTAGTTGGCTTATCTCATAGTAACTCCCATCCCACAGAAAAAATGAAAACCAGCATAGCCAGACAGTCCAGTATAATATGATGCATGGAAAATAAATACTGAAAGCGGTAAATAAATGCGGTAAAGTAAAGTTGTAAAGAACTATAAATAAAAACAGTAAAGCTAAACTAAAGCACTCAGCATCAAACAGATAAACACCCAAAGAAACAAAGCCAACATGCGCTAGGATTGACTCTACAAGGGAAACCGGAAGAATCAGGTTATGTCCCCAGCAGAGTCGCCAGCTGTCGCTCCCGGGATTTTCATCCTAGTACAAACGCGAAAGTGGCGCGGAAAGGTTAGAGTCGCCAGCCAGACATTTTTATCCCGAATGAATGGGAAAGGTAATGTTGCACAAACCTGAGGAAGAAGGAAAGGACAAGGTCCTGCGAACCAAAAATCTGAGTTCGGGAGTCGGTTACGAATTGAGAAGGTATTAACACCCCAATCCGTCCGTCGTACCCGACGGGATCCACGCTTGCTTGCTTGTTTCAAAGGGTGAGAAAAATAACTGCTGCTGAATAAAACCGCTAACTGGAATGGAATGAGAAAGGAATTGAAATAAGAAAATGGAAAGAAATGGGGAAATGTAGGGAAAATAAAGAATGTGCTCGAACGGGCCCTACCCCGCTGCCTACGTACCTCATCGGGATAATGAGGATCAGAGTCGACGTAGTTCGCCTAACTAAGGCGGGAACTATTTGTTTGTATTTTTTATGCTGGAACTGCGTATGTCTATGCTCAGGTGTTGCAGGCTCGTCTGGTACGAGTGTGTTTACCGTCTTGCATGCGAGACAAGTCGTCGCGAGTTCGCGTTGTGAGTGAATGAGATGAGAAGAGAAGTTCCCGCAGGATAGTCGCTTGTTATTTGTTTTTGCCTTTTATGAGAAGTGTTTTGAATTTGTTTGTGAACATTCTCATACTAAGACCTATCAATCGCGGGAAGTACTTACACCTCGCCCCGAAACAGGACGCGTATAAACACTCCGCAACAAAGTCTCGTGTCGTACAAGATTGTTCGGTTTTTATTAAGTGTTTTATTGCTTTTCTTTTTAAGATGAGAAAGAATGACTCAAGTTGATAAAAGGTAAAAACTAAGGGACTAAGACTCAATCCTAATTTTGTTTATTTATTTACAAGAAATCCTATGGTTAATGGGGTTTTCTATTCCTAAAAAGGGAACTAGCAACTACTAGAATTCAACTTACTTCCTAAGGAAGTTAAGTTGATTCTAAGAACAATGGGGAAGCCTATACAAGTGAGAAATTCAAATAAAGGCAAAACATTAAAAATGGGATTAAGAAATAAAATTCTAAACAAAACAATTAAAGGCATATATAAAAAATAGTCTTATTTATTTATTCTAATCCTAATGAAACTTAAACCTAAATTCTAAATCAAAGTCAAGCCTAATATTTTCTTCTAAACATTCAAATTTAAACTAACCTAAGTCTATATTAAATTCTAAGACTAAATCTAATCTAAACTATTTTTTTATTGGACTTTATTTTCATAACCTAAACTAATGGGAAATTCACATAACAAACCTAAGAATTAATATTCTAAAAAATATCTAAACTTCTGGAAAAGTTATGAAAAAATAACCATAGGGACCTAAGATTATCTATAACATTGTACTAAGAGGAATCCTAAAAAATCCTATTTTTTATATGCCAAAAAATTGCCTATTTTGAACTATGAATTAACCTCTAATTTACAAGGAATTAGCCTCTAAAACCTAAGATAAAATGTTCTAAAAAATCTACAAAAATTATCCTAAGTACTATTATTAGTCATCTAACTACAGTAAAAAGAGTGGGCTAAAAAAGTTACTGGAAGTTACCAAAATAAAATGAATAAACTCAAGTACAGTTAAAGGAAATTCAATAAAAGCTAATTACAAGAAAAATCAAAATTAAATCGAAAAATAGCCAAAATTCAGAAATTAAAAATACTAAAAATTTCTAAATTGAGTTATTAAGCTACTGGAATTTTTGGGGAATTTTTCTAATCATTTTCTATTTTTTAAAGCAATTATTTCTAAACTCTATTAAACTGAAAATATAGAAACAAAAATTCTAAACTAAAGAGATAAGTATGGGGTGCAACTAACAGTTATTTAAAGCTTGAGATTTCAATGGGCTTTAATCAGGGGGTGCGGGTAGCAGAAGGCAAGGCCCAATTAGCTTTTTTTTGTGAGGGTGCAGAAAGAAATTTTTTTCTTTATTTTTATGATGGGCCGAAAAAAAGGGGGTGTTGAAAGCAAGAGCACCAAACCCAATTCGCAGGTTGAGGGGGGTGCAAGAAGTATTTTCTTAGGTTTTTTTGGGGGGGGGCCTAAGGAGGGGTGTCCTTAGTATTTTCCTAGTTATTTCTTGTAACTTAAAAATAAATCAAATCAGAATAATTAAAGGAGATTAATTATGGATTAATTAACATTGATGAACATTATTTGATTTATTATTCACATTTAACGAAATAAAACAATCAGAACACTAAGCTCAAATCAAACAAAACCTAAAACTTAATCCCTTCGACACCGCTTCATCCTCTCCACTGTCACCTTCATCTTCTTCCTTCCCACACGAAAAAACCTAGTCTCGTCTCCCCTCAAACGGCGCCGCCGCGGATCCACCTTCTTCCACCGCTAAACCGAATCAATCACCTTAAATTGAACCAACGAAACCTAAATCCTCTTTAAACCTTCCTCCGCCGCTAGCTTTAATTCTCCGCCTTCTTCTTCGTGCAATCCGTCACCATTTCCTACCGGCGAAACCGAAAATGAGCCTTACATCTTGCTCTTCCCTCTCAATCCAACATAACATGGATTCTCTCTCTAACCTAGACTTTCTCCTAACCCTAAATCATAAATTTCCTACATTCAAGCAACCTCAATAACAACCTAAACACACGGCAACCAAGCACAAGAGGGAGGCAATTTCGTACCTTGAATCGGAGCCGTAAGGATGACGCTCGTGGAGAGAAAGCTTTCGTGACTTCGGTACCGTCACGATTCAAAATTCCTTTCAAGAAAGCTTCGGCGCTCCACTCCCTTCCTGGCTCTTCTGAATTCCTGTAAGCTACCCGAGTCTGATTTTGCTGTTATCGTACTTTCAAGCCCGCCGCGAAACAGTTCTGTTTTAACCTCTCCCGAGTCTTCTTACTCTTTTCTTTTTGTTGAACACATTATCGAATCTCGCAGGAAATGCTGGAGATGATGATAACGATCGGAGACAAGACTCTGTAATGAATCTATGAAATGAAGGTTATTGACGGAACGATTATTGGATTTTTGCCTTTGCCGAACCGTTGCGAGAAGCTCATTACGGTTAGCTTTCTTTTCTGTTAATCTTTCCCTGTGTTTTTCCAACTTTCACTATCTTGTTCTTCTCCTTCTTTGAACTATGAATATATGATAATTGTTTATGATAACATGTGCGCTGAATCTGTGATACCTGTAGGTTATCAGCGAAGGTGGTGAAGAATCATGGCTACCAAATGGTGAAGGATACAGTTCTTACAGTCATGGCGAAAAGGGATTAGGAGAGAAGACAAAAGAAACAAGGATTGGGGAAGATGGGCTAATAGCAGTGATTGAGGGAGATTATGGGAGAAGAAGAAGAAAAATGGTGGAAGGAAAGGAAAAAAAGGTCAAGAAGATTGGTGATGGAGAGAAATCGAAGGAAAGGGTTGAAGAATTGAAAATGAAGGGTTTTGGAAAATTGTGTAAGAAGAAAGCAATTGAAGAAGAAGTTCCTGATTTATAGCCAATTTTCACAGAAGAATCTGGAAGCTTCAGGTAAATAGTTTGTTGTGATTTCAGTTGAATTTCTGCTAGGTTATGAATTAGTTATTTTTGTTATGCTGAGGATGGAATTCTGTTATGAAACTGATTTTCTTTTATGCAATTTCTTTTTTTTTTTTGAATTTAGAATTTCCACTGATTCGGTTAAGAGCTATTCAGTTAAGAGCCGGTCTTGGACTCCATCATTTTCGGTTTATCTTTTCTTTTTTCTTCTAAATTTTGGTATTCACTGAGAATTGTTACTGTTATTTTTTGTTGAAGCAGGATCAAAATTTGAGAGTTCAGAGAAGCAAAACCCTTGGGATGTAACATTATTAGGTTGACCAACACCTTGTCCATGATTTTGCAATGGGAAGAAGAAAGTTTCAGCAGCTGGTGCAATTGCTTTTGCTTGTGGGGGAATAAGATTGGCTTCATTCTGTGTCTGAAAATAGCTATGGTTCACGGAAGAAACAGATGGAGAATTAGGCACCATGTCATTGATGTTAGAGAAACCTGGAGAAAACACCTTGGAAGGTATTAACTCCTTCGGCGGAGATTTCTCCGAAGAAGAATATGAAAATGCTGGTGCAGTAACAGTAGTCTGAGCAAGTGAAGAAACATGATTAATGTTTTGCTGAGGATTTTTTGAGTTGCCTTGATTACGAAGATGACGAAACTTATGCTTGCTTCTGGATTTGCGGTTCTGGAACCAGCAAAACAACATTGGCATCACCAACTTGACCCTACTCTCGTAACCGTGCTCTAATCTTCCTTATTTCTTCTCTCGATGGATTCACCATTCCTGAGTTGAATATAGCCTCCAGTATCCGAATCTGTTCGGGTTTCGGATTCCACCTGGGCTTTGGTTCAGGACTTCTCTCTTCATAACTTGATGAGTAAAGGGGTTCTGTGACAAAGAGAAGAAGAGATGAGAGAAGAGTTGATGCTTGAGGTGCGCAACCAGAAAAATGGCGCAAAAAAGACCCCTGTTTTGTTTTCTCAGTTTCCCCTCTTATTCCTTTTTTTTTCTAATTTTGTTGGTGTAAACTAAATTTGTTAAAATTCTTTTTCCCTTTTGTTTGCTATGAGATTGTGGATTTTTCTTAACTGCTGCGTTTTCCTTTTGATTTTTCCATTGTTTTTTAATCTATCACGAATTCAACCAAGTGAACATTCATTGGAGAGTGTCAAACAACAACAAAAAAACAATTCTGTTAACTTATAACATTAAGCGGCCCATTAGTTTGAGTATGGTTTAAAGGCCCATGTGGGATAGAAATTAAAATTGGTTGGAGGCTTACTTGGATAAGGAATGCAAATATTTTGGATGGAATTTTTACAATGAAAATGCTTTTGAATTTGGAAAAGGAAACATGGTCAACCCTTAATTAAGTATATGTTTGAATGGTTTGAGAATTGATCAACCAAAAACAAATGAAGGTGGATTTATAACTCGGTTAAGAATATTGTCAATAGAATGAAATGGAAACTGGGCTTGTATGAGATGGGCCCTAAATGGGCCAACTCTAAAGTGTGCTTAGAAATTGGTTGTGGAATTGCTAAAATATGGAATCGAAAAGAAAGTGAGCTTTTGTCATGCGAGCGGAGAACAAAACAAATTTGGACAAATACATGGATTTGATGGATTTTGCCAAGTTTAGGTGTTGAAAACAGTAATAATATTTGAATCAGTGATGACGTCTTCCAGATAAATCATGACTGTGTATTCTCCCTCAGCTTGAAGCAAATCCCTTGACACGCTCCATTCTTAAGCAATTTAATGCTATAATAAACTCCTCAAGACCTTGAATCATTATTCCTCAAACATATGAATTCAAACCAATATTCTAATATCCTTAACCCCCATTGGTGAAATGCCCTTGAAGTCAGGATCATGAACAAGAACTCCAAATTCCTTGAGATATTAAATGATGAAGAACACAACTTGAGATGTTGAGAAGAACCAATGCTCTTATTTCAAGCGAATCGGTTTGAACACCTCAGTAATGGGTTAGATGCACCAGTGAATATTCTCCACAAGTTCAATCCTTGATAGATACGGATAAGGTACGAAACCCTAACTTCCTTGGGCCTTGATCACATGCCCTGTGGAACAATGAAATGCACAAGTATGCTGTTAATGAACTGATGAGAAATGCAGATGAATGCGACACGATGAACCAATAGAAGGAATAAATAGGAGGGCAAATTTTGAGGTATTACAACTACCTCACAGAGCCTACAAATTTGAGGATATAGATGAATGACTCATTCCCAAAACTTAGAATTAAGTTAATCTAAGATATTAATATAGCTAATTATTTTTCACTTGTTAAAAAGACGTTTTTCCTGCTAGTGTATGAATCCCTTAGGAAAAACTTTTATTTTTATTTACTGCAGGTTACTCCATTCTACACTCGAGTTAAATGATGGACTTCCAGAAGAATATCATTCTCACCCTGAAAAATAATATTGATGTTTGACTTCCACAAGAAGATCCTTACCGCCTTAAAAAGGTAATGTAAAACTTTCATTAGAAGATCCTTGTAATCCTTAAGGGGCAATAAGAATGTTGTATTTTTTCTTAAAAGACCATTGCTTCCCCCAGGGGCAATATACATGCTAAATTTCCATGTGACATCTCTTGCATTGACCACTTCACTAGACTTAAAGTCTCGTTTGAGGGAATTGACTCAAAGTCTAGAGACTCGACTTAAAGTCTCTCATGGGGGGAATCGACTCAAAGTATCTCCTGATGGACTTGATTTAAATTCTCTCTAGAGGAACTAGATATAAATTCTATCTTGATGTACTTGACTCAAAGTTTTGATTGAGGGACAAAATTTAAAGTCTTGCTTGAGGGATTCGACTCAAAGTATCTCCTGAGGAGCTCAACTTAAAGTCTCGTCTGGGAGACTCGACTTAAAGTCTCTTATAAGGTACTTGATTTAAAGTCTCACCTGAGGGACCCGACTTAAAGTCTTGTTTGAGGGACTCGATTTAAAATCCTGCCTAAGGGACTCGACTCAAAGTCTTCCCTAAGGAACTCAACTCAAAGTCTCATCTGAGGTACTTGAATTAAAGTCTTGCTTGAGAGACTCGACTTAAAGTCTCTTCTGAGGGACTCGATTTAAAGTCTCGCATGAGGGACTCAATTTAAAGTCTTGCTTGAGGGACTGGGCTTAAAGTCTTACCCGGTTGACTTTATTTAGGGTCTCATCCGAATAGTTCTAAGGAAGGAAAACTAACTAATCACTTCGTCCTTTCCAAAGTCTCGTGCTTGAGAGAATGTGTAATGACAAACATGTCCAAATTGCAAATAAAATTTAACTAGGAGACAACTTCTTTACCCATCACCAAAAGATGGCTAATATACCTTCAACTAATCACATAATAGCATATAATTTTTATACATTTAATTATTTATTAAATAATACAATTATATGTTGTTTTCAAGATATTTTACACTGAAGGTAACTTTATCCAACTTTTAAAGTTTGATAGATAAGAATTCACCTTTAACTATTATATTACACTATATTATATTGAATAATATTTTGACATAAAATTATTTTGATAAAGAAAATGGTAAAGAATGACGTAGCATATTGTTGTAAAGTGGAACGTAATTTGGGGATAGAAAATCGGGGTGTGTAAAATAAGAAGTTAGAAGTATTATGGCACCTAAGAAAAAGGACAGCTTAGAGAAACGATGCGAACCGCTACTTTGATTTTCATGTCTTTCTTCCATCTCTCTTCTTTCTCTTGTCTTCCTTCCTGATGCGCGTCATTCCCGTGGCTACTCTCCCTTTTTTGGTTCTCGCACCCTTCTCATAACCTTTTTACATCGCCATCATGAGCGATGAACCACGAGAACCACCTCAACCTTCCTCCAGGTACACCATCTTTTTCTCTTCTTTTCTTTATCCATCCATGCATGCATGCATGCAATTTCATCGTTTATAATATTTCCTTAACAATCATCTATTCATATTCATCTTAGTATTCCATTTGCATGCATGTTTCAATGTTGTATATGCTGATAATCAAGATTGATTATATTGACAGAAATGACGATCACAAGTCAGATAGAAAACAAATAGATAAAAAGGAGAGTCATTCAATAAGAAGCAGAGCCCGACCCGGATTTTCTGATTCGTTTTCTAGTATTGGTAATAAATCAATCTCCATACTTTTCAATAATATGTTTGTTTGGTTATTTTTTGTAAATTGTACTAATATGGTGGAATGAATATTTATGTTGTTATTAGACTTGGCAGCTTTAGAGATTGAGGAAGGAAGCCCATCTGAGTATTCTCCTAGAAGTCAAGAATCTGATACACCAAGTTCAAGGGCAAGCACTTCTGATTCTGAGGGAGGTTTAAGAGGCAATCTTAATAATAATCAGTGGCGCGGCTTCTTTAAGTTGCTAAAGAAGGGATCACAAATGCCTTTTCAGACATTTCATCCGTTGAAAAGTGTTCCAAAACTTACTAGAAGAAAAAGCAAAAGAATTAGGGAGGATCTCATCCCTTCTCTGAATTCACCGGCTCTTCAGTCTTCTTTTGACGCCGAGTTTTGCTGCTTCAAATCTTCATGGAAGAATTTTTCTCTGGCTGAGATTCAAGCTGCCACCGATGACTTTAGCCATGGTATGAAAATCTAGATGAACAAACCACCTTTTTATTTTCATTTTGACATCATACATGTTAGTCCATGTTGCTCTAGCACTCTAGATTATAACGTGTCTAATGTCTGACATGCGTCGTGTTACTGTCTTACTGGCACATCTGATTACATTTAGTTATTTCTTTTTTTTCAACTCATTATCGTGTCTACGTGTTTGTGTCATAGCGTGTTAGGCTTATAAGCTACTTTTTCTTTATGTTTGAAGATAATTTGATTGGAGAGGGAGGCTATGCTGAGGTTTACTTAGGTAAATTAGAAGATGGAAACTTTGTTGCCATTAAACGGTTGACACGAGGTTGCCAAGAAGAAATGACTGCAGATTTCTTGTCTGAGCTTGGCATTATAGTGCATGTGGATCACCCCAATATTGCTAGATTGATTGGATATGGTGTTGAAGGTGGAATGTTTCTTGTTCTTCAATTGTCTCCTCATGGAAGCTTGTCATCCATACTTTACGGTATATTTCTAAATGCATGAGTGTTTAGGCTATAAGCGCTTGATTACGCTATTTCTGCAAACAGGACCCGAGTTTTGGAGTTAATTGGTTTCATTCCATTTGTGGATTTCAGGACCTAGAGAGAAACTCAACTGGAACCTTAGATTTAAGATTATTATGGGGACTGCTGAAGGTCTTCGCTATCTGCATGAAGGATGTCAAAGAAGGATCATTCACAAAGATATCAAAGCTTCTAATATTCTTCTCTCCGAGGATTTTGAGCCTCAGGTTCCTCTTACGCCTCACAAATCGAACTATTTATCAAACATGTATTTTTCACCATTAGTATTAAGTTTTTATGTTCTAAATCAATGAAAATCCATGCGCATATGAATTTGACAAACTCACGGTGCTATTACATTAGCACACGTGATTCTATCAAACGTAAAATTCAAATATGCACTTAATTGTAACTCCGATCTTAAACCAGATATCTGATTTCGGGCTAGCGAAGTGGTTACCTGATCAATGGACTCACCATACCGTCTCCAAAGTGGAAGGCACATTTGGGTTTGTATCTTAAAACACCTTCACAAGTTCTTCACATTTTCCATAATTACAATCTTTTTTCTTTTGGTGATGATGTTACAACAGCTATCTTCCTCCTGAATTCTTCATGCATGGTATAGTAGACGAAAAAACTGATGTATATGCCTACGGTGTGCTATTATTGGAACTCATTACCGGGCGACAAGCTTTGGATAGTTCACAAAAAAGTCTAGTGATGTGGGTAAGTCTTATCTATCATCTATCGCATTCTGTTTATCGATCATCTTGAATTCGATCTTAAAAACGTTAACTCTAATCAACTTCGTGGAAAATTATTGTGACAGGCGAAACCTTTGCTATCTAGTAATAACATCAAAGAGCTAGTTGATCCGATTTTAGGCGATGCTTATGATGAAGAACAGATGAAACTAGTAATCTTGAATGCTTCCATGTGTATAGACCAGTCCTCAATACAACGACCGCAAATGAGTCAGGCATGTCCTTTTACGTGCGAAGGAATCATAACAGAAAAATCGATTGAACTTAAATACATTGTCGATGATCTTACCGAATCTTTTTATCTTGTCGAACAAATGCAGGTCTTAAAGATACTAAGAGGAGAAGAAGAGAGCTTGAAACTGTTGAAAGAAAGACAGAAGTCTAAACTTCATAGAACATACTCTGAAGAGCTATACGACGCAGAAGATTATAACTCGACAAAGTTTTTGAGCGACCGGGATCGACATATGGAGACTATTTTAGGCACAAGCAATCCAAATTAGATTATGTTCGGTCTGCGATGATTCACATACATAGAACTACAAAACTTTACATTAAAAACTTTTAAGGGAAGTGATTTATATGTAAAAATTTGAGCTGATTCCACTTGTGGATTTAGTTTTGGCCAAAACATTGGTTGTAGGAGCTAACAACAGACACAGAAAAGAAAGATAAAGAGACTGAACCTCATGTGCATGTATGTAGCATGTATTTTATTTACTCAAAGTGGTTTAAGGTGTGATTTGTGAACATTGATTAACCCTTCTGCATAAATGGGGACTGTACTTTTTCATCTTATTCAAAGAGCTGCAGTGATTATTATCATTTGGAGATGCCTTGTTATGCAAGTTATTTGATCATTATATTGGAACTATATAAACAGATGTATCCAAGAAAAGTTCATAAAATCTTTAGATTCTGTCAAGTGATTTTATATTTGATTTTCACAATTATTTACTTTTTTTAGTTCAATAGGAAATGAATACTGCCTTCTGTGATTTTTACATAATTTTTGTGAGGCAATTTATGTTATATCACAAGTATATAGAATAAACCTCAAAATCTTTCATCATAACTTAAGTACAGGATACAACTAATTCATATAATCTACCATATAAAAAAAATTAAGGTCGCGGAAAAGTCCCAATTGCCCTACCTCTTAAATTTGCCACCTACACAAAATGGGGGCATTTTGTGTCTAAATTTTTTTTTCCATTTAATAATGTCATTTAGTTCTATATCAATTACAAAGTTGTATTTTTTTTTGTCTTTCATCATTATATTACAATGGGTTGATGATGTCATCTGGTCCAATTCAAATTATAGTTTACTATTTTCTCTTATTTCAATGTTACTATAATTCAAATTTCAAATAAAAAACAGATTTTTTGTTTCTCTTTCTTCTTCCAACCTTGCATCGTCTCTCTCTATCTCTATCAACAACATAGCTTTATGATTGTAGGGTTGCTGCATCTGCTTCTACACGCCTTCACACTTCTCTACCCATCACTCCTCTCTACCAACGATATCAACGACATTACAATGTTATGGAAGATCGCTGAAAAACCCGTTCTGCAAACTCGTTATCCGTTCTTCAACATCTCCAACAATGGTGGAAGAGAAGGTAATGTTTCGGTTTTTCTTGCATATGCAAATCGACTATCACGTTTTTTGGTTTTCTCTATAAAGTTAGGGTTTTCATTTTGTGGTTATGATTTTTGTGGTTGATATGATACTTTTATGGTTAGGGTTTTTGTGGTTGTGGTTGATATGATGATTTTGTGGTTAGGGTTTTTATGGTTGTGGTTGATATGATGGTTTTGTGGTTAGGGTTTTGGTTTTTCATCATTGATTTCTAGCTTGGGTCTTGCAGAAGAAAGTGACGGAGGGAGCTGGAAGAACGTAGGAGAAAAGGCCAATGTCTCTAAGGTATTTTCATTTATTTCATTTACTAATAATATTTTATTTAGGTTGTAGCTAGGACCTGCTGGAGCTATTGACTTGATGGCTACTTTTGAAAATCTTCCAAAGAGCAATAATCAATGGTGGTAACATAACAAAGTTTGAATATGATACACAGTTGGAAAAAATCATAACGAAAAGGAGAAAAAGCATCAGTTTTGAAGGCCTTCTCTGTGTTCTTTTGACCGGATAAGTAGGCTCATGTTGTATGTATTGAAGGCCTCCTATGTTATCCTTATGTTGTTCTACAACTTTATTATTTTTTTACCTTTGCTTAGATTGCATCAGTTTTGAAATCTTACTATTTGATAAATTGTGTTAATCAAATTTTTGTTGATTAATTAAAGTTGGATGGTTGCAAGCGGTGAATAGAAAGCTGTTAATTTTCTTTTAACTTCTACTTGAGCAATACAGATTAGCCCGGCTAAGTCCTGGTGTTATCAACCAAAATAGAAGTTTGTCTGGAAAAAGCTGAAGTTATTAATTGGACGTTTGTTGTCGTTGTTGCTGCATCTTAGTTTTTTGGGGTACCAAATTCTCGACAAATTCCCTCTTTTCTTTTGGTTTGGATTCTCACTCTTATCCTTAACTTTATTTTGAATTATTTATTATGTTATTGTGTTTGGTTGTCGTCACGAGTGGAAGGTGTTTTGGATGTCAGGGAACTGGTATGAAGATTAGAAGAAGGCGGATTGGTCTGGGCATGATTCAACAAATGAAACATGTTTCTTGTAAGTTCTAGATTTTTAGTATTGGCATTAATTTTTTAAAACAAATATAGCAGCAATGTAATATGTACAAGATCTTTGCAAAATAAAGATCAGTTTAAGTAAGGAGTCCTATTGTGCGCTTAAACATGTTGTGTTGAAGTGTTTCAACATCTGGAGCAACATGTCGAAGAAGATGTCAAAACGGTTTATTCGACATCATGAACTGCTGAAAGAGGATTGAAGATTCTGTTATGATTAACAAAAAACAGAATAATCAGAAGCAATCAAATTGGCGATGTTTTAAAATATCTTGAAGAATCAGATTTACATTGAAGACAAATTTCAAATATTGTATAAATATAGAGTTTTTATATTTAGAGATATTTTAGGAAGTTGGTTATTTGAAGATCTTTTTGTTTGTAGCAGATTTTTCTGCATTATTGTAGTAGTTGTTATGTTGTGTTTTTAGGCCCAAAATCCAGTTGGGATTAGGTTATAAAGAGAAAACCCTGCAACCTAGGTTTAGTAACCAACCAAAGATGTAAAAGTTGTATCATTAGGGTTGAGTTCTTTGAGCAGTCGTGCGCAACAAGTTTCAGACTTTATGGTTGTGTTTATTTGTAATTCTCGAAACTTTTAAGCAAGAGATATTTTGTTCTTAACTGAAGTTGTGAAGCAAGGTTAAGGTGTTGTCATGGAAGTGTGTCTTCTGATTTGAATTGTTAAGTTTATCACTAAGGTGATTGTGAGGGAGTGAGATGGGTGTCTCATATTTAGGAGTTCCTAAGTAGAAGTTGCATTGGTAGTGATTAAGTGAGAAGGCCGTAAACTGTAGGTGTTTACTGAGAAGTCGTTGAATTGATACTACATAGTGGATTTCCTCCTGGCTTGGTAGCCCCCAAAGTAGATAAGTTGCATTGAATTGGGTTAACAATTTGAATATATTCTTTACATCTTTTCTGTTTTATATTTTATGCAGTGTTATTGTTGAATGTCGTATCAGATGTCTAAACATATTCAAAGAGTGTTTGAATCTGGTACATCAGAATTTTAGAATGTTGATGTGTGCACCTTGCCATGTTTATTAGTAACAGATCAGATGTCTCAACATTGTATTCGACATCTGAGTCTGTCATATCAGAATTTCAATTGGTATCAGAGCAGGCATCCTAGTTTGTTTCTGGATGCGATCCAATGGGGATACTTTCTGGTTAATGGTCAAGGTGGAAGATCTTTTCTAAAACGTTGTTTGTTGTGTGAATGGTCCCTAGAAGTGAAGGATGGACTATTTTGTTGTTGAAGCATGGTGGTGAGCTGTTGTTGTAGGAGGTTTGATTTATTTTCAAACCTATTGTTGTTGGTATCACCTGGAGAATATTGCTAGGGCTAATTTGTGACACTTAAAGTTCTTGAGGAGTTTGTATCTGTTGCTTATCTATCTGATAACTCCTAATGTTAAGAGATTTGAAGATTGTTTTTAGCAGACTTATCTCTAGTCTACAGATCTCTTTGTGTGATCCTTAGAATGATGTCATATCTCTATATAGGACATTACATCAGAATTGGGCATAATTTTATTGTCTAAGGGATTGGTTGAACATATGCTTTAGGTGTTAAACTAATGTGGTTGAATCACATGTGTTTGGAACCTACTCCTGATCTGGAAGAGGAGGCATTTGTGTGGTGTATCTGAGAAATTTCGAGCCCTGGAACTTATCTCAATTGTGTGTGTTGGTCAAGAAGTGATCAACATGTTATGTTCTCCTGAGGACACTTTATTCCTGGTCCTTGCTGTAAGAGTAAAGTACCTGAGCTTCAAGGAGTATTATTTCAGAGAGATTACTTGTACATGAAGGTCAAGTTGTATCAACTTGTGGAGTTGATTGATGTGGATATAGCTGATCAGTTGCTATATTAGGTGTAAAGACATCTCAAATCAGACAGTTTGAATATTGAGTCTGAAGGAGAAGTTTGTTGAAGTGTTCCGGCTGGTGCATATATCTATGTTTTGGTTTGATAGCTTGATCAACTACCAATGGTTGATTTCCTTGTGTTCCCCTGCATGTGTATGTGTGAATTACTATGAAGGTTGTCCTCAGAACCATAGTAATCTGTGTAGTTTTGTTGTGACTGATACTGATGTCTGAAAGAACCCTTGGTATCTGTCTATTATTGATGTGATGCATATGATGGATACTTTGACGGGAGACTTAGTATGTATCTGAAAATTATGCATATCATCAGTCTAAATCTTATGGTTCAGAAAGTGTACCGGGAAACTGATGCTCATCTTCAGGAAGAGTTTTGGTTGTTCATGAGGGGGGGTCTAGAAGTGTTAGCTGTGGTCTATTGGTGCAAGAGTACATATTGTTGTTTGGTGTGTGTAGTTGGAGTTTTGTTCTTCCCTTGACAAGGAAGGTGTGTAGAATCATAAAGTTATAATTGATAAAATCATCAGAACTTTGTGAAGATTAATTTACTCAAGGAGAAATGTCATCCTTGGTATAGTTGTAAGGTGTAGTTCTAAACTATTCCTTTTGAAGGTTCATACAGTGGCATGTTTGAAGACTTCGGAGAAACAATGAGAGTTTCTCATCAATATGTGATATTGGTAGGAATTTCTGCATAATTAACATAATGGAGGTTATCTACTCAAACTTGGTTGATGAATTAAGTATATTAGAGCATGGAACTCTTGTTCTGTTAAGGAAGGAGGTTCTTTCAAGTGGCAGAAGAAAGAGCTGAATTTAACAGCTGGATGTGGACTAACAATGTTCAAACATATAGCTCAACATCAGAATCTCAGTTGATGTAGTGGAACATCAAATTAAAATAACTTGATTTACAGGGATTGAATGTTTCAAAAGGACTGTAATCTTGACAGCTTGTTGAAGATCAACTTTATTGATTAGGATATCTTTGGAAGATTTCTAATAAACGTGAAGAAGACAAACTGTGGAAATTGGCCTTTTCATATGAGGATTCATAAATGAGGTGATCAAATTGTGGCAATTGGTTGATCTCTATAATGGATTCGAAGAATCAAGATAATCAGAGTGTGGCAGCTGGTTGGTCTTGAGGATTGTCTTGGAACGAGTTGCTCTTGGACAGAAGAGTGATGAGTTGAAGACTCAAGGAATTTGTTCTTCTTGAAGGTGGATGAAAGTTTATCTCTCTTTCTGGATTTCTGATTCAAGCTGGTGGCAAAGTGTTAGTGAAGACTTTCAGTTTTTAGATTACTACGCTATAGTAAGTCCAGTTGGTGGAGCACATCAAGAATATTGGCGATGAGGTCTTGGTGTTTGGAAGATGTTCTAACTAGTGTTAGGACATTATTTGAGGTGTTTGTCTACATTTCTTCTAAAATTAGTATACCTAATCATATGGGAGAATGATGAAGTAGATGATCTGTCTTGGAAGAAGAATGTAGAGAAAACTGGAGTATATCAGGTATTGATTTCTTGGAAGTTTGAATGTGAACATTCATTCTAATATCAAAGTTACTTTGGATGAATATTGTCTGGATTTTATGGCTAATAGTGTGTGAAGACCTAGTGGCAGGACCTGCTTGCTAGAAGATGTTCAACATTTGTAACTTATGCTAACAACAAACCAAGAAGGGATCAGGTGTGCTTTGGTACAAGAAGTGAATGTGTTCAATTGTGAATTGAACAAAGGGTGAGCTCTTGAAGACATGAAGGTGCGTCTTATATTTTCCTTTCATCAAAGTGGAAATAAGCATGTATTATCCTTGATAGGGGGAGTGTGTTACAATCCTGTGCAACTGGATTTGTGAAGTTAAAAGGGAGTTGTACCTTAAAAAGGTTATGTGATGTTACACATCAGGTTGTGACATGTGTTACTAAGTATGGTAAATTATTTGTCAGGTTGATACGTATTACTTAGTGGTTGTGTATGTGTGTGCCCTTGAGGTCTGAATATGGAGTGTCTTGTGTGTCCAAAGGCTATATGGAATAAAGTTCTTGTCTGCAGGCTATTTTGGATCTTGTGGAGGTTGTGCACCATGTTATAGTGTTGCTGGCAGACATTATATGATTGAATGTCAGAACATGTTTCAAAACATGTGTGTGTTACTTTCTAACTAGGATTGATTGTGGACAGCGTTGGCAGAAGGGTGTGAAACACGAATTTTATTCATGCGTGTTTGTTATTGGGCCGTTTATTTTGGGAGAGCAAGTCAGTTGGTCAAGGTCTATTTTTGGACGATCCACATTGAATGGTGCAAAACGTTTTGCTCCTATCATAAAGATCTTGGACCAAGAACGCTTCTTTATTCAAAGATAATTCGTTACTATCTATGTCATTGCTCCCTATTTATAGAAGCGTGTTTCTCCTCCATCAGCATGTGAGTATTTTCATCTTTTCTTCTTTCTAATGGGGTTCATTTGTGTCTGGATGAATAATATGTATGTGTGGTGTTGCGATGGCTGTATTTGCCAAGTTTTTGCTAAAAAGGGGGAGAAAGAGTGTGTGTAGATGGTGTGTTTGGAGTTGTTATCACAACAGCTGCATCTGTTATGTTCTTATGTGGTGGCTGCCAGGATGTCAAGATGGATGTTGAATGCTAGTCTTTGTGACTTGTGTTCTGAGTTAATGAACACAATTTTGACTTGTGTTCTGAGTTAATGAACACAATTTTGACTTGTGTTCTGAATTACATAAGGGAACGGGAGATTATTCTCTTATGCCACCATTGGTCTCCTAGATGGAGAATGTTCAACAGCCTGAGAAGAATGTTTCTGGGAACCTTAATGGATAGGGGTAGTGGTGGATTAGTTCGGTCAAGAGTTCAGGACTTTCTACTCCTTTTCCACTGCTATTTCAACTTAAGGAATGGAAGGTTGTTGAGGAAGATGTCAAACAACATGTCCTGACATGATAAAGAGATTGTTTTGCTGTTGTTTTTTCAGTATTGCTGCTGAAATTTTATTGTATTTTTTATTTGTTTTAGCCAAATTTTCCAAAGGGGGAGATTGTAAGTTCTGTATTTTTAGTATTGGCATTAATTTTGTAAAACAAATATAGCAACAATGTAATATGTACAAGATATTTGCAAAATAAAGAACAATTTAAGCAAAGAGTCCTATTGTGCGCCTAAACATGTTGTGTTGAAGTGTTTCAACATCTGGAGCAACATGTCGAAGAAGATGTCAAGACAGTTCATATCGACATCATGAACTGCTAAAAGAGGATTGAAGATTATGTTATGATTAACAGAAAATAGAATAATCAGAAGCAATCAAATTGGCGTTGTTTTAAAAGATCTTGAAGAATCGGATTTACATTGAAGACAAATTTCAAATATTATATAAATATAGAGTTTCTATATTTAGAGATATTTTAGGAAGTTGGTTATTTGAAGATCTTTTTGTTTGTAGCAGATTTTTCTGCATTATTGTAGCAGTTGTTATGCTACGTTTTTAGGCCCAAAATCCAGTTGGGATTAGGTTATAAAAAGAAACCTTGTAACCTATGTTTAGTAACCAACCAAAGATGTAAAATTTGTATCATTAGGGTTGGGTTCTTTGAGCATCCGTGCGCAACAAGTTTCAGACTTTGTGGTTGCGTTTATTTGTAATTCTCGAAGCTTTTAAGCAAGAGATATTTTGTTCTTGACTGAACTTGTGAAGTAAGGTTAAGGTGTTGTCATGGAAGTGTGTCTTCTGATTTGAATTGTTAAGTTTATCACTGAGGTGATTGTGAGGGAGTGAGATGTGTGTCTCATATTTAGGAGTTCCTAAGTAGAAGTTGCATTGGTAGTGATTAAGTGATCAGAAGGTTATAAATTGTAGGTGTTTGCTGAGAAGTCTTTGAATTGATACTACATAGTGGATTTCCTCCTGGCTTGGTAGCCCCTAGAGTAGATGAGTTACATCAAACTGGGTTAACAATTTGAATGTGTTCTTTATAGCTTTTCTGTTTTATATTTTATGCAGTGTTCTTGCTGAATGTCGTATCAGATGTCTAAACATATTCAAAGAGTGTTTTAATCTGGTACATCAGAAATTTAGAATGTTGATGTGTGTATCATGCCATGTTTATTAGTAACATATCAGATGTCTCAACATTGTATTCGACATCTGAGTCTGTCATACCAGAATTTCATTTGTACTAACTACAAAGGATTGGGAAAGTAAAATATGTTTATGTAATTCACTTAAAAGATTTCATATAATTGATTGAGCAGATGTCTTAACATGTTAACTGTAAGTTTTGAAATTTACAAACTTACAGTTAATATGGTACATTTTGCATGCTGACAAGCTACCGAGGTTCAGCAACATTATTTTTATTTACAACAAGAGTTAGTTCTAAATATCTTCATGATTATGCTCTCTATTTCTAGACTAATTAGTGATGCTATCTTTCAACAAGTACTTTGTGCAGACCACAAGTGATTTGGAGGAGTGGTACCGTAACCCTGAGTCTTTTCATCACAAGTAGGATATGGTCCAGTGGACAGAAAAAATTGAGGACTTGTGCTCAAGCTTTGTACATTGTATTTTTCAAAATAATAGCCAAGTAAGTGACATTTAAACATCATATGTTTTCTTATATTTTATCTGAGATGTTTCAATGGCTATATTGACTATAGACTAATATGTATGTGCGATCTTGATTGTTAATTTAGCTGCTAGCTCATGTTGTGGTCTCTCTTCTTCAAGAGACCATGAACAATTGCCCGACTTCAGTGACAAAAATTACTTTGTATTGCGTCCGTGAGAAATTGGGACTTAGGTCACTGAGTTGTATCATATTTCTCATTTGGGTTTTAGGTTTGTGAGTTTTTCAATTTTTCTTATTAGTTTTTCTTCAAATTGTGGTTGAATTAATAGAATCTTAATGTTGTTTGTGCATTCTGCAGGTTATTCTAATGGGATATTTACATAATGTGGCAGTCATGCTTATCTTACTTCAGTAACCATATATTTGCCTATTCAAATTCATGCATTAGAACATTCATTACCTATGGTGTATACTTAATGATTACCTTGGCCATTTGAATTCTCTTTTATGATTTCAATAATTATTATTGCAGTTATTATTACATTTACATTTACAAGGTGGGAGAGTAGATTAAGAATCATTTACAACAAATGTATTCATAATAATCATCTAGAGTTGGTTTCCTTGGTTTTTCTATTACTGCTTTTGATATATGTATTGGTGTGTATGCCAGCTTACGTTTTGGAATGTGATATTTGGTTATGTTTGTTTGTTTAGTAATGAATTGATACTTATATCATTAACCTTTGTAGGAAATCCATGAATGTTATGAATAAGGGATTGGTTGAACATATGCTTTGGGTGTTGAACTAATGTGGTAGAATATGAAAGCTAATGACGAAGAAGAAGAGAGGAAATATGTGCTAGGTTTTGTTGTGAGAGATACAACGATACTATCAAGAAGCAAGGGTTAATTCACTTATATATGGGTAAACAATTTCACCATGGTTCTATTCAAAAACCATGATGAAATGTAATGTCTTTCACAACAATTGACATTTTCAACCGCGGTGATAGGTATTTTAATATATATATATATATATATATATATATATATATATATATATATATATATATATATATATATATATATATATATATATATATATATATATATATATATATATATATATATATATATATATATATATATATATATATATATTGGAAAACACTCATTGTAACAAAAAAGTTGAAAATTGTTGGAGTTGGGATTTGAACCTTGACACTCCATGGATGTATAATCACAGTTAATTGATTTGACAGGAATTAAATGTCTTTTCGTAAATAGAAAAAATAAAATAAAACACGTTCAAAAATGAGGTATTACCACGATTGACTGTCAGACCGTTGTAATTTAGTGTTACCAAAGGTATATTTTGTAGTAGTGTAGTAATCCAGACGATTGTCTACATGCTTAACATGTGAAGGTGTGAGAAAACACAAGAAAGGGGGATTTGAATTGGTGATTTGAAAATGAAAGCTTTTTGAAGAACTCCAACGAATAAAACAACAATAAAAGAAAGAATGAACACAACTATCTATCATGGTTCACTTGTCAACCACAAGCTACCTCCAGTCCACCCGCCAAGGTGATTTTGCCTTCAACAAGGACTTAATCCACTATAACTAATTTGATTACAATGCACAAAAAATCTGTGACTAACTGCACACTCAGCTACAACCAATTGATGTGACTTCCACAATGCACAACCAACTGCTGTTACTAACAACCACTAAGACTCATAACCCTATTCTTCCTAAATCTATTAACCTTCACTCGGTCCTTTAGGGAATGCAAACAACAGTTTGCTACAAGGTTTGTTTACAATAGATTTCTTCTAAAATAAGCAGAGTAAACACAATTTAAGAGCTTTTTGGAACTTTGCACTACTGATAGAAAATTTGCTTTGTATGTGCGTTTAAAATTGGTGTAGCCTTGTGTTATGTTTGTTCCTTTGAGAGACAATCCTTATATATGTGCTTGAGAAATAGATCTGTTACATCATAGCTGGCCGAAGGAATGTTGTTGTTGATGGTGAAAAATAGTACATGCAATCGTCCTCTCATACCACCAAATCAGGGTAGTGGAGTAATGGAATTGATAGTGGAATGAAGTGTCTTTATATTATTGTACTATTCTCTCTTATCCGTTAATTCTTATCTTCTGATATTCATAGGCTTCTGGTTGATAAGTGTATGAAGCATGAGCATAGATAAAATAACTTTCTAGATCTTTATTCCTTTTCTTTAGAACTTCAGAGGCTTCTGGTTGATAGACGTTTGAAGCATGAGCAGAGAAAAGAATAACTCTTGATCCTATTCATCAGAACATCAGAGGCTTCTAGTTGATAGATGTTTGAAGCATGGGAAAATGAAAGGATGTTCCTTGATCATTAATCCTTATCTTCAGAACTTCAGTGGCTTCTGGTTAAAATGTGATTGAAGCATGAGTTGAGAAAGGATTGTTGGGTCTTCAGAATCTCAAGTCTTAAGTCTTCAGAACTTTGTTCACTCAGAACCATGTCTTCAGAACTTCAGCACTTGTCTTCGAAACCATTGTTCTTCAGAACTTCAAGTCTTCGAAATTTTTATGCACTTGGTCTTCAGATCATTCTATCTTTAGAATTCAAGTCATAGGAGTCTTCAGCACTTGGTCTTCAGAACTAACGTATCAGAGTCTTACTCATTCAGAGTCAGAATCCTAGAAAATATTGCAACAACAATACCAGTTTTCTCAAGATCTTTATGATGAGTTGGTACATGAGCAGTCTTGCTTTCTTTTAGCGCATAAGCGAATATCATCATATCAGAATTGGTTCGTAAGAACTCCCTCAGAGTTAGAACCTGTTTTGCCAAGACTTACAGAATAACAATCGTTAGAGTATCAAAATTGCTTTCACACAAATACTTTGTTGTTATTATCAAAACATAAAGATATTGAGCAAAATCAAATCTTGTTCTCACAATGTGCTCATTTGAATCTCTGGTTCCGCCATAGCTTTATAGCTTTGAAGGTTTCTCTAATGACCACTGAGTCATGCCAACGAAGATGCAAGTAGACATTGGATTCTTTCTTTCGCTCTGGAACTATAACTTCTTCGTCGTATCTTACCCTTCTTCAAGGATGTTATGCCTATGAATGATGAGGATGATAAACCTCGAGGGAAGTATGGTCATTGCTCATCCCTTCATAATTGGGAGCCGAAGTTATATGTCTTTAATTTCAATTGCGAGTAGGCAACCTCGTGGGCTCTCCTCATGGTGTTGTTGTATTAATAGAGGTCGAATCAAGTAAACCATCTTGATTTCCTTTAGAGGCTGCCTCTCACAAAATGTTATTAAGGTATGTCTGCGTGAAGTGAGGCGCATTACGTAGTCGTTAAATCTAATCTGACGACGACGAGCATAAATATTTGGAATACAAAATTATTTGCTCTTAAATGAATGATCACCTACTCCACGCATTTTTACCGTTTGTTGGTACTCTCGAGTCTTTTGCTTTGAATCTTGCGATTGACCAACAAAAATTCTAATTTTATTTTACAAAAAATACACTCTAATTTTCTTCATTTCTCACTAATATCAACCATACATAGAGATATATATTTCTTTCTTTTAGATTTTACTCAAAAATTCATTTTGAGCTAACAAAAATCAATGAATTCACAAACCAAGCAAATACATAATAGAGTGAGTTAATTAATTAACTCTTTGATTACTACTTTTCACCCGCATAATCTAGTTAGTAACTAACTATATGAAATTAAAATATAAAGTAATTACTCCCGTGAGTATTAAAAAATGTCAAATATTCTCTTAATCATATGTTCAGATCAGATAAAGTCAAGAATTAATAACTTGTTTGAATCAATATTCTCTTAATCTATCTATCTAAAAACCAACGTTTGAATCTAATTAGAAATTGAAAAAGGAAGAAGAAAAAGTAGAAAAAGAAATGAGTGAGATTTGTAGGGTTTGGTGTTTGATAATTCAGTTTTTGTTAATCTGCAATTTCCATGGAGCCTATTGCTCCTACGCAGGTTCCACCAATGCGATCATCGATCCAACAAAAGTGAGACAGGTTTCATGGAAGCCAAGGTCTGTTTCTCAATTCACCTCTCAGATTCTAAATTTGGCACTGAAATATGAATTTTAATGATTTTGATTTTGATTTGATGCAGAGCTTTCGTTTACCAAGGTTTCTTGACGGATTTGGAATGTGATCATTTGATTTCTATAGCGAAATCGGAACTTAAGAGATCTGCGGTGGCGGATAATTTGTCCGGTGAGAGTAAATTGAGCGAAGTCAGAACAAGCTCTGGCATGTTCATTTCTAAGAACAAGGTTCCTTTGCTTTCAATTCTTCGTTTTTTATATTTTTTAATTCATTATTATTCTGAATCCTGTTTCTTATTATTATCATTATCAAATATTTCACTACGTTTGGAAAGCTTAAATTAATAGCATATCCATTATAGTTTTAAATAGTGTTATTTAGTTTCTTTCGATCCATTATAGTCTTAAATTAATAGCATATCCATAATTCAGTGCTATGGGTGGATGTAGATTCAACATCAATATTATGCACAAAGTGTGTGTATTAACATGCTTTCATACCATTTGTGTTTGACACTTTTGGTTTTCTAGCACCAGAAGCAATGGATCTTTCACACAAAGTGCAAAGACTGATGCATAATAATGTTGTGTCTCTTACGACAATGTATGTAGTTTTTAAGAGGATTGATTTTGTCATCTAAAAAGGGATAGTGGTGCAACTTGTTTTGCTTGTTTGCCTGCTATTTATGTATAATCTTGTCAAAATAGATAAACTAGTACTACGCGGTTTGTATTACTAATTCGGTAATCCAATCATATACTAATAATTTCATATTATGCTTGACTGTTATTTTTGTGTATTGTGCGGGGCTACATCAATATAGAGGAATTATCTGTTTGGTAATAAAATGAGAATTCTTTGCTCTATGAACTGCACATTTATGTTAAAACTTTTTTTTTTAATTTGCTTTTATGTTGTTTGAAAGTACTCAGATTTTGTGTTTTCGGATTTCCGTTTGATTTTGAAGGTGAGTTTTGCTTTTACTGGTTGTGAATTGTGTGATGTTAGAGTAATAGACACAAACAAGCTCTTGTCCTCTCATTCTTGTGAAAAGAGCAAGGCTATAAACAAGGATTTTATAGAAGAATAACATGAGATTTATAGAAGAATAACATGAGATGTTTGGGAGAATATTTGGATTGCAGTTTTGAAGTTGTTTGACATTTTACTGGGCATGTAAAAATTGCGGGGGATTTTTTTCGGTCTTTCTGTTGTTTGATGACGTCAAAAATTTCATTTATAAAAACTAAAGTACTTTCTGAATTTTGTGAGCTTTTTGCTTATTCTGTTTAGTTATTTTATAGGATGCCATTATTTCTGGTATTGAAGACAAGATTGCATCCTGGACCTTTCTTCCAAAAGGTATGTTTTATACAAAATCATGATTAAAATCTATGGCAACTGATAGAAACCAGAATTTACCAGTAAAAAAGTGTATGATTATTTGAAAATGGCTGAGGTTAAAGCTCTTACAATGGTAAGAATGCAGAACAAGAAAAGTAAAGCAGAGTTTTATGAACTCCTAATCCAGAGAAGGCTCCTAAACCAGAGAGAAATCTCCCCTAACTGTTTTCTAACAAACTTGCTGAATGCATTTCCCACTCCCCTACAGTCTTTTAAAACAGATAATCCCTTAAAACCGGGGAATATTCTACCTGGCTTTTATTCTCGCAGCTTCTACCAGCTTCTAGAAGCTGTGCTGATGTGGATTGAGCCCAATGATAGGGTCATCGCACATATGAGAACTCAGTGTTCTATTAGCATCCCTCTAGAAGCTGCTGAACTTAAATCTGTGTTCCAGTGAAATCAGATACAGTGGTTATGGTTTTCTTATTATTGCTAATTTGTTAGTTTTTCTTGTTATATAAAACTGAGGCAAATGAGTTTAGGAATGAACCGTGATGATAATTTTAGGTTTTAGAGTTATTATGATTTATGAAAATAATAGGGTCCCTGACCTCAGTCTATCTTTTCCATCTCTATCTGTACGGCTTTAGGCCCTCTCCTATTTGCTCTCATTCCCTATCCTTACTCTTTATCTCTCTCTTAATCTTACTCTCTCTAGATTATATTTTTCTTTTTTAATCGAGAGAATAGAATTAAGAGAGAGATAGAGAGTAAGTAGAGGGAAAGAGAGAAAATAGAAGGAAAGGATTCAAACTCATGAAGTTTGGAATTGTTATTGCAATTCTATATTCATCTAAGCTTCCGATAAAATGTCACTATGAGCTTTGAACTTGTACCAATTATATAATGAAGCTACACCAAAGGAAGCTATTAACATGTAATTTTTTTAATAATGGAACTATTTTTGTCTATTGCATTTAATGACATCTTATATGCTATGTACATGTTTACTTAAATATCAGTTTTGAAGGTTTTAAACCAACTCCATTAAATTGTTTTCTTTGGTAATTTTCCAGTTTTAGCGTTGAATTTAGTTTTCAAAATGACCTTATATTACTTGTCCACTCCATTTAAGATAAATTGATTTTAAGTTGCCTACTTGAATTCTTAAAATTATATAAATTTAGCTATTTCATATCTCTCAATGTGGACTTTGAATAACTTATTTATACGGAAAGACCGATAGCATAACTTTAGTACCTTTTTCCCCCTAGTTATGGTAGTAGTACATCAAGCATTTGATTAGCTACTAGAATTTAATTTATTTCAAACATTAATTGCAAAATCAGCTTTCAATAAGTGCTTGAAAATTTACCAGAAGCACCATATCCATCAGAATACTATAGTCACTCCAAAAACCGAAATAACACTTTAGAAGCATTCAAAGCTTACTGGAGAAAGTCGGAAATTTGGGGGGCCAAATTAAGAAGTATTGTATTTGTATCATTCGAGACCCAAAGAGTAGTTTACCTTAACTTGGTATTCACTAGTTCTTCTATGCAAATAATCATCGTAATATCATGTACCAAAAAAAGTCTTCATATATTAGCATGATCAGTTAATTAGATTTCAAGCTTATCTTCCCTCCTTCCCCCCCTTGCCCTAAAACAGAAAAAATAAGAACATGGAGACACTAATCAATTGCTTAAAGTATTTGATTATTAAATTTCAGATAATGGCGAAGACATACAAGTATTGAGATATGAACACGGGCAGAAATATGACCCACATTATGATTACTTTTCTGATAAAGTTAATATAGCTCGGGGTGGGCACCGGGTTGCCACTGTTCTCATGTATCTCACAAATGTGACCAAAGGCGGTGAAACTGTGTTCCCTAATGCAGAGGTTTGTCTAGTATCTAATGCACATGTTTACATAGAATTAAAAACGTAATATTGGTAAATCATTGCCTTTATGATTTTCCAATTTATTACCTATTTTGTTTTTGGCATATCCTTAATTGGCCTTGAGTCTCTATCATGGATCCTTTTTCGCTGCAATTTTCCGTGCAAACTGAATTTACCCTTAACAATGATTTTATTTGAGTGAGCCAAATTGTCTTGTCGGACTGTCTGAGGATAGTGTTTATGACTTCATGTTGGAGTATCTCTCATTTTAATTGTAGTTGCTCATAACCATTATGATAGTAACTACAGCAAAAAATTTGGAGAAGTTGAAATGTTTGTATCTGATTGGGACCATTTTTCCAAATGCTCAAATATTTTGATTGTACTTGCAAATAACGGACACTATGAACACTGATATTTCATGAGGGGTAGATTGAGGAGATGCAATATTTTCTTCAATATTCCATGTCAAACCATTGGGAGTTTCTTGGCAAGGGAAATTATTTCTGCCTTTCTTTTCCCTTCTTGCTGCTAACTATGATATTTTTATAATAATAGTTACAAGAATCTCCCCATCATAAATTATCTGAAACAAGTGAAGATCTCTCTGAGTGTGGCAAAAAAGGAGTCGCAGGTGGGACAACTGGACATTTAGTTACCTTATGGTTTTTCTTCTGTATTATTCTGTAACTCCACTTTTGCTCCCAGTCAAATATGTTCAATAATTGTCTTTTTCTTTCTTTCCTCCCTGGGCCAATTCACAGTGAAACCCCGAAGAGGAGACGCGCTTCTATTCTTTAGTCTCCACCCAAATGCTATCCCAGACACTCTCAGTCTTCATGCAGGATGCCCTGTAATCGAAGGAGAGAAATATTCGGCAACAAAGTGGATTCATGTGGACTCATTTGATAAGGTGGTGGGAGCTGGAGGGGACTGCACTGATCAGCATGAAAGTTGCGAAAGATGGGCTGCCCTTGGAGAATGCACTAAGAATCCTGAATACATGGTTGGATCTGCTGGCCTTCCTGGTTACTGTAGGAAAAGTTGCAAGACATGTTAATAGTGTTACTGAATATTTTCCAGAATCCAGGTAGTGATTTTGCTTACTTGCGTCCATTGATTCTCGATATGTATTATGTTTTTGTTACTGTTGTGAATTGTAGTGTATTTATGTCTAATTATATATGTTAGCTCTTTGATAGTGTTCTAGTGTCATCGTCACACTTCAAAAGGTACATTCTTGAGCTGTGAATCTGTAATGGTAGGCGATTCGAAATTTTTTTCATCGGTTAATTTGTAAAACGACACAAAAAGAAAGTATACATTAAATTTCTTAGTTCACAGTTTATTATATAAGTCAGTTGTCGCTTTCATGGAATGAGAAAATGTGATTTATGAATTTGAAATCAAATGCTTAGTTGTGGTTAGTGGTTAGATTATTAATCTCTTTTGCATGACCTCAGGTCAGAAAGTTAGTAAGGAAAAGACTAGAATCTTCTTATCCTCTAATCTTTCTTGGAAAATCAAACAATATATTTGTAGTTCCTCTCAGTTTCAAATGACCGGTGATCTTGGAAAGTATCTGAGTATTCCCCTTTTTCATAAAAGAGTTTGCAAGCAATTGTTTCCAATTCATTTTTGACAAAGTGGATAACAAGGTCATTCATTAACTAGAAGATAAAACTTTATCTTTTGCAAGAAGAATTGAAACTATCTTTTGCAAAATTTTCTTTGTGGAGTTTCAAATGATATAAAAAAGTGCATTGGCTTCTTGTAACAACAATTGCAAGCCGAAAGTTGTAGGAGAGTTAATATAAATACAACTAGTCTGATGAAAGTTGGTTGGGATTTATGTTAATTGTTCACAAGATATGTGGATTAATAGGTATACCAAAGGTGGAGGTGAAGAATCAGGGTCCAAATTTTGGAGAGGGTTTTGTAAGTCTTGGATTTGTTCCAAAAAAATCATGTGTGGATGATTTAAAGTAGAGAATTTCTTACCCCACCCTTGGGGTTTTTAGGTTCTATGTGTAATTTCAAAAATACTCTTCTGTTTTTTGTTTCTGGAGATGTATATCTAGACGCACTTCTTTTTAACTCAACGTTGGGTTGTTTCGGAGATGTATTTAAGCATATTTTGATACAATTCACGCCAGAGTCTCTTCTCCTCCCTCATTCTTCACTTTTCATTTTTCTTCTCCTTCAAACTCTTCTCTTTCATTTTTCTTCTCCTTCAAACTCTTCAAACTCTCCAACCTCAAAACTTCCATTTCCACCAAACTTGATTTTTTTTCACTTGAGTTCGACAAAGAGCACCAACTTCAACGATCAACACATTCCAAATCATTCAAAATTCATGTGAGGTTCTCCTTTCTGAAAGCGTAGATTTATTGAGGCGCTCGTTGATGCACGACAAGCAGATGATGATCCAGGTGAGGATGAAATATACAGGCAGCGTGTGCTGAGGTGTTACTTTCTATATTTGATTGGCACTCAACTGTTTGTGGACAGGAGCTCCACATATACTGATGTCGCTTACCTCAAGTACTTTTTGGATCCTACACGGATCCATGAGTACAACTATGGGGCGGCTATGCTAGCGTACACATATTCGAGGTTGCGAGAGAGATGCATGTGGAAGATTAGGACAGTCGCAGACAGTTGTTCACTATATGTTGTAACAATCTTATATCATTAGACTTTTATTCAATTCTTTTCATTTTATATTCGTGATAATGCTTGATCCCGATGTTTTTTTATTTTCATTTCAGGCCTGGATCTTCCATCACTTTTCGATGATCGCTGACTGAGGGAGTGTGTCTGATTACGCTGAGGCTTGATCGCGTGCCCGTGCCTTTCTCCCGCTTAGAGGAAACCAGTTGGTCGACCCTTATAAAGTTTATCTCAATCGCATGGTTGCTGAGGACATCTGTTACGACGTCCATGTCGTTCACTATGCGACGTGCCAATTTGATGACATCTCATTATTCTCCGGATGGTTGACATGTAGTTTTGACCATCATTATGCCATATCTGCTTGAGTGCATCATGCAGCAGTTTGGTTACACTCAGACGATACCCAAACACCCTATTGTCTCTGCTCCTCTTGGCTTGACCTGTAGGTAGATTGATGAGATCTTTGCTGACTATCAAAACCACATGGTACCGGACGAGACTCGGGCGACCAGAGCGCCGAGAGACTGGAGTTGCATTGATGACTACATCTTGTGGTTCTTTTCCGTCTCACACCCCTACATGGTGTCCAATGTAGAAGGGTCACCTCCCAGACCAATCCATTAGGAGATATTAGATTAGCAACAATCTCAGTTGGACCACACTCAGGATGTGTTGCCTCGCTGTCGTCAGATAGTTGAGATGGGGCGGACAAGCATTGAGGTCGGTTTATCCCCTAAGGGGTCTAATGGCAAGCGTATAGTGGATGACATGATTGCGGTGACAGATGGGGCACTTATGTACCACAAACATCGCGTTAGGACAAGTGAAATTGACGGTCGTGGACGCATACTGGGAGGTCGAGGAGGTAGTAGAGGCATAGGCAGAGGAGAGGATTGAGATAGTATCCGACACACAATAGGGATTGTGGTGTTTATTTTGATGTACTATATTTTGATGACATTGGTGTATTATTTTTTATGATGTTTATGACATATGAATGTGGTGTTATATATATATATATATATATATATATATATATATATATATATATATATATATATATATATATATATATATATATATATATATATATATATATCATATTATTTTATTTTATTTACGGATGTATGTTATTTTGTATTCATTTGCAACAGTTAATTTGCATTTGCGACTATCAAAATTGGATTTTAAAAATATTGTTCTGATAAGATTTTGGAAATGCATATATAAAACTTATTCCACAGATGCATCTCCGGAAGCATCCAACGTAAAGAAGAGAAAATGTGTCTGAATATGTATTTCTGGAAGTAGGAGCATAAATGGAAATACGTTAGGTGGACAAAAGTATCAAGTGGTGGATTAAGAAATTCTCTTTAAAGTAATGAGCATTGCTCTTTCCATCCTTAAGTCCTTCAGTTTTATCCTACACCACTATGAAAATACCATAATGTCCCTAGTGTCCGAAGATTTCAGATGCACCGATTTTAGCTATTTCTTAGCCCAAATTGAAAAGACACCTCTATTATGTCAAAATTTAATCTGGATATGCATCTCTGTATGCGTTAAAAGTGGGTCTGGAGATGCATCTCTGTATGCGTTAAAAGTGGGTATGGAGATGCATCTCTATAACTCCATTTATTCAAACAGTTGTGGATGGTCTGAAGATGCATCTTTGGACGCTTTTCTTTCATATCCTGTGTCCCTTTTCCTCCTTATTCCGTTTCTAAAAAGTTCTAAAAAAAACTCAATTGAGCTTTGCAATAATTTTACTTCCCATCCATTCATTTGAGCTTATAGCATTAGAGCTCTTTCTCCTACTAACATATGTTTAAGTGTACAAGATCATAAGATAAAATTTAACATGGCTCCGACTTTGAAAGAGCATATGAAGAGAAACTAAAGACTCAGACTCCGAATACCAATTCAAGGAAACTCTACTTCTGAACAAAACTCAGACTCTGAAGTAAATATACTTTGTTAGAAACTAGATTTTGAAGAATGTTAACTACGACTTTATAGTCCAAAGTTCATGAAGAATTGACTTGTCTCCTTATGTCTACTCCAATATTCACTAGATACCTAGTTTTTAAAAGGTGCTTTGGATAAAGTTATTACAAAAATCAACAACCTTTTTGTATAAAAACTTCCAACGTATCTTTTGGAAAAAACTTCTCAAAGATCACTTATGCGAGTTATCCTCAAACGTCTCTTTTTACCTCTTTTCACCTCTATAAAAGGTAATGAATATTTGAAGGAAGCCAACAACACATTACACAACAACTTTGAGCTTACGTGAACAGAGTTGTTTCATTTCACATGTTCTTATAATTTCTTATCTTTGTATATCTTATAAGTCTCAAGTATTAAGAGTCTTTGTGTGTGTTGTATCACTTTTGCACCTTTGAGGATATCTCAAGTGTAGTTGTTATCTTTTCTTCTAAACTAATTATTTAGAGTCTAGGAAGTCTCTTATATGCGTGCTTGAGAAAAATTCTCTTTCTAGTGTGATTGAGTAGTTGAAGTCTCTTTCATGCGTGCTTGAGTAAAAGTCTCTTTCTAGTGTGATTAAGCAGTTGAAGTCTCTTGCTAGTTTGCTTGAGCAAGTTATAATTTGTTTGATCATAGTGAAAATCTCTTGTAGTACAAGGGGATTGGACTACTCCTAGTTTGTGGGATGAACCAGGATAACTCTATGTGTCATTCCTTATTTCTGTATTACTTCTAAACCTTTATATTTCGTTGATATCTCTAAGATCAGATTATGAATTTGTTCAGATTCTGAAGTTAGTTTTCTGAAGTTGAAATAATTATTTATACACTAGAGGTGTTCATGCTAGTTTTTTTTTGGAAAAGATTTATAAAAAACATCTAAAGTGGACTCTAGATGCCATAGGCGATGATATGCAGGTTGAATAGCATCGAAATTACACATTGAGGCGTTACCTCTTGTTCTTGGTTTACACATCCATATTTGTGGACAATTGAAACCTATGTCGATGTGGTTTACCTTAATTACTTCATCAACCCGATTATGATTCATGAGTACAACTAAGGGGCCTCTTGTTTGGTCTACTTGTACTCGAAGATGGGCGAAAGTTGTCTTTGGAAAACAAATCAGATGATAAAGAGCTACATGCTTCTACAAGCGATGTTGGATGATTTCGAGAGTCAACTAGTATCAGAGAAGTATCGTTGGGAGCCAAATCATGTACATTGGGTTTATGTTTAGGGATACATTACATGGTTCTATAGGGTCTCACATCATATCATGACACCATACACTCCTAGAATACCACCTAGGTCAGTTAACCAAGAGGTACTTGAGATTCAAGATGAGCAGGCTGAAAGCATGACGACGGTCTGCCAAAGTGTTGTAAAGATGACTAAATGAGCCATAAAGGCATAAATCTTTGAGGATAACAGTCCCCAGTTGACCCTCGTGGAGCACATGGTTACCAGGTTACAAAATGTCGCGCAATACAAGCAGAAGAGGAAGCATGAGGGTTAGACATATTCGGTAGTTGGTTTATGTTCGAATGCATTTCTTTTTAGTATATCAGACAAATGTTATGTATGGTCTTGACTTTTTAGATTAATGTATGACTTTTTGCTTTCATTTAACTTTAATATAACTTTATTTTACTTTGATTTTACTTTAATATAAGTTGACTTCAAAAAATTATGATGTTGTGACAATGGTTATGTTCTGAAATGATTCAGGGGGTTATTTGGAGATGCATATCTGGATACATCCGAGCAGTATACGAAGATGCATCTCCAGACCATAATATTTTAAAACTGGGTTGAAACTCAGAAAAGAAAAGGTTGGCGTGATTTTGGATGCGTTCGGAGATGCATCTCTAGATGTATGAAGGACAATTTTGAAATTTTAAGTGTGTGGTATGCAAATATAAGGGTGAAAAGAGCAATGCTCTAAAATAATTTCCCAATTAACCTTTGGCATAATTTCAGGTTACTAGAAATACTTGCAAATGAGCTCCCTAAATCGATTAGATTGTTATGTTGATTTAAGCTATGAGAGCTTCATGGATTGGATACCATTATGCCCAATAATATTCTAAACAAAATTAAGATGTTGTCGGTTCCAATTAATTCTAATGGGGGATGATACTATTGTTTGACATGGAGAGGATGGACAAATTTCGTCTACAACTACATATGCTCAAGGTTGTTAAAATCGCGATTTAAAACCTAAACTCTTAGATTTTACGTTTCTAGGCTGTCATTTGGTGTTAAATTGTGGGTAAAATCGCTTTTATGTAAAATCATATACTGGAACGATTTTACACGATTTAAATCTCTCTAAAATCTATAAAATCGTGTAAAATCTTTGGATTTTACTCTTTGACTTGATTTTACCTTCTTTTTTTCTTGAAATTTTAAAAAACCTAACCCAATAAATATTTTCCAATTTTATTATTTTATTCACTTTAACCTCTTTTTTCATTAGACATTTGACTTTTCATTTACTAGATCAATGAAGATTAAAAACTTTTGAACCCTAATGTCACTTCACTTGTACGACACCGAACCGGAACTTCAACGACAATATTATGTGAGTTTTATTCTTTGAGTGGTAAGTATCTAAAAAATGAGCCTTCTTCACAAATAAAAAACAAAGCAATGTTATGTTACTATGTTATGATGTAATTGTACGTAACCTTGGTTGGTTATTATGTTTGTTACAATGTTGCTAGTATTTTTTTCCGTGTCTTTGAATGCTACTATGATTTATAATTTATGTGATTGTCAGTGTTTTGTTATTTTTATTATTTTAATAAACTAACTTAATAGAATTTGATTTGATTTACTGTGTATACTCTTTTAGTTAAAATTTATTATTTAAATATGATTATTTTTCTTATTTAAATTTATATTTAATATTATTTTAACATGAGGTAAACTCTATGATTTTACGTTTTGATTTTAAGTTTCGATTTTACCTAACCAAAACGAGTCAATGTAAAAAATCGATTATGACAACCTTGCATGTGCTATAAAGTAGAAGGTGAAACAATTTGATTGTTCAAATGTTTATTAAAATGGTATGATCTTGAGAGATTGAGACTTTTCTATGGAAGCTAGCTCGAGGAAGCTTTCTTACTAATGATCAGCGCCCGAGTTGACATGGCATATGCCGATATGAGATACTCAACATCGGTTGTCAATTGGGGTATTCCGTTCGGAGGTCTACAACAAAATTTTGGTTGCATGACGATCATACTAGTTCTTAATAATCTAAAACGGTATCATGTGAAGAACAACAAGATGGAAGTGTTATGGACTACTAGAAACAAAAAAAAAACAGTGCTATGGATTGCTAGAAAAAAAAAGTGTTTAACGATGTTTATTTTGATGCAAAACGCAATTTTTTGTGCTTAGTCTAAATTGCAAGACATTCAATATGCTTTGAAATCTTAAAGATGTTGTCTCACAATAACTTTGATGCTCTTAGAAGTCATTGTAATGTGTGGGAGGATCCAGCCGATGGACGAGTCAAAATTAATATTGATGGTGAAATTAGTGACTATGGTGATTTTGTAGTTGTGGCAAAGTTATTCAGGTATTTTTGAATCAAAATCACATGAAGTAAATGACCTATTAGTAAAAGGGCGTGGTTGAAGACATCTTTCTTGTCATATAATTTCTCATATTTATGGTTTGATCGTAGATCTTATGAATTACAAGTTTTAACATGTCTATCACTCAACAAACTTGTTAATGTTTTTGCTAAGGTCAAATTCAAAGTTTTTGAGGTTGTGTGCTAAACAAAAAGTCGAAAGTAAACTGATAATTTTGAGGATTTCTTAATACATCCCATGAGTTACTTAAGTACCACATGAAATTTTAGTTATGCTCTCTGATTCTGGATGTGCAAATTTGGACGCACCACTACGTTTTTTTTAAAACTTCCGGATGTGTATATACGGAAGGTCTCTGTATATGCAGACCCAGAAGAAAAATTGATATATTTGAAACTGCATGATCACTCCCCCATTCTCAACTTTCTTCTTCCACACTCACCCTCACCAACCTAAAAAAAACCTACTTCATCAATATCATTTCACACTCAAAAACTCCAACTTTTTGGTGAAACAAATCAAAAGGAGTAAGAGAGCATTGAATTTCAGGTAAATATTAAACTTCATCCACTACATTGCTCACATTATGAATCTACTTTTGCTGAAAATGAGGTTACACGACTTTCGGTAGCTATTTTAATGAACATGTCCGGATGTGCACATTCGGAAAAATGTCTGGCAGTAATTAATTTTAATTTTTTCAGAATTTATTATTTGGATCTAGTTACTCCATCTGTAATGATTTATAAGCAAATTTGATTTTTTTGGTACATTTGATAATTAATGTATTCAACCCATATATAAACTAGATACATTAATTGTCAAATGTATTAAAAAAGTCAATTTTGCTTATAAATCGTTACAGAGGGAGTATATATATTTATTGTTATATTATTATTTATAAATAGATATGGTGCAACCCGATAACATCTAAAAAAATAGTTTTGACGATTTCTCCGAAAGTTGATGGGATTATCATAAAGTCGGTTGATGCAGACAGTGACTTTAATAACAAGTAAGAGTTCGACGACCGTGAAAGCATGCTCACATATATTCGTAGAACGACTATTGACCTTGGTTTTGGTGTGAATATCGGAAGATCGGATAACAGTTCAGATAGAAGAAACACTTTTGTAATTTTGGGGTGCGAAAGATATAACACCCTTTCTACCCCATCACAAATTAAGCAATTTAAATCAATTATCAGAGTAAAAATTAATACAAAGGGCATCACATTTACTTCTTGAAAATCAAAAGTCAAAAACATCAACTAGAGTCCTGTCCCATAACACGGGTTCATAAAGTCATGAAAACAGCATAAATCTTTTCTCCATAATTATGCAGTGGAAAAACAAATAAGTCATAAAAATCCTCTTCAATTAAACAAAACTCATAAATCATCTCAAATATCATTTTATCAAGATACTCAAATAAATTTAACATCTTAATCCAATTAAACATAAACATTCAAGCGAAACATATCCCGATGTTACTGGACACAGAACATGACTCCACTTCTAACTAACTCGACGACTCACTATTTCCGAGTTAAACACGCACTGAGCTAACCTTGATTATCTGCAGTATGACATAATAGACCATCACTAGAAGACATGCAAGGTGAGTAAATTCACATTCCATAATATAATATAGAATTAAGAATTCAAAACAAAACGACAACAACAATTCATTTACAACTCATTTATACATATCATCATTAAGTCATAGAATTATTCATCTGCTTATTTAGTACACATCACCAAATACAACTCATCATTTAATACACATCACCAAATACAACTCATCATTACACAAAATATTAATGCATTCATGCTATGTTATTTAGAATGAAATGCAACCTCTTACTAATGCATGTGGTACCGAAACATCCTCATGTGATACACATTGGGCCATCAACCCTCCCTAAAGGGAGCACATTATAAACATCATATCACTTTAATCCACACAATGGGATTAAAGCTACCAATGGACCAAAGTCCCCTCATAAATCCAATGCCATGAATGTAAGACGCAATATACATCAATCATCCTCAAAACATCACAACATTGCATCCACATTCATATTTAATCGATTATTCCTCATACATCATTCATAACATCATATACATACTCATGAGACATCATACATCACACTCATCGTACATCATATCTCTACATCATGAAATCATACATCATAACTCAAGAATCATCAAATAATTTCTCATACCTCACTTAATTACTAACTCTACTCACATAGCCTCCAAGACACATTATTTGACAACTTCTCAACGTCATGGCAACCTAGAATATACTACCTTAAAACAATTTTCAAAAATAAAACATTTTTCTAAGTTTTCCAAGGCTCGCTAAGCGAGACCTCACGCTCGCTAATCCCCCACTTCACTGTCTTTTCTCGCTAAGCGATCTTCGCGATTCTGCATAATTTTTCTACGATTTCAGTCTTCTCCCTCTGTGACAAAACCCCTCAAAAACCCACAATTCAACAACATTACATCAGAAATCCCCATTAACATCAATATTCATCAATATAACGTCGTCTACATCATGTGCATCATTGTAATCATCTAATTCATCATGAAATCATCCTCAACAACACAAAATCATAAAAACCAAAACCATATTTCCTATCTACACCACAAAACCCCCAAATTCCCTTCCCACATTATATTATCAAAAGGAAAATACTCCCATACCTTAATTCCGTAAGCTTTCGATAAAATTTTCGCAATTTCTCTCTAGCCTCCAAGCCCTAGCTTCTCTTCTTCTCTAGAGCTCTTTTTTCCCCAAAAGCGCAATCGTTCCAAATGATCGATCTTTCCAACTTTTCCTTCTTTTGTCACTCTTTCCCCTAGGACCCCTTTTAGTCTTTCCCCATAAAACCCTCATTTATCCTCAACCAAAAGACCATAATTCCCTCATCCTCTAATTCCTTTTATTTTATTTAATTAATCTCAAATAATACATTAAACCCCCCATACTTAATTATTCTAATTATTATTAAAATAATAAGATACCCTCAACTTCACAAAACATTAATAAACATCACAAACATCATAATTCACAAGAAAACATATCAATATAATTAAAATCGACTTTGGGGTGTTACAAAAGAAGCGATAAATATTAGGTTCCTCTACGGAAGTTAAAAAAAGACGACACCGATAGTAGAAAATGTGAGTGCCATTTTAAGATTATTTGTTACGTTTTAGCTTCCAAAAAATTGGAGATTCAGTGTTGTTTGTGCTATACATAACTACGATAAGGTTTACGAGTCACTTGTTGCGTGATTGAGAGGTCTGGCCCCGATATCAAAATGGATGTGCTTCCCCGAGATGAGTCATATTATCGCTTGTGCGTATGATATGGTGTGTATTGACTTGATGCGATACAGTTTTTCGGAAACCTTTTTTCCTTTACGAACCAAACCACCGTCCAATCCAAATGATCACATTATGTGTATCAAATGACTTTCAAAATCAAGGCATTTTGTACAAGTTATCTTGAAACCCGGATGCTCCATACCACCAAAATCACCGCAGTGGGCGCCGCATGCAACCAAAATTGTTGAGTCATGACATAATAGTTTTGTTGAACGAATGATTGAATTCGATAGATTGAACGAAATTGAAAAGACATCAAATGCGGAAAAGTCTAAAGGTCAAGCTCCGATAGATTTAGACAAAGACTTTTGTTTTATCTCTTTTGTATAATCGAATGACAAAATATAATTTTTTGAAGTGAAATATATTGCTCTATTCATGTGTTCTTTTGATATCACTAATGCCTATTATTCCAATGTATTGCATAATATAATAGCATTACATGTGCAATTCTGTTTTAAATTTGTATCAGTAAAATATTCTGATTTGCAGATCCGGGAAAGTTCTGGATTTGCACATTGAAATAATGTAATTATATGGTGTTTCCGGATCTGTAAATCCGGTAAGAAGTTAGGCAGAATTTCCTTCACTCAAGGTTTTCTATAAATTATGGATTTTATTTGATATCTTTCACACAAACACAAAATGTCTCAGTTGTATGAAATCAAGATCCATTGGTGTGTCACAAATGTCTCTTACATTGACGATAAAACACCCGGTCGCACGTCTAAGCTAATGGCGCATAATCCATGTGCGAGATCATTAAAGAGATCGAACTTCTCCTATCTTACCGAGACAAGCGGAAAGTTGCAAAACTTTTGTATCGTTCACCTTCGGTTGACAACGAAGGGAACATCGCTTACAACATGGTTGAGCTCAAGAATCCATAGGATGTTCGAGCGATGTGGAAAACTTATTTCCGGTACGAAGAACGATTCCCGCTCGAGTTTGAGGCGACCGCCCGAAGAACGGCCGATCAGATCTTAGAGATGTGCAAGCCTCCACTGGGCTATTGATCTTTGTAATATTTAAATTTCTATCGATGTAATGACGAATTGAATGTAACCGATTTTATGGTATGAATGTGAGAAATGTTGAAATTCTGTTTTTCTAGTTTTCTTCCTGATTTGCACATGCGAATTGTTTCCGGATGTATAAATTCAAAAATAACTGGAAAAAAAGATGTGTCCTGATTTGCACATCCGTAAATCAGAAATATTTTTATAAGTACATAAGATATCTAAATAACTCATGATATGAATTAAGAAATCCTCGTAATTTTTCACACGGAAATGTGACAAATGAAAATGATTCATTCAATTTTTGTCAACTAAAAAATGTCATACTTGTGTGTGATATTTTCAACAATGGATACTCTATTTTAAATAGGAAAAAAGAAACATCAACACTAAATCATCAACTATTGACAATTACTACTTTATTAAGTACTATTTTGCAAATCTGTTGAAATTATTGACATATTTCATAGATCTTCCAATTTCCAACCTTTTCCTTAAGTAGTTCTACAACTAGTGAGGCCAAGACAAAACCGTTATCCCAATAATAAGAGAAAAAAACAAAAGCAAACATTGAACAATTGATGTGGACACTTGGTGCTATCGCAACCTTCAAAATTTCAATGAGACATTTTGTACAAGTATGTATATATATAATGGAGATGGTGGAACTTGGAAGAGCCAAGAGACCAAAGAAAAGGATCACATAGAATCATGTCAAATCACATGAATAAGAAAGATGCCCATTTTTGTGGTCCTAGTGTTCCAATATAAGATGCTCAATAATTTTGTTCCCAAAGATTTTTCATGTTGTTCCTATCCTATAACTTCAATAAGTTTTGTCAAATCACATGATTTGATTATTGAGTTTAATACTTGAACATGTTAAAAATATATTACTAAATTTGAGTGATTGTTGTTATAAAAGAAAAAACCCTCACACAAGTGATTATTGTCTTTAAGCTAGCATTGTATTACTATTAGAAACTTAATAGGCCTTTAATTATGTCATAGGACACATGGCATTGTGGCATATCATGGTTGATGAGAGTTGCACATAAACTAAAACTTCATTTTTAAATTAATGGTTCAATCAAAATTTAAATGTTTTGATTTTTTTATAGGAGATCAATTTTTATTAGCATAGCCCAACAAACTCTAAAATTCTATTTAAAACTTTAGAGAGATATAGAATGAAAATCTCTTACTATTTTCGTCAAGTTATATAGAGAATAAGAATCCTTTAATTTTCGAATTTAATAACACCATTGTGTATTTGAGTCGGATTCAAACCCAAGATTTTTGTTAAAAAGAAAGAAATCTCTTATCATTTAATTAAATTGTTTTCGGAATGATTAAAATTTCTAAATTTTGTGCAAGTTGAAAAACTACACCTATTTTTAAATTTTGAATTTTTTTATCTTTTTATTCATTTCTATTTAGTAATAAATATTGACTCAATTAATAAAAAATCAAAATTTTTTAATGTTTGGCTATATAAATATTTTTTATAGATACAAAATCTTAAAAGTCGTACTTTTAACATTTTAAAAATGAAATAATTGAATTAAAATTTATAAGTATCATATCAAATATATATGGGATCAATAATTTGAATCTTATCAATAAAAGACAATAATGTCTTAAAAAAAAGTGTTTTTGAAACAAGCTTTAAATTATATGACTCATGTTACCATAACCCTAAAAAGAAGGGGAAATACATTGTATTTTGTTTCGCACGCGAGCACTGTCTTGTTTGTTGTTGTGACCTGTTTATACAACAAATTCCTACTACAACTCATTCATACTATAAAGAAAGATCACAACTTTGCAGGAGAGAGAGAGAGAGAGAGAGAGAGAGAGAGAGAGAGAGAGAGAAAGCTTAGGTGGGTTCTTCTTCAATTTCAAGGTATACCTTTTTCTTAAAGATCAAAACTTGAACACCTTAACTCAACTGGGTCACTTGTTTCTTTTGTGATTATTGATGTAACTATAACAAGTGAGTTGTTTGTTTAGAGACATGGATGTGGGTCAGATGCGGAGACAATGGATGGAGTACATCAAATCCTTGTTCATGGAGGTTAGTTAGTTAGACCAAATTGTCTCTTTTGGGAGGTTTGTTTTTTGTTTTTGTTTTTGTTGTTAGATGTTATTTAGAATGTTTTGTTTTTGAGTTTTGATTTTGTGTCTCTTTTTTTCCTCTTTTGTTTATGGTGAATAAAAGGGGTTCTTAGATGGTCAGTTTCTGCAACTTCAACAGCTACAAGATGAGAATAACCCTGAATTTGTTTTTGAAGTTGTTTCTCTTTTCTTTGATGATTCTGAGAGGATTCTCAAAGATCTGTCCTTTGCTCTGTGAGTATTGCTAGTATCCTTTTTTCATGTTGGTTTTTAGAGAATATGATGAATCATGATCTTTGATTTTCATTGGATTTTACATGTGCAGGGAGCAGCAAAGTGTTGACTTCAAAAAAGTTGATGCACATGTGCACCAGTTTAAGGGTAGCAGTGCAAGGTAGACTTATCATGCTTTTTCACTTGTTTAAGGGTGCTTTCCTCTATATGACTGACACCTCTGAAAAAAGGTGTCTCAGTGTCGTGTCTGTGTTTGTGTCTGTGCTTCGTAGGTGCTACCGTATATTTTTAGTTTGCTAAAAAAAATTTGTATGTTTGTTTAACAGCATAGGTGCACAAGGGGTGAAAAATGCCTGCATTGCTTTCCGTAACTTCTGCGAGGAACAAAACATAGATGCGTAAGTGGTTAATCTTCATTTTGACTTCTAAATTGCAAAAGTTTGAAGTACAAAGTTTCATAATTTTTTTACTTATTTCGTGGTCTGATCATGTATAATTTCCTATTTGTGCAGTTGCCGCCGATGTTTACAGCAAGTGAAACAAGAGTACTTTGTTGTTAAGAATAAGCTTGAAACATTGTTGAGGGTAAGTAACTATATAACGAAATTCATCTGTTGAACATTATATTATATTACAGTTCTGGATTTGAAATTTATGTTTCTTGTGTGAATGTTAATTGCAGCTCGAGCAGCAGATAGTTGCAGCTGGTGGCTCGATCCCTACGATGGAACTGAGTTTTTAAAGTGAGTGATATGTAAAAATGCTTGTATTATGACCCTCTTGTCTGTCGAGGATCATCTATTTCTCTTATGTCTCTTGTGAATGTATGAATTTTTATGTGGATAGAAGTTTTCATCCAATGTACCTTGTTCTTCACAAGAAAACACTTTCATAATCTGTAATATTTTTCATGCTTTAATGAAGGTTATTCGCACCAATATAAGATAGATTATCTTTCTACTCGAGCTCTAATAATCCGGAGTTCAACTTAGTCAAAGATTGTTTGAGTCAGAAATCGAGCTCGGTTTCTCCAACCGGTAGTAAACTAGTTGAAGTCATTTTGACGACTCTATCATTATCATTATATGGAAAGATCTTACAGGTCATTAGTTGGCAATCCTTGTGGTTGAAAATTAAAGTTGTATAAGCTAATGGGAGATGTAAAGTCACTTTATTAAGGAATAAGAAACTAATTAAGGACGGCTAATAATAATTTAAAATTGATTAGCAAGATAAGAAGAATCTTAGGAGATATGATTCTTTAGAAAACAAATCATGATGTGGTGGCATTGTCCCCTTGTCTACTCCTTAATGGAGCAAATCACATAGGAAGAAGTAAATGCTGAAATTATACAATTATTTTATTTCTCTTTTCTGTAGCAACAAATATGTTTTTTTATTTATTTATTTTATTTTATTTTATATTTTATAATGTTCTTATCTTAGGATGCTTTCAGCCAGATAAGACATGTCAGCCCCACAGTAGTAGTGTCATCTCAACAAACATCATGTTATGAATGATTTGTTGTTTTCTGTTGATGTACACACTTTGTGTGTGTTTGGAACAGCTTCATAATTAGCTTCTGTGATGTGGATAACTCCATTTTCTCTTTTGTTCTTTGAAGCTTCCTACTTTAGCTGATTGGTTTGAATCACCTAGCCTTTTTACATATATCTCATAATAAGTTTTGGCATCAACATGAGTTAAAATTCTCATTAATGTTCCATTTTTATCATCCACTACTATTTTTCCGTCGGTAGATTCAAGCCCTTCTGCTAATAGTCTCACAGATTTCGACTCAAATTTTGCATCTAGATCAGATGAATGACCGTTTGCTAGAATAACAGCACCGAGAATTTCCCCCAAGAATGTATCCTGTGTAAGATATAAACATCAAACACATACCAAAACAATATTGAAAACCGAATGATAGTATTTCTATGAAAGGGAGTTTGTCCTATTAGAACGATGAAACTTGAGTTCCGAAGTTATGGAGTGATATGAACAGTTACCATGTGTTGATATCTGTGGTGGGATTTCTTTAAACGGAGTAGCCTTGAAAGAAGACGCTTGGAAAACACTGATTCGGGTGTTTTTTGTGTTCTTCCAAACAAGTTTAAAGTACTTGAAAAAGAACTTGCTTTGCGCTGGATACCGAGTGGAATGAGTGTGATGTTAACTCCTGATTCAAACACTCTCTTTGCTGCTAAAGGGTCCAGGAACATATTGAATTCTGCATACTTGTTGGAAGGAACAGAAAAGAGGTTCCCTTTGTCATTGCCACTCTTGCTGATATGTCCTCCCACTACATAAACTTCCTGAAACATTTCGGATCTGTTATGCCTAATTATCACAAGTGATAACCATCTTAAGTTCTTAACTAACAAATTGCATTTTTGAATTGACGGCGAGTTTGGCGAAATTTCCGCAATGTACTGAATTTGTTGAAACCCTCAATGTAAGTTTTATCAAAATCATTGTCAATCCGTAGGTGCAAAAATGTTGAGACATGTTTACTTTTGGCTAAAATCTAACTTTCACCAAATGACATAAAATTTCTGTTCAATAATTTACCTGAATTCTGGAGCTTATGTTTTTAACAGATACAACTTTTGCCAAATTAGTCAAAGGTCCATTAGTTAACACTGTAATCTTAGATCCTGGTTCTAATGTTTGCAATATTGACTCCCAAATTTCCATAGCTAGTGGTTGTCTGAGTTCAGGTTGATCAGTATCTCTAGGCGCTCCAAACTTCATGGAGTTTTCTGCTGTGTACCTGACTCACATGTCCAAAAATTATTTTGTGCGCTTACACACATCGTCTTTCATGGAAGTATAAGTTTAGGTTCTCCTCATGCTCATGGTTAAATGACAATTTGTCCATGGATATGAGGAGGTTCACAAGCTTTTACTTCTGAAAGACGTCATCAACTTTGTCTTGAGTTTCAATAATTTCCAATATTGTTCACATGGTGATACTATTTATTTCATCTTGTCACAGTTTATAGATAACATAGTAATGCTAACTTCCATTCCCCACAAAACTATAATGCTATCAATAATGTCCTATGCAACCTAAAGTTGATGAGACTTATAAGGCAAGAAACTAAAGTAACTTGTGTACTAGATAGCACCAACCTTCTAGTGCTACGTGGCAAATCGCGAGCCAGTCCAAATAGAGTGTCAGAATCAAGAAGCCCACCATTTCCATGAGGTACGGCTTTAACATAGTTGCAACCTCCAACAGGTGGAAAATTTGGATTTGATTGGTTCGTTGCGAAAAATTCACCGATACCGACTTTGATATCGTCGCGACCCATCATGTGCAGTAAGTCGTAGATTACATCTATTGTTGCCGCATTTGCCCACCCTGTTGGGCTTACAATGATTGCCTAAAACACCAAATGTGCCATGTGAGTCTATCTGTCAATAGCTCAGATGATGCAAATAAGAACGAAAAATCAAAATACCTTAAGGTTGATGATTTCAACAGGAACTTTAAGGAGGTAAAATAGTGCAAGAAAATCTCCTGCACTCATGTCCATGTCGAACACAACAGGTTTCCCTAGTACTTTGTTTTTGAAATCTGGCTTATAAGTTATTTCTTTGTAGTAAGGAAACTCTGAAGTGAAATTGAACCTCCCCGCCTGTTGTGGTTGCTTTAGAATCTACGAAAAAAACCAGAAAGCAAAGTTCACATACCAACATCATGATATCGTTTTTAAGACCCCGACAACAATTGAGCACCAATGTAAAAAACAAACATACATTTAAGAAGCTTATGAAGAATTCTCTGTCAAGTAAGCTCTTTTTATCTTTGTTAGGCTTTGCTTTTGTGGCAACAAGTACCTTCTCCGAGTCTTGACCATCCACCTCCTTTGTGTAACCATCCTATACAATGTGGTATAACAGCGAAACGTTATTAGATGTATGTGTAATATTTTTTACAGGAATTGTCAGGGCCGTCTTAAGTTTTATGAGGCCCAGTGTATGTTAGTCACGATTTAATTGTGTCAAAGAAAATAGAGGCACTATTTTGAAATGGTTTAGCCATGAAAAAAACTTTATGAGGTCTTATTTAGGCTTGATTTAACCATGTTACATTTTGGGTCCTGTGCGGTAGCCCGTCTTTTACACCCTCAAAGACGGCCCTGGTAATAGGGTATACCTGACATCTTCCTGTGTCATTCTTAACAAAGCAAAACGGATCTGTTAGTTCTTGTGGAATGTGACCACTATGGACAGAATCTTTCTTGAGATTGAATTTAGGAACTTCGAGGCCATCAAATAACGGATTGGAGCCATCTGATACACCATAAGGTTTGTTTGAAGTAATTACAGTTATATTCATATACTCCATTTCAGCAAATTCATTTTCTCCTTTGTTTACATAAGAGTTACTCATGATCGAAGTTGCTATACCAACTGTGAAAGAGTCCCACATAAAATAACTCGTATAAAAATTATTGTCAAACCAAGTATCGCGTGTCATTTTCAAGGACTTGAAAACGTATTGTGCTTCGTACGTGTCTTGACTCTTTTCAAATTCTTCGAAGAATTGTTCATTGATGGGGATTGTGTTTGTTGCATCAAGAGGAACAAGCGTAATAGGAATACCAGAATGAATCACCTGCATATTACTTTTTCGTCAATAACCAAAACTATATATACCATTTATCTACGCATTATAAACATTGAATTTTATCGATCATAGTGTCAGATAGTTTTACTAACCTGATATGCTGCAAAAGGGTCTCCGAATATGTTGAACTCCGCATAAGGGTTAGCTTTATAATTTGTGAACAAATTGCCAATGTCACCACACTGGCTTGGTAAGCAAGAAAGGGAAGCATTTTTCGGGCAACAACCAGTGGGATTTTTCGATCTTACACCACCACCCATGATGTAAATATGTTCGACATTCTTCCTTAGGTGCGGATTATTTTCGAGAAAAATAGCTATATTCGTATGTGCTCCGATCACAATCAAAGTTATAGGACCTGCAGATACTTTGTCAATCAGAACTCGCTGAGCAGTTTTTTGTCGCAGCGGCCTATATCTCCTTTTTCCTTGCGGAAGAAAAGCTTTACGAATGCCGAGGTTAGTATCAATATCCAAGCGACCTCCGAAACCAACAGGTATAGCCTGTCTGTATCTGCAATTTCCTCCTGTTGTCATTCCCTGATTCAATAAAACACCATTGAACATATTAACCATAAACACAAACATAAGCACTTAACTGAAACACATTTTCGCATTCTGCATAATCCAAACATACCTGTTCTATAATTGGAAGATATCCACCAACATCTGGAAGTATGGTACCATTAGGTAGTATTCCACCTTCCCCTCCGACTCCGACTGCTATGTCATCTCTTCCCATCATGTAAAGTATGTCATAAACTTGATTCACAGAATGTCCAGCATTAGTCCAAGCATTTGCATTCAGAGTCACTCCCTGCTCGAAAATTTCGTAATCAAATCAACAACTACGGTTATGAAAAAACAAAAACTGATTCTGAATGAAAAGCAGAAAAGACAGTGATTAACCTCTAGATGAAACAGTGATGTATTGAGCTTCAAAAGATACAGTAGAGAAAACAAATCATCAGTATCAACATCTGTATCCAAAAGAATCCTATGTGGTTTTCCTTCAACAATATTCAAACAAGGTCCTGATAAAATGATCAACACAAAAGCTAGCAAAAACCTCATTGAAAGCATTCTTTGATCAATATAGAAAGTGATAAAAAAAACATGAAAATAAGGCACGTAAAAATTGAATTTGATTAAAATCTTGACCATAAAAAGAGAGTTTATTAAATAGTTAATTGTGGAAAATGAAGAGTTGTGATTTGAATGATATAAGGCTAAGAAGATTCAGATATTTTGTTTTACTCTCATAGGTTGCAAATTGTATAAAACTTTCTGTATTTGTGGTAAACATTGAAAGAATTATATTTGGAAAATGAGAATTTTAAATATATGAAACTTTTGAAAGTGATTTATTGATTACATATGGTTGTTTTTAGGCTAAATTAGAAGTTAAATAAATACAATCATTATGGTTTGAAGATATTTCAAACTAGCAAACAAACCATCATTTTCAAATTCAAGAATATTATAAGATATAAGCTTGCAAAAATTCTAAACAATCAAATCAAAACCGTTTATTTTGAAAAGTAAAATGTTGTAATATGCTGGGTCCGTTTTTATTGTCTTTTTTAAAAGTGATTTTTTATAGTGTAATATAATTTTGTGGAAAAAATTTTAATTTTTTTTTTTTATAAAAATTTCGAATACAAATTTAATTTGAATAGTTATTCTTAAATATTATTTTAGATTTTATCGAAAAAAATTTGGATATCAAAATTTAAAAAAATCACTTAATTTTGAAGCTATTTCAAATAGCTTTTCATGAAAATCATTTTCGAAATATATATATTTTTTATTTTCAAAAATTGCAATTTCAATTATATTTTGATCTTCAATAATATATGTTTATGTTGTATGACATCAAAATAGTTTTATAATTTAAAAAAAATAAATATAAAAAAACTTGTAATATTTTGAAAAATGGTTTTACAAAATTCATTTTTAAAAATACAAAGAAAAAAAATCTATTTTTCTAAAGTTAAAATAGACAGAACCTAAATATACTTTAATGCGATATATCTTAAGCAAGATTACAGTAGAAGTGGTGAGCACAAGTGGAGTAATGTGTGGGCGGTGGCGTGTCACTCCGCTTAGATGTGGAGAAATTTTGAGATACATGATGAGAATTATGTTAGGCCGCTCGACCAAGTTCATGCTATACACTGTAGCAATAAAGAATATGAGGAGACTATGACAACCAAGTCTCTTGTTGTCAAAGTTGAGATAGATATGAGTACTATGTATGGTCGGGATGAAGTGTGGAAACTGCCGTTAATAGGAATGGTGAAACTCAACACTGACGGGGCGAGTAAGAACAATTTGGTAGCGGGGTGTGGTGGTATCATTAGGAGCAGTGACAGAATCTGATTGGGTGTCGAAGCACTTGGGAAAGTGTAACACTATTATGTCCGAGTGTTGGGTGTACTTGAAGGCCTCAAGCTTACAAAGAGTTTGGGGTTGAAAAGAGTGGAGCTCAACATCGATTCCAAGAATTTGGTTAAGGCGTTAACTGAAGACGAGAATATCATTCTGAGGTGCAGGTCAATCATATCCGAAATAAAAGTTTTGATCAAAGACCATGAAATTGTTTCTATAGATCAATTTATAAAGAAGCAAATGGTTGCGCAGATATCTTAGCAAATTTGGGGTGTACTATCAAGGAATTCATTATTTTTAATGAAATTTCGGAAGTCCTGATTACACAATTTGATGTAGATAAGTCGTTGTGTGTTGACCCGTCTATTGGGTTGGAGTAGTAGCTTCTTTTTCTTTTGGGCTTAGGCCTCTTTGTTTCAAAAAAGAAAAAGAAAAAGATAAGAGCATTTTTTAATACATCTCATGAGTTTCTTGGACACCACACAAATTTCTTTTTATACTCTTAGTTTTTGGATGTATAAATCAGGATGCACCATTTTTTTTAAATATTGATTTTTTTCGGATGTGAAAATCATGAATTTTTTCTATTGTGCACACCAGAAAAAAAAATCCTCATACATTTTTATGTTATTCTTGTATAATTTTTTTGTATATTTTTCCTTATTATATAATTCATTTAAATTATTACTTTTTTGTATAAATCCTCGTATATATATTTTTTCTATTGTATAATTCCTTTAAATTATTATTATTTTGTATAAATCCTCATATAGATTTTATTTTCTATTTCGATAAAGTGATTATATAAAGTGAAGAGACTAACATAAACATGATTGTATAAAGTGAAAAGATTAACATAAAAATGATTGATAAAAAGAGACATAAAAATGTAGGAGAATTTTTTTCTTGATGTGCACATAAGTAAAAATTCCTGATTTGCATATCTGGAAAAAAATCAACGCTAAATATTTCTTTATGTACACATCAGGAAAAAATCCTCATACATTTTTATGTTTTTCTTACCAATCATTTTTATGTTAATCTCTTCACTTTATACATTCATTTTGTGATTTAAATGTTTTATACTTAGACATTAGAATTTTTTTTACTCATACATTAAAGATTAATAAATATATTCTCTTTGTTTAAATATTCTTTTATATTATTTGCAATCATTTATAATTGATATTTTAAATATACTTATTTATATTTCAAATTATTATATATTACTTATTAATATTATTTAAAATTAATTATAATCTTGATTATATATTATTTATTAATATAATCAAAATATTTCTTTAAGAAAAAACTTTTTACTTATATAACAATTAAATATTTTTAAGAAATAGCATAAAAATAATTTTCATTATATTATTCCTATTGGAGTGTGATTGTTCTATTATAATAAAATATAATATAATTAAATTTTTTATATAATATTTTAATCAAAATTTTAAATAATATTATTAAATTTAAAAGAATTATATAATAATATTAAAAGAATTATATAATAGGAAAAATATATATATAAATTATACAAGAATAATATAAAAATGTATGAGGATTTTTTTATTTCTAATGTGCACATTAGAAAAAATTACTAATTTCCACATAAAAAAAATTCAACATTTAAAAAAAAAATAACGTGTCATAATTTGCACATCTAAAATCGAAAAACAAAAAAAAATCATACGTGGTTTTCCTTCAACAATATTCAAACAAGGTTCATATACAAAGTGATCAAAAACCTCATTGAAAACATTCTTTGATTAATATACAAAGTGATAAAAAACATGAAAAAGCATGCACAAAAGACATCATGTGTAATAGTCTTCATTATAATTATAATGATAAATCATTTCTTCTGTCAATCTTCATAGAAGTAAAAATGGAATTAATTAAAATCTTGACCATAAAAAAAGAGATTTTATCAAATAATTAATTGTGGAAAATCACTCTAAAAATGGTGAGTTATGATTTGAATGATACATGGCTAAGAAAATTCAAATATTTTGTTTTAGTCAATAGGTAGCCAATTGTATAAAAGTTTCTATAATTGTGGTGTAGATTGAAAGAATTATATTTTGAAAATAGAGAGTCCTAAATTTCTTGAACTTTTGAAAGAGATTGTATTGACTGCGTTTGGCTGTTTTTAGGCAAAACTAGAAGTAAAATGTACATCATTGTAGTTAGAAATGTAAGTTAATTATAATATGTAATTAATTAAGAATCATTGTGGTTAGAAATGTAAGTTAATTATAATATGTAATTAATTAAGAATTTATTATTACTATATGAATTTTAGATATATGATTCTTACAATCACATAAAGCCACCACTATTTATATAGATGTTATTCATACCTTTCACTATAACAACCTCTCCACTTAACTTTATTCATTTAATTATTGTTTTGACTTGGAAATAGAACAGAGTTCTCATGCTGTGGAGTGAGCTCCTGATACAACACAATGAGGATGACCTAAAATATTAGCATTCCCAAGCCCAAATCAGTAAATGAATGAAAAAGTAATTTAAAGGTATGGATGATATAGTGTTTGAAATGATGTGTGTTGGACTTTATATAGTGTGGACGATTAAAAACGTCCTCGTGTGATCCTGCGTCTTACACATGGGACCGTCTGATTGTATATCTAATGTTAGGCTATCGTTCGAGGGTGAGGATCAAGTATAGGTCCCCTAGTTGTGAGTACTCTGAGCTCTCAACGTCTTGGTAAACATGCTCTTGGATAAGGCTTCATCATGATTGAGTTTTCCTATCCTTGGTAAAATTTTGTTCTTCGGATAACAAGATGTCAGACACAGTGTTGGAACTATGTGTTTGACAAGTTAAATGTGTAATAGACATAATAAAGGCAAAATATAAATAACACATGAATTGGTAACCCAATTCGGTGCAAAATCACATACATGTGGAGGGCGTTAACCCAATAAATGGAAATTCACTCTTAATAGTCAGAAATATAAATTGGTGAACTCATTCAGTTCAATGCCTCTTTTTCTAATACTACCTGTCCTATTATAGAACTAGAAATATTGAATATCAATGGTGTTAAATCCTGATTCAGTGATGATGATCTCTGATGCAGTGGTGTGGGGGTGGACCTACAAGGTTAGAACTCCAACACTCAATTTAGTTGATAATTCAAGACGAGTATAGTAAAAGTGGAGATCAAAATTGTGTACCATGAGTATCTGGTATGAAAGCTTTTATATGTTTGGTCATTTGGAGTGGATTGGGTCTTGGCTTTTTGGAACTTTGGTCGGCCCAAAATAATTGCCCCTAATGCTTGCCAAACATATATTATTTGGGAAAACCTTAACAATTGTGGTCGGCCGCTAAGGATGTCGCTCAATTTGGGTCTTATGGGAAACACATTGGACAGTTGCAAAAGTAGTGGGGGAACTATATATGCAAGCTTCCCTCAATATTTGATTTTGATGAAGACAATAAGATATTTCTCAAGTGTGTATGTGCAAAAAGGAAGAAAGACTTTTGAAACAAGCTTCAAATGTTTGGTCTAGCATTGTTCAAGTTTTGAAGAAAAATCAAGTAGATCAAACTTCAAACAACACTCAATATGTTTTTAAGAATTGAAGATCAACTTGGAATAACTCAAAGGTATAACAAATATTGTTCAAAATATTTATGCAAGTGTTTAAAAAATTCATCTCATGCATAATATACACGGTAGGAAGGATATGAACCATTTGCTATATGTTCCATGCATTAAAAATCAAGTTTTTGACAAAATTATTCAGTGTTAACCGATTAACAGAACGATTAATCGATTAATACATATAAAATTTGAATATTTTGTGCACGTTGAAGGGTGTTAACCGATTAACACATATGTTAATCGATTAACATTGTTAATGCATGCAAAAATATGCATATTTTCATGAAAAACTTCATTCTTTCTATCTTTCAAACCATGACATTGTTTCATTTAAATGATACCTTTATGAAAGGATGTTTTGTGCATTATATAAATAAATCATTTTCAGATTTCATTTTTACCTCCAATAATTTTCATAATAAAAAATCACTCATATTCTTCATTTTTCAAATATTTTCTAAGTGTTCATATTCAAACTTTTTGAGAGAAACTTTTCATAAATTTTCAAGAACATCATTCTAGTTTCATCTCATTTATTCAAGACCACTTGTATATTTATTGTGAATGATACTTGTTCCAAGGAGAAGATCAATATTTATATTGATAAAAGATTTAAATCTTCATCTTCCAACACTTATACAAAATTCAGAATTTATTCTTTTTTATTACTACTTATCTTTAGGTTTGTTAGAGATAAGTTAGTAAGGTTTTCCTTGTGATCTGGATTGTGGACACAAGAGGTCCGTGTGTGAGAAGTTGAATCTCGATCGAACTTTAAATTTTTGTTGTAAATCCAAGAGGTTTGTTATTGGTTGTTAGAATTAGAAAGGACTAGGTGTGTTTTGTTTTAGGTTTCTAACAAAAATAGTGGAAACCTCTTTCGATTGAAAATGGGATTAGATGTACCTTCGGATTGTGAAGGGAATCAGGATAAATCACTGTGTCTCTTTTAATTTCCACATTTATCATTTCTGCACTTAGATTTCGTAAGAAAGTAAAGAATCGAAAAACTGTAAAATCTCCGTAGAAATTTTAATAGATCAACACTGAACTCTCTCCTTCTTGGACTGACTTTTGGACCTTATCATGTGTTTTAGGCAATAACGGACCGAGAGTTCTGAGATGCTTTAAGGGGATTGATGGTCTTCAATATGGAATGCTTATTTCACCAACTGCTCACTAATGGTATAACCCTTCAATCTGATTTAAAAAATAATAGTGTCACAAATTAAGTTATATTTGAAGAACATGTTACACTAATCAATTTTGTACAATATTTATACAACCCATTATTCACATTTTACTCTTAACAATTAGAACTTTTTTCAATGCTTCTAATTATTTTGCTAATACTTCTATCACCTTTAGTTTATTTTGCAAAATATTATTTACTTTGTAGACTAAATTAGAGGTGAAGGAAGTGATAATTGAAGAACTAAAGCCATTGAATCAAATTCTAACTTTTAAAGTGCAAGATACGGATAATAGCTTGCAAAAAGTTCATAAAATATTAATATGTGTAAGTTATTTTCTGATATATAACTTAATATCCCATATTATAATTTTCTAATTCAATTCAAAATGTTTATATATATATATATATATATATATATATATATATATATATATATATATATATATATATATATATATATATATATATATATATATATATATATATATATATATATATATATTCATTAAAGGGTTGATTAAATACTCAAACCACATACGATATAATAAAATCATCTTCTATAATATGTTTGACTGAACGTATCAAAAGCTGCAATCTACAAGGTATATCATTAAAAATAACAAAAACATCAACAGTAAAAAAACATTTACAACATACATCCACAAAAACATCAACAATACAACATTCACAATAACTTACCTTAAACAAGAATATACCTTAACAACAACATACAACTTTTATCAACAACACCATACAACTTTTATCAACAAAAGAATACCTTAACAACAACATATAACTTTTATCAACAAAAACAAAACCATCAACAACATACAACTTTTGTCAACACATACAACTTTTATCAACAACAACATATATCTTTTTATCAACCAAAACAAAATCAACAACAATAAAATACTTTAACAACAACATACAACTTTTAACAACAATAAAATACCTTAACATTAACATACAACTTTTTATCAACAACAACATACAACATAGCTCAACAAAAACATTGACATATCCCAAAAAACATCAAAAATATCACAACTCATAAAATAAAAGGTGGAAATGTCTCACATGCCGAAAATATGAAAAAGGAAGTGAAAGAAATGAGTTTTGTGTAACACATTTTCTTGATCCATAAGAGTTGAAGAAGATATATTGAAGTTTTGTGAAGAAATGGTATGCAACAATTCATGGAGATTAGGATAAAGCATGACAGAGATGTTATGGTTTTGTTTTATGTGAGAGAGACGATTGTTTTGTCCTGAACGAGAGAACTTTCGCTTAAATATATGTTATACTTTTCACCATGGTTGATGAAAATGATTGTGATAAAATATAAGTACATTTCACACGGTTTCTATTTTAGACCGTGGTGAAAGGTATTTTAATTTTAATATCAATATAAGATTATAAGTGACACACCCATTCTGTAACAAAAAAAAAAGGAAAATTGTTGATGCTGGGATTTAAAGTCGATAAACCTTAATGTTCTGGACTGGACCAACGACTAAGTATGACCCAACCCTTTTCGGTCCAGAAACGGCCCAATAACTCATCGTCCAGGGGACCCATAGCCATGGCGCCCGCCCTTCCTCCTCGTCCACGACCCCTGTTCGACTATGACAGGGACTGTCCAGAATCGACCAGGACAACCCTCGTTTGGGGCTTCGTGCCCGACACAAATGTCTCCCGAGCACAATGTTCGTCCTCGCTCCTTTCCAGTTACCTATTTTTTTAGGGATCCGCGATCCAGACCCAAAAATAGGGACCGTTGCCCACACACTGGGGACTCTCTATATAAACCCTCTCATTTGAGAGGGTCAGATATTGAATATTTTCTCCTCAAACACTTTATTCGTACTTACCAGCTCTTGTGCCCGTTCTTACTTTGGCATCGGAGTACCTTGCAGATACATTCACCCTCCGTTCTCTTGATCGCACGAGTTGACTCGAAGACCCACGCCAGCAGCCATCGAAGTTTTGATCACTAGGTAAGATCACTTAACATATCACCTCAGTTATTAGTATGGACTGTAATGAAAATTCTTGTAATAAAAACATACAGACACCTAAATAAGAGTTATTACTTCGTTTGATTGAATAGTCGAGGTAATAACATATTACAATATATGTATTTTGTAGTAGTGTAAAAAAAAAGGGAAATAAAGATCACACCAAATAATTATATTGGTTTGCGTAAACTGTTTGGCCTACTATAATCTCCAAGAGTTATCTCTTAAAATTTACACTAAAACAATCTTGACCTTTTAAAAAGGATCATCCTAAACAACCTTACAAAACAATTTGACCTTTCACACATGAGCAACCCACAAACATTCTACAAACAACCATGACTTTTATACATGCTCAACTCAATAACTTTAATCAGAGCTTTTATACAGGCTCAACTCAATAACCTTAACCAAAATTTTTACACAAACTCAACTCAATAACCTTCACCCAATTTTTTTTACAAGTTTAGCTTACAACCTTCAAATCTATTATAAATTGATCAGAAGATAACTAAACTTTTGAATAAATAAATTTAGCACAACATCAATACAACACAATTCTTAAATGGATTTTTTCACTCTCTTGGCACTAAGGTAACTCTAGTAAAAAATAAATGTATAATAGAATGAGATAAAGAAATATAGAACAAAGTTTCTGTTCAAAACCTAATCTATTTTGAAGTGAGGAGAAACCTCCTTAATATAGGAAAAAATCTAGCTCGAGAGGAAAACAACGCCTTTTAATGATTTAATCAATTAATCAAGACAAAATAGGAAAGACAATTGAATATGTCTTGTTGTAGAAGTAACACCAATAATTATAAGCATAGATAGTCTAAATTTATTGATCTTATTCATTGAATCAATTCAATATAGTGAAAATGTGTTAAAACAATTTGAGGGATTCTAGATGCGTCCAAAAAATATCTGAAATAGATTTTTCATCGTCACACAATCTACAATTAGAAATAAAATAATGATCATCCAATATTTTTAACAATTATTGTATTTCAAATCTTGGACTCTTTATTACCTTATTCTTTTCTATCAATCATTGTGAGTATATTTTTGGGAAGAATCATGTTCATTTTCATCTCAACAAGAAGTTTCTTCTCATTACAATCTAAATAATTAATAATAGGATGATATGCTAACTTGTGGTCCAACCTATGGTTATGCATACCCAAACAACAATTACACTAGTCTGATAGTTAACTTCCAAAAGAAATTTAAAAAGTACTAGAATATATCTTCTGGACAACTTCTACATTAAAAAAAATAGATTATGAATTAGTGAAAGAGATACAAATATACATTATTACCTGTAATTTAGAACGATTATGAGATTTATGATGTCTAAATATAAATTGATTGTTTTACCAAGCGCAACAATTGAAGAAGGAAAGAATCTTTTAAAGGATTTAAGAAAATGTGACATAAAGTCTTGAGTGAAAGGGTTTAAGAAATTAATATTAACTGTCATTATTATTATTATTATTATTTAAAATTTGAGAATCTGGTGATAATAATATACAGAACTTAATCCAACTATTTATTTTCATCCATGGTAGCCTTACAAAAACAAAGTATAACAAACTTTTGGAACCCTTTCTATAGGTGTAGAACAAATAAAGAAAGAAAGATGCATAAAAAATTATGCTACCTAAATGTATTATATAGATATATGTACAAACAACATGCACTTACATATAATACATTCCTCTAATACGAACTCCACCTGATCTTCTTGTTGGAGGAGGAGCAGTTGGTTCACCATTTCCAGGAAACTCCCACCTAACAATGTCGCCATCCCATGCCGAACTTATAAGCATCGGATAGAAAGGATGCCAACTGCAATCTCTTACCGGTGCTTCGTGATGATCAAGTTTTGCAACTTGTTCTCCACTCACCTATAAACGACGCGAAACTAAATTTTAATCTTCTAATGTGACATCATTAACAACATTGTATTATAATCATAACTAGTTCGAAAGTTGCGCAGATGATTTTAAATTTATAAGGTGTTTTTACCAGGTCGTATATATAGACAGACGCGTCACTAGATCCGGTGTAAATGTATTTTTGACCAGTGCTGCAAAAAGAAATATTTCGGTTGATTTAAAATCATATATCATGTAAAATAACACTGATATACGGTGATACAAGTTACCTATACGATGGTGAGAAATAACAGCGAACTAGAGTCCGCAACACTGAGTGGCCTTGATATGTTGCCAGTGACTGATCTTGGGGATGTCGTAAATTTCTTGCGTATATAGGATACTCCATCGATCGGTAGTCCCACTCGTCGTTTCCGAGGCCAAGACTGATGGTTTAAGTAATAAGCATCATCGTTAAATAATCCATCATGAAAATATACTATTCATTCGCATATGTTTGTATAAACCGAACAAAGCGAAGGATAAAAAAAATTTACTTCATGGCTTTAGAAGACATCTTCCTTATGTCCCATAATTTGGTAGTTTGGTCTTTTCCGTTAGAAATTAAATAGCGACCGTCTCCGCGACTATTAATGAATGTAATGCCTTCTAAATGTCCCATTAAGACACCAGCAGGTTGTCCTTTCGAGACAAAGCAACGCCTATCCCATACCTGCGCAGATCATAACATCTACAAATTATGACATGCGGTAAATGAAAACATCAAATGCGAAATAGTCATAGCAAAGTCTCATGTAGTTATAATGTGAAGTGTACCTTGCAGAAACTATCATCACTTCCAGAATATATCAGATGACCAGATTCATCGGCAAAGCATACAGTGTTAACATCAGACTGCAACGTAAAAACGGAACATCAGATATGATCCACTGTCTATACTGACAAATAAAACTCCAGGTGAAGTCGAAATGCCACTTTAAAGCGATGAACAAAAAGAGCGACAATTATAACAAAGGGAACGAAAAGACTCTTTTTTGAGAAGATTCGGATCAATAATTCTAAAACGACGCAAAAGCAGTAACCAATTATAGGAAAATAATATATAATACCAGGTGAGCAGGAATTCTAAGGCTTAGCTTATCTGCTCCAAGATCATATACACATATCGAACTATCACTAGTTCCAGCCACTAGCTCTCGCCCGTCCGTTGAAAATTTTATAGAGAAAATCCCAAATTCAACACCATCATTGTTAGAATCAAAATCTAACCCATCATGAATTTCCTGCAATAAAATAACGGTTTATGACTGTAAAGGAAACAAATATTTGTAGAGACTCATAAATACATACATAATATCATAAGTATTATAGATCATTTATATGATATTTCAAGCTAGTTTTCCTGCATCTCTAAATCACACAATTTACAGTTTAAGGATATGAAAATTAAGTGACGCCTATCACAATTTAAATTGCAATTTGATAACTGAACAAAGGTGAGAAGTTTCAAGGACATACTGTCACATTTGCTACTGAATCTGTTGTAGCCGATCCTGCATTGACAATATGGATAATTGGTGACATACTAGCATAAACCTGCAATAATGAATTAACAAATTGTCAAAATGCAAGAAGTTAAAAGAGACAAAGTGATAAATCATAGCTCAAACATAGATGAATTCACAAGTCGAACTTACAAGATATTGTCGATCAGGTGAAAGAGATGTATCAGTAATCGTCCACCGTAAGTTTCTAGCAGATATGTCTTTCTTAACTTTCCAATCCTTCTCAACATCATAGATTCTGATGTGGCTTCCCTGTTTCATAACAAATCACAAACAACCAAAAAGAGACGATTTAAAGACACTTTCGTCCCATAATTACAGTTTCACAAATACAATACTTTCTTTTAACAAAATCAACTTCATATGTAGCACCAACACCGACACACAGTAAATACTTAATTTCTTTCATTTCTCAAATAATTATTAGTATCAACATATCAGTATCATTGTCGTGTGTCAGTACATCATCATCATATTTCGCCTTCCCTTCACAAATAACTATACAAAACAATAACTACAACGACATTAATGGTAGCAATATTAACCTGAAATCCAGCAATAAAAAGCGAACCATCATCCGAAAACTGTGAGACATAAGCACGACTTCCCATCCGATCAACAATCCAAGGACCTTTAGTAGGCAAATAGCGGCTTAACATGTGACATCCATCGGCTGCCGAAAATTTCCCTCTTCCAGAATAATTACCTTCCCTACCTACCAACATTCTAACAGTTGATGCAGGCAATCTTCTCATACTACCAGGAACAACATGACTCAAATTCTCATTAGGACTTGACCTGAGTTTTGTGATCTGTGCAATTTCATGAACAAGATAACTTGCCCCTTCTCCATACACTCCACCTTCACTAGAATCATTACTCCCACTTCCATCATCCATACAGTTACTTGTATCTTTGTTCAACCGACTCATAATTTGTACCTAGTTTTTCACTCTTTCTATATCCTACAAAACTGCATCATATAAAATCAAACAAACCATTAGCCAGAGAAATTCTTGATCATATAAATACACAAAAATATGCACACACACAAAAAAACACCCTTTTTATCCTAAGTTGACTTTTGATTGATGCAACAAAAGGGTCGGTAAGAAAAAGAAGAAATCGAATAGATTCATGAAAAAGAACAGAACTTTAATGGAATTGTAAGAATGAAAGGAAAATGAATAAGTGGGTAGGTAGGAATTGAAAGTGAATTCAGAAATGAAGAAAAAAGGGTTTAGATGAGTGAGGAATGGAACCTGTGATTGGAAAATGAAGACACGAGAATCTTGATTCAGTTGCATCAGTTTTCGTCGAGAGTGTTGTGTTTTTGTGAGTGTGTGATGAGTTTAAGGAATGAAGATTGAAACACAATCGACGATTGGATTTGTTAAAGCTAATGTGTATGTTTTCTTTATTAGATACATTCTCATTTTGCATAAGTGTACACGTGGAGCAATCGATGCACTAGGAATACTCTTTTCAACCCTTACCAGTAGATGACCCGTGCTTCCGCACGAGCGCGCGTTGTCGCGCGCGTTATTAGTTAATTAATCTTAAAAATATGTTTTTATTATTTGTTTAGATTTTATATGATTGGTAAAGAGAAAAATTTATGTTTTTTTCCGCCTAAATCTAACTGATAGTGTCCTGTATTATGATTTTATTTCATTAGCAACAATTTAAATTTAAATGATATTGAAAGTGATGGACTTATTCTTGATGGACCTATTCTTCACTAAAATTAGTTTTAATTAATAGTTGTTATTTTCTCTCTGTTTAGTCAATAAAGAGACCTATTATTCAGGTACTTATAATTCTATTAGTGGGTAACGTTACTTTTCATTTTGTAAAGGCTATTTAAGCCAAGCTTTTCCTTGAATAATATAACAAGTGATTTCATCTCTCAGCAAATATTGAGTTTGTATTTTAGTGTGTGAACACAAGTTTTAACAAGTGGTATCAGAGCCTCACCACGAGGCCTGATCCAGAGAGTGAGAAAAATGTTGAATGAAGGACATAACTTGTTGAGTATTCCTAAGTTTGATTGGGATTACGATCACTGGAGTATGTTGATGGAGAATTTACTTTGTTCCAAGGAGTGGTGGCATCTTATTGATCCAGGATACGTTGAGTTAGGCGCAAATGCAGTGGAAAATGATGCAGAGAAGAAGGCAAGAGAAGATCTGAAACTAAAAGATCTGAAAGTCAAAAATGATCTATTCGCAGCCATAGATAAGAGCATTCTGAAGACAGTCCTGCAGAAAGACACATCTGCACAATTGTGGGAATCAATGAGAAGGAAATATCAAGGAAGTAAGAGGGTACAAAGAGCCCAATTGCAAGCTCTCAGAAGAGAATTTGAAATCCTGGAAATGAAGGAAGGAGAAACCATTGTCGAATATTTTTCCAGAGTCATGACGGTGGCAAACAACATGCGCAACAATGGAGAGGCAATGTAAGACATTCAAATTGTGGAGAAAATTATGCGGACTCTCACCGAGAGGTTTAATTACATAGTTGTCTCGATAGAGGAATCAAATGACGTAAATTGCCTCTCAATCGATGAACTTCAAAGTTCACTCATTGTCCATGAACAAAAGTTCCGAAGAAGGATCAATGAAGAAAAGCATGTGCTTAAAGTGACTTAAGAGGATAGTAGCGGAATAGGAAGAGGCAGAAGCACATTTGGAGGATATCGAGGACGGGGTCGAGGGAGACCATCACCAGCTTACAAAGCAGCAATAGCGTGCTTCAAGTGTCACAAAAAGGGACACTTCCAATACGAATGTTTGGATTGGGAAAGAAGGGCCAACTTTGTTGAATTAGAGCATGAAGATGAGTTGTTACTCATGGCATACGTTGAAGAAAAGAAAGCAACAAGAGAAGAAATATGGTTCTTGGACTCTGGATGTAGCAATCACATGAGTGGAAATAAGGAGTGGTTTACAGACTTGAATGAGGGCTTCAAGCAAACAGTGAAATTGGGAAATGACAGCCGTATTGCAGTGACGAGAATAGGAAGTGTGCAGTTATGTGTAAATGGCATCGTTCAGGTAATTACCAATGTTTATTATATTCCTGAACTAAAGAATAATTTGTTAAGTATTGGGCAACTACAAGAAATGGGGCTCACTGTATTGATTCAGAATGGCACCTGCAAGGTGTTTCATCCTAGTAGAGGACTAATCATGCATTCAAATATGAGTGGAAATATAATGTTCTATTTCTTGGCAAAAATGGTGTCAACTCTACCTAAATGTATGAAAGTTGAAGCTGATGATGAATCACGACTATGGCATTCACGGTTTGGACATCTCAACTACAAGGGACTCAGAACTCTTGCATATCGAGGAATGGTTGAAGGGTTGCCTACCGTGAAAACTCCATAGAAGCTGTGCACACATTGTCTCGTAGGGAAGCAACATTGAGATCCTATTCCTAAAAGAAATCTCTGGAGAGCAATACACAAATTGTAGCTTGTTCACTCAGACATTTGTGGTCCTATTAGCCCAATTTCCAACAGCAATAAGAGGTATATCCTAAGTTTTATTGATGAATTTACACGTAAAAGTTGGATATATTTTTTGAATCAGAAATCAGAAGCATTGGAGCCTTTCAAAGGATTCAAAACATGGGCTGAAAAGGAGGCTGGAACAAGCATCAAGTGCTTACGAACGAATAGAGGAGGCGAGTATAACTCAAAGGAGTTTACAGACTTTTGCAGCACTTATGGGATCACTCGACAACTAACGACAACATACACTCCCTAACAAAATGGTGTTGCTGAGCAGAAGAACCGGACGATCATGAATATGGTGCGCTCCATGTTATCTGAGAAACAAATGCCGAAGAATTCTGAACTGAAGCGGCAAATTGGTCGATTCACATTCTTAATAGATGTCCAACAACATCTCTTGAAAACATGACTCCACAAGAAGCATGGACTGGATGCAAACCAAGAGTGGATCACTTTCGAATATTCGGATGTCTTGCTCATGTACATGTTCCAGATCAGAAACGAATAAAGCTAGACGACAAAAGTAAAGCACACAATTTTCTTGGTGTGAGCAAAGAGTCCAAAGCCTACAAACTCTTTGATCCTATTACCAAGAAAATAACAATCAACAAAGATGTAAAATTTGAAGAAAATGCATGCTGGAAGTGGGAACAAAGCAAAGAAGAAGTGCAATCAGAGGTACTGGACTGGGAAGATAAAAATGCAGATGCTAACAAAGAGTTAGAGTTAGAAGAAGACTCTGATTCTAACAACACAAGTAACACAATCTCGAAAACAGGAGGAAACTCCTTCACAACCTCATCAGGTGGAAGCGAACCAAACTCGCCTAAAGGTAGATCTCGAAGAGCTCCTACATGGATGTCAGAATACACAACCGGAGAAGGGCTTTCAGAGGAGGAAGAAGAAGCAATGATGATGATAACAGAAGAAGATCTAGTCACATACAATGAAGCTGCGAAAGAGAAAAAATGGAGAGATGTGATGGCTAAGGAGATTGATTCGATAGAGTAAAATGGCACGTGGGAACTCACAACCTTGCCGAGTGGAGTCAAAGCTATTGGAGTTAAATGGGTTTTTAAAACCAAGCTTAACGAGCATGGTAATGTAGAGAAGCACAAAGCTAGGTTGGTGACCAAAGGATATGCGCAACAATATGGAATTGACTACTCAGAGGTGTTTGCTCTGGTGGCTCGTCTTGATACAATAAGACTTATCCTGGAAACTGCAGCTCAAAACAAATGGGAAGTATACCAATTAGATGTCAAAAGTGCATTCCTTCAAGGAGAACTTAAGGAAGTGGTGTATGTACAACAACTTACTGGCTTTGAGAAGAAGGGAGAAGAAGAAAAGTTATATAAGCTAAACAAATCTTTATACGGACTGAAACTGGCTCCGCGAGCTTGGTACAGTCTGTAACACGGTGGGAGAACTGACTTTAGTTATGTTGCGGATAGCAAGAGTCGCCACCGACTTTTATTTTATCCAAAGGAAAGGCATAAAAGAACAGGAAAAACCTTTTAAAAGATTTTTGGGTCCGGGGGGTAGGTTATGTAAAGGGAAGGTGTTAGCACCCTTTACATCCATGGTTATCCATGGGCTCTTAGTTACTTAGCTCACTTTAAAATATTTTTGAAATGTGAAGTGTGTGAATAAAAATTTTCTTAAGTGTTTTATAATGATCCATGTACGGATGCGTATAAAACCTTTGTTTTGAAAATTTGTTTGAAAATGTGAAGTGTTTGAAATGTTTTGAAGAGTGAGCAAGTATCTAAGAGGAACCTACCCTAAGTTTAAGTCTTTTCTGTTCTTGAATCCTTTAAATGGTAAGACTATCCCTATTATTAAGGAATAGGTAGTCATTACCTTGGATGTAATGGGACAAGTAAGGGATATCTGTTATTGAGGCAACTGTGGGGTGTATAAGCAATTCGAATGGACTTATCATCTTTATTCGAAAGGGACAAGATCATTACGAAGGCAACATTCGAAGGGACTTGATCTTTTTATCTGTTTAGGGACTAGATGATGTGAAATGAGGGACTTTGCTTTATACACCCTACTTGACCTTTTTGTTTAGGCAACTTGAGAGGTATCCTTAAGGAAGTGAGATGGCGATCAAAGATCGACTTACGTGTGTGAGTGTACAATTTTAAATAATTATCTTTTAAATTAGTGATCTAAATTGATTTTACATTACAAACATGTTGCACTCCCTATTTTACTAACCATAGCATTTAAAATAAATATTCAATATTACTATTACAATATTACATAAAGGAGGCAATTACATAATAATAATAATTAAAGCAAATTAAATAAATAAACAAAAATAAATAATAATAATATAATTGGGTTAGTAATAATAATAATAATAAATCACAATATAAATGGGGTTAGTAAAAAATAAAATATCATATAAACATAATTAAAAAATATTAGCATGATAATTAAAAGATCAATTTTTTATAAACAATTATTATTTTAAGATTAAGAAGAAAATATAGACAATTATATACTAATTATTATAAAATTTTAAATTATATATAAGTTATAGAAATTAGGTTAATTATAAACATATTATAAAATAAATTATATTTACAAAGTCAAATTAGCAAGTTTTAATTATTTTTAAACATATATTAAAAATTATTTACATACAAGAATTAAGTTATAAACAAATTATATAATATACATACATGATTAAATAATAAATTAAAAATTATAATAGAATTAAATTTTAAATAGAAGAAAATTAGGGTTTGTGAAAATTATTAGGATTTATAAAAATTAATTAGGTTTTTTACAAAATATTTTAGGTTTTAGAAAATTAGGGTTTACATACATTTTTTTAGAATAATAAAATAACTATATAATTTTACAATATTAATAATTTACAAAAAAAATAAATAAGTTTTTCTTATAAGATTAAAATTAAAAGAATGAACATCCTATTTATTTTATTATTTGGATTTGTTTTAATAGAAAATTAATTAAATAACCAAAATTAAAGAAAAGAATGGAAAAAAAATAAAACCTGCTTGGGCTGGGATTTGAACCCAGTCCCTAAGCTTTCCAACTCCAGGACCAGCAATCCAACCACTAGGCCATGCGCGCGCTGGCGTTAGAAGCAGGGGACTAATCCCTTTTGTTCATAACCTGGAAAAAATCATGAAAAAGGAAGCAAAACAAATACACAAAAGGCCTGGGGGGATTCGAACCCAGGACCTTTAAACAATACACAAACGCATTTACCATTCCAGCCGGGAGGGCGCATCTGTTAGTATATTCATCACAATACATAATATATTAAGTCTAATAATTCAAATGAAAAATAATAAAAATCATTGAGGCCAGGATTCGAACACAAGCCTTCAAGCAATACACGCAAGCCTCTCACCACCAGGCCAAACAACCTTAACTGAAATAATATGAAAACAAAATCATAAAATATTATGTTAAAATTTCAAATTTCCAGACGCGCGAAAACTTCATCTTCTTCCTCAGGATTCCTGCGAATTTTGCTGCGTTTTTAATTATGAATTTTCCTGCGAATTTTTAAACACAAGAAACTTGCGAATTTGAAACACCCTCAAAACAGTTCAATTTTATTGAATTAAGAATGCAAGCAAGGTCTATAAGTCATTTGGAATTGATTCACGGTTTCAGAACTTATTTATACTTGATGAATCACAAAGCCCTAAAGCTCAACCGAAACCCTAAAAATGGTGGATTTCATTCTAGGTGATGAAACTTCACAAAACCTGTCCAGAATCAATCCATAACTTATCATAAACAAGAAACATTGATCAAAACTCATTAAAAACCAGTCAATATCCATAATCGAAAAATCAAAATATTATGAACATGATGAATCAGATTATGCAATATAAAGTGCTTTGGATGCAAATGAGTATTGAGAACGATTCAAGGATGTCCAATAAACATGTCTCAACCTTCAAATTGGCTTGAAAGAGCTTGGATTATCAAATCCGAATTTGAAATTTAGTGACTTTTTTGAATATGTGAACTTACTCTTGGAGGCCAGAAATTCGTATCTTGTGCATTAGGTTATGTTGTATACTTATAGTAGAATCCAATTAGGTCAAGAGACTTGATTGTTGTATGATTTTTTTGATTGAAAAAGATTGAAAAAGATTAGGACTTAAACTTCAAATATTTGTGAATTCAACCTTTCTATTTCAAGCCAATTTTCATCAATTGTGAGTCAATCCAATCTAAATCATCTTTATGACTTTCTAGAACAAGAAAATATTTTAAATCTTCACATTTAATATTTTATTTAAATTTAAAATGATTTTTAATATAAAAAATCATAATAAATAAATAAAATAAAATAAAATTATGAAAATAACAAATAATTTTCGTGCATGATGTATTTGTATGGATTGGATCATCACTTGGCAAGCCCACTTAGAAAAATTTGGTTTTAAACCTCCATTTGTTTCATAAACCAACCAAAAATTTCCCAACTTTGCAAGGGCACACATCCTTCAATTTTAATGCTATGAGGGTGTTCTTGGACATTTTGGAAAGCTTGAAGAGTCCTCTAACCAACCCCATTGGTTTCATGTCCATATCATTTACCATTCTCGAGTTATGCCCTTTTGAAGTTGTTGACTTTTTGTTGACTTTTAAAAGGACCTATAATGTCTTAGCTCATACCTTCCAAATGAAGCATTTTTGGGCTTGGCTTGTGAGACACAAAGTTGTATAGAATTCAATTTCCTTAAAAATGAGCTTTGGATGGAAAAAATTTGATGAAGCATGTGAAAGTTATGGCTGGTCAAAGTTCAGTTGACTTTTCCTGAGGAAACCCTAATTTAGAAACCTCTGATTCTTGATGATCTGAAATATCCTTGATGAATCATGATCAACCCTTGATCAAATGATGAATTTTACTTCATATACTTGATGTTGGCAAAAAATCATGAAGTTTGGCTTTGGTTTGACCACAGTTGACCTCAGTTTGACTTTTTAACTACTTTGACTGATTTTGACTTATTTGATCATTTGACTGAGCAAACCTTTGAGAAAAGTTTTGAAATTTGTCATGGGGGTTCTTAAACATATATAAGATGTTATGAAGCTCACTTGAAGTCTTGAAAATCCATTTAGCCTGATTAAAGTCAAAACCCTAGTTTTGGATGCACTGCTTAGGAGAATGCCTTGCCTGAGGGATTTGTCAAATCTTCTGACCCATGATGAACTTTGTGAACCTTGTGAACCTCATAAGATGTCTTGTGAATCTTGTGAACCTCATGAAAGGTCTTGTGAACCTTGTGAACCTCATAAAGTGTCTTGTAAACTTCATGAACCTCATGAAAGGTCTTGTGAACCTTGTGAACCTCATAAAGTGTCTTGTAAACTTCATGAACCTCATGAAAGGTCTTGTGAACCTTGTGAACCTCATAGCACACAAAGTTTTGTATTGTGAGGGCAAATTTTGGGGTGCAACAGCTGCCCCTGTTCAATTTTCGGAAACCTGAGGGGTTAGATTGGTATATTTTCCAGTCGTGACTTGGAAGGTTGAAGGGGATTGAACACAAAAGCCCAAAAATTTGCACTCACCGGTGCGTAGAGTGATACTGATGACTAGTTGAATATGCTTGAGTGGTCTTAAAGATGCCACTTGGAGAAAAGCTCTTCAGATATATTTCTTTTGGAGGATAAAGAAGTCCAAAATATGAAGATATAATGATAGCTTTCAGGAGGATAAACAACGTCCTGAGGTAATGATATGCTTTCAGGAGGATAAACAACGTCCCAATAGTCATGATATGCTTTCAGGAGGATAAACAACGTCCCGAGGAAATGATGTGCTTGCAGGAAGATAAACAACGTCCTGAGGAAATGATGTAACCTTTGGGAAGATAAACAACGGCCCAAGGTAATAATATGCTTTCAGGAGGATAAATAACGTCCTGAGGAAATGATGTAACCTTTGGGAAGATAAACAACGGCCCAAGGTAATGATATGCTTTCAGGAGGATAAACAACGTCCTGAGGAGATAATATGCTTTCAGAAGGATAAACAACGTTCTGAGGAAATGATGTAACCTTTGGGAAGATAAACAACGGCCCAAGGTAATGATATGCTTTCAGGAGGATAAACAACGTCCCGAGGAAAGTATAACTTTTGGGAAGATAAACAACGGCCCAATAGTCATGATATGCTTTCAGGAGGATAAACAACGTCCTGAGGAAATGAGGTAACCTTTGGGAAGATAAACAACGGCCCAATAGTCACAAATTGTTGATGAAGTTTGTTGGAAAATTATCCTGAAAAACAAGATTATAACATTCTGTATGATAATATTAGCTTATGCATTATGTATGCATGTATAATATGATGTACTTAGGTAATGTATTATGTATCTAGGTATATGTATGTTATGATGTAAATGATGTATGTATGCATCATGTAGCTTGAAGCGCCTGGATATCTTCGTATAACAACTGCTGGCCAGGGAAAATAAATCCCGATTCGTTGCTGAAGGATATAAGGAACTTGTTCTCGTCTTGTTTGATAATATAGTATCTATATCCTCCCGTCTTCGTTGGATAGTAAGGTATACCTAACCTCCCGTCTTCGTTCGATAGTAAGGTATACATAACCTCCCGTCTTCGTTCGGTAGTAAGGTATACATAACCTCCCGTCTTCGTTCGATAGTAGGGTATACATAACTTCCCGTCTTCGTTCGTCGTACTCCCATTGGAAAAATAAATTCCTGACTATCCGTATGAGGATGAAAGAGATGGATATAAATTCCAGGGGAGATGTGACTTGAAGTACTTATGAAGATGGATTTGCCCTACTGGGGATTTGTATCTGTCTTGTAGGGATGAACCGGTGAAGCTTCGTTGAAATCCTTCCCTCGTTCGTCCTTAGTAAATACTATTACTGCATTTTCATGCATTTCTGGTAAACATCAATCATATTAAGCATTTATTCATTTCTGGTAAACATCAATCATATTCAAAAGCATACATATATTCAAACACAACCAATGGACGTTTCGCTTATGTAAATAGGGTAAAAGTAAATCTGGATTCAGAGGGAAAAGTAAAGCTGAACTTGAAAACAGAATTGTTTCAACTTCGAGAGTGTATAACCAATTGGATTTAGAGCTCCTGAGATTCTTAACTTTCCTGAATACCTTCCCAGAAATCCTCATAGCTGGATCTGAAGACATAATACTGACACCATCTGATACTACTGTTGTAGACAATTAATTTCCATCATGGTTTCAGTTGAGAATCCAATATCAAGGTAATACAATGAGAGGAATGTGTCTTCAAATTGTGATGGACCATATACGCTCCGGGTATTAGATTTGAAGAGAAAGCATTGCCCCTTGGTTGAGGATGAATTATACCATAATGGAAGTATCCGAATGTAGTTACCTCAAGAGAAATAAACAGAGTGCTTCACAATAATATGCCCCTGGCATCATGAATTTTGTAATGTTACTCTTGGTAATTCAGATAGATGGGGAGATCTGCCCCTGGCTACCATTAAGCATTGTTGAATCTTGACCTGACTGCCCCAAATGTGTTAGGCAGTATCATGGCATGCCCCCTTGATTGGGAGACAATGACTATACCTCTTTGCATACATGGGCTTTGATCCAGGAAGCAACTTTGTTTATCGGAAGGACTTTGGTTTATTGAACATTCATCCTGTAAGTTTCTCTATTTATCAAACACTCAGGTATATGCAAACAAATATATATTCAAAAATGCAATGCTTATGTCTGTCTTGAAGTTTTGAAAAAGAGTTATTTTAGAAAAACAATTTTTGTGAAAACTGTGATATTAACTCAAGTTTTATAATAAGCCCTAAAGGAGTCAGGATACCTTTTTGTAGCAGTACGCTTTCGAACTAAACATGCTTCAGTTAGGACTTTTAAAGGGTTATAACGTGGCCTGGTTCATGGTGTAAGAAACAAAGGATAAAGGCTCAAATTTATTTGTTCCCAACCCATTCTCCATGATGTTCTTCAGTCCTATGCTCAGTTAACTTATGCATTGAGACTCAAAGGAGTTTGGAATTGTAACACTAACATTTATGATGGTTCAGATACCAAAAATTTATTTGAACATTCAGTCATCTTTCTTTGTTGAGGATTCATAGTGACGTCTTTTTTTCTTTTGACTTTGTTATCCCTTCTTTTTGTCTGAACTGTTTATTTCAAGGTTACAGTCAGCGGGATGTCTTAATGTTTTACTAAGTCTCCTTCATAGGTTTTGACTTAGTGAGCTTTTCTTTTGCTGGATATTGACTGTCAAGTTTAATGATTACAGAGAACCACCATTAGTTGTGTACAACACAAATAATTGGCATATTTGAGTTAACCGAGTAACTACCCTGCCCCGGGTTATGAATAAGGGTTTTAATTTGTGCGAGAATAAAAACTCCTACTTCATAGGCTCAAAAGGGTTGACTAGGGATTAATTTCCTTATATCTCCACTGTTTAGGAATTGAAACAATGCCTGTACATCGTCAGCATAGTCTGTTCAAAAGCATACTGCCTAATATTATGGTATTGTTTTCGTCATCCTCCCTCTACAGGCTTATAGCTTTATCAGGAGTTAAATATCACAAGATAAAAATAAGAAGCATAGTTTTTTAAAATATAGTGAAATGAATGGATTAATTCAAGACAAACATACGCAATGCAGTAATGAAAACAAAAGTTTAACATAATATTAAGTGTTTAAACAAACAAAAGAAATTACAAATGAAAATTCAAATGTTGTCCCATCCAGTTGGCTGAATGTCTTCAATTGCAATCTGTGAACTTTGAGGAGCAGTATACTTCACCATGAAATCAAATTTACCACTTGGGTGTCCCAAGGTGCCCCATATCTCAACAGGAATAGGTAGGCTTCCTTTCTTGCTACCCTGGGCAATTTGTCTTGCAGCTTCGGTGTTTGGTGGACGATAGTAGAATTCAACTTGACCTTCTGGAGTAACCTCTAGGATTCCTTCGTCAATCAGGTCTTGAATCTTTTTCTTCAATGCCCAACAATTATTAGTATCATGTCCAGGACTGTTGGAATGATATTCACACCTTTCTTTGGGATTATAGTGAGGAGAGGAAGTTTTAGGATTTTGAGGAGGATTTTTCAAGGAAATTAACTTCATCTCCAACAAGCATTGCAGAACTTGTGACATTGGAGTGCTGAACTTGATAAACTGCCTTCTACATGCCTTGTATTGAGGTGGATTAATCTTATCAGGTCTTTCTTCTTCAACTGAAGAACAATCAGTGGCAATCTGTCTCTTACCTTCTTTTATCCTCATCTTCCTTTCAACCAAATCAACTTGACTGACAATTAAATTCCTGACTCCATTACTTTGAAGTTTGTGGACAAAGGTTCTTAGCTCTGCTTGCCCCTGAGCTAAACTTTGAATAAGAACCACTTGGTCATTCATCTGGATCCTCATTTTTGCCATCTCAGCTTGTAATTGTTTCAGCTGATCATCCTTGTTGTCCTCAGGATTCTTCTTCTTAGCCAGTAGTGTCTTCAACTCATCTTGTCCCTTGGACAAGTTCAGGATCAGCTCTTGGAACTGTGCATTTTGTGCCTGGAGATCCTTAACTGTTTTTTCAAGAGCCATTACTGAAATAAACAGCGAGAAGATGAGAAACTTATGCACAATAAACCTGTGATGCAATGATATGATATGTAAATGTATATGCAATGTTTTCAAGGACCGCAGGATTTAAATTTGCTTAAACAAACAAGAAGGTAAATTTTTTATTAGTAATAAATTTGTTTTGCCTCTTGGGCTTACAGAAAATGAAATTAAATAAATACAAGAGATGGGGTTTTAAATCTCCCATGGACGTTTCCTCTTTGTGTTGAGGTATGAATTGAGATTCCGTTCCTCGTGAAGTTGCTTTGTTAGTTCCAGGATTCTTTCTTGGATTGCTTTGTAATGATCCTCGAAAGTATCCCTTTGCTCCTTCAACTGGATCCAGGACCTCTATAAATCTTCCATGTCAGTAGGCATGTCTGGGTGAAGGATGGTATAAGAAGTATCTCCTTCATTAACAGGTTCCATGGTAACTGGCAGGGTAGCAGGATATGGTATCATGAGAGTCTGAGCACGAGATCGTACCCATCTGAGATAAGCTTCCATAGGAATAGTGTACTTAGGCTCCAGAGTCTTGCTGTCAACCTTGTTCACTTTTCCCCATGCTCGTATGAATCTCTGACGGTAACCTTGAAGATCGTTGTCGTAGTCAAACACAATGCCCTGAATTAACATGTCATGTGGACCATCACTCCGAGCGTAACCAAACTGTCGTAAAGCTAAAGAAGGGTTGTAAGTAATGCCTCCTCTTATGCCTAGAAGTGGCACATTAGGAAACTCCCCACAACGGTCAATGATAGTAACATTCTCCATAGATCTGGAGCACCAATGAATATCTGAATGCGAGAGTGACATGATCCTTTTGGACCACCTGAACCCTTGCTCATTCTTCATCACTGAGAGAGGAAGGTGAGAAATAAACCACCTAGATAGCAAAGGTATGCAACACATCAAAGTTCCTCTTGCCCTTGTAGTACGAGTATGAAGAGAATGCAGGATATCTCCAAGTAAAGTAGGCACTGGATTGTGACTCAGGAATATGTTGATGGCATGAACGTCTATGAACTGATCAGGATTGGGGAACAACACTAAGCCATAAATCAATAAGGCTAAGATCTCCTCAAAAGCATCGTAGCTCATAGCCTTTAAGAACACTTGAGCTTTATCCATTAATACCTTAGCAAGAATACCTTTAACTCCGTTTCTCGTTTCTAGAACAATGTCAGACTTCTTCAGATGTAGAGCTGCAGCAATAACCTCTGGTTTAAGCTCCTTCTCCAAGCATGTGAAGGGTCTTTGATCAAGAACAGGTATACTCAGAAGTTTAGAGAACTCTTCCATTGTAGGAACCAGCTGATAGTCGGGGAATGTGAAGCAATGGTGCTTAGGGTCAAAGAACTGAAACATAACACTCATCATATCTTCATTGAATCCTGAGGTGACTAGATCCAATAGGTGACCATGTCTCTTGATGAACTGGGAGTGATCCGGCACTTGAGAAACCAACTCTTTAAGCTTAGCAGGTATCCCTACAAAGTTGATCCTGATAGTGTTTCTACGAGCAGAAGCCATGACCTGCAACAAAGAACAAAGATAAATCCTTTGGTCCTTGAAATGGTTAGTGAAAATGCTATGCTTATGATGCATGATGATGTCATGATGTTATGTTCAATCACAAACATGTGGCACACACAAACAAGTCACACAATAGCCCTAGGTTTAAAGGCTTGCATGAGGTTTAAAGGTAAGTACCCTCCCCTGAAGTTTAGATGGTTCATCCTGTCCTACAAAGTAACCAGGTTCTAAGGGATCTCAATATCATTGATCCTTCACAAGGGTGGTTGTTCAGTAGGCAACTTACTTGCCAACCAAAACCCTCCAAGCTTAGAATCTCAATGAGCGTAGTATCGAGTATCAACCAACTTCAGTCTGCACCAAAGCCAGCTATCTCACTACTTTCTAAAGGCCAAGATGGGATAACTAGGGTTCTAAAAGTCAGTTAGTGTATTGACAACATATGGAAGCCTCATATTATCCTCAACTTGACTTAAGGAACATAAGCACCAACCAAGAAGTCACACTAACTATGGCCACCAGATCAACCATATCGGTATACGTCGTACAGTTTCCTTGGTCTATTGCCATTTACCTAAGGTACACTAGATCCGGGTTAGAATCTTTCACACATAAGAGCCCAACAAGTAAGTATAAAGCAAACAAGGCAAACAATTTTAAAGTGATCTAATTCCTAAGGGTACCCCTCTTTAATATTAAATCCCCAACAGAGTCGCCAATTCTGTAACACGGTGGGAGAACTGACTTTAGTTATGTTGCGGATAACAAGAGTCGCCACCGACTTTTATTTTATCCAAAGGAAAGGCATAAAAGAACAGGAAAGGCCTTTTAAAAGATTTTTGGGTCCGGGGGGTAGGTTATGTAAAGGGAAGGTGTTAGCACCCTTTACATCCATGGTTATCCACGGGCTCTTAGTTACTTAGCTCACTTTAAAATATTTTTGAAATGTGAAGTGTGTGAATAAAATTTTTCTTAAGTGTTTTATAATGATCCTTGTACGGATGCGTATAAAACCTTTGTTTTGAAAATTTGTTTGAAAATGTGAAGTGTTTGAAATGTTTTGAAGAGTGAGCAAGTATCTAAGAGGAACCTACCCTAAGTTTAAGTCTTTTCTGTTCTTGAATCCTTTAAATGGTAAGACTATCCCTATTATTAAGGAATAGGTAGTCATTACCTTGGATGTAATGGGACAAGTAAGGGATATCTGTTATTGAGGCAACTGTGGGGTGTATAAGCAATTCGAATGGACTTATCATCTTTATTCGAAAGGGACAAGATCATTACGAAGGCAACATTCGAAGGGACTTGATCTTTTTATCTGTTTAGGGACTAGATGATGTGAAATGAGGGACTTTGCTTTATACACCCTACTTGACCTTTTTGTTTAGGCAACTTGAGAGGTATCCTTAAGGAAGTGAGATGGCGATCAAAGATCGACTTACGTGTGTGAGTGTACAATTTTAAATAATTATCTTTTAAATTAGTGATCTAAATTGATTTTACATTACAAACATGTTGCACTCCCTATTTTACTAACCATAACATTTAAAATAAATATTCAATATTACTATTACAATATTACATAAAGGAGGCAATTACATAATAATAATAATTAAAGCAAATTAAATAAATAAACAAAAATAAATAATAATAATATAATTGGGTTAGAAATAATAATAATAATAAATCACAATATAAATGGGGTTAGTAAAAAATAAAATATCATATAAACATAATTAAAAAATATTAGCATGATAATTAAAAGATCAATTTTTTATAAACAATTATTATTTTAAGATTAAGAAGAAAATATAGACAATTATATACTAATTATTATAAAATTTTAAATTATATATAAGTTATAGAAATTAGGTTAATTATAAACATATTATAAAATAAATTATATTTACAAAGTCAAATTAGCAAGTTTTAATTATTTTTAAACATATATTAAAAATTATTTACATACAAGAATTAAGTTATAAACAAATTATACAATATACATACATGATTAAATAATAAATTAAAAATTATAATAGAATTAAATTTTAAATGGAAGAAAATTAGGGTTTGTGAAAATTATTAGGATTTATAAAAATTAATTAGGTTTTTTACAAAATATTTTAGGTTTTAGAAAATTAGGGTTTACATACATGTTTTTTTAGAATAATAAAATAACTATATAATTTTACAATATTAATAATTTACAAAAATAAATAAATAAGTTTTTCTTATAAGATTAAAATTAAAAGAATGAACATCCTATTTATTTTATTATTTGGATTTGTTTTAATAGAAAATTAATTAAATAACCAAAATTAAAGAAAAGAATGAAAAAAAATAAAACCCAGGACCAGCAATCCAACCACTAGGCCATGCGCGCGCTGGCGTTAGAAGCAGGGGACTAATCCCTTTTGTTCATAACCTGGAAAAAATCATGAAAAGGGATGCAAAACAAATACACAAAAGGCCTGGGGGGGATTCGAACCCAGGACCTTTAAACAATACACAAACGCATTTACCATTCCAGCCGGGAGGGCGCATCTGTTAGTATATTCATCACAATACATAATATATTAAGTCTAATAATTCAAATGAAAAATAATAAAAATCGTTGAGGCCAGGATTCGAACACAAGCCTTCAAGCAATACACGCAAGCCTCTCACCACCAGGCCAAACAGCCTTAACTGAAATAATATGAAAACAAAATCATAAAATATTATGTTAAAATTTCAAATTTCCAGACGCGCGAAAACTTCATCTTCTTCCTCAGGATTCCTGCGAATTTTGCTGCGTTTTTAATTATGAATTTTCCTGCGAATTTTTAAACACAAGAAACCTGCGAATTTGAAACACCCTCAAAACAGTTCAATTTTATTGAATTAAGAATGCAAGCAAGGTCTATAAGTCATTTGGAATTGATTCACGTTTTCAGAACTTATTTATACTTGATGAATCACAAAGCCCTAAAGCTCAACCGAAACCCTAAAAATGGTGGATTCCATTCTAGATGATGAAACTTCACAAAACCTGTCCAGAATCAATCCATAACTTATCATAAACAAGAAACATTGATCAAAACTCATTAAAAACCAGTCAATATCCAGAATCGAAAAATCAAAATATTATGAACATGATGAATCAGATTATGCAATATAAAGTGCTTTGGATGCAAATGAGTATTGAGAACGATTCAAGGATGTCCAATAAACATGTCTCAACCTTCAAATTGGCTTGAAAGAGCTTGGATTATCAAATCCGAATTTGAAATTTAGTGACTTTTTTGAATATGTGAACTTACTCTTGGAGGCCAAAAATTTGTATCTTGTGCATTAGGTTATGTTGTATACTTATAGTAGAATCCAATTAGGTCAAGAGACTTCATTGTTGTATGAATTTTTTGATTGAAAAGGATTAGGACTTAAACTTCAAATATTTGTGAATTCAACCTTTCTATTTCAAGCCAATTTTCATCAATTGTGAGTCAATCCAATCTAAATCATCTTTATGACTTTCTAGAACAAGAAAATATTTTAAATCTTCACATTTAATATTTTATTTAAATTTAAAATGATTTTTAATATAAAAATTCATATTAAATAAATAAAATAAAATTATGAAAATAACAAATAATTTTCGTGCATGATGTATTTGTATGGATTGGATCATCACTTGGCAAGCCCACTTAGAAAAATTTGGTTTTAAACCTCCATTTGTTTCATAAACCAACCAAAAATTTCCCAACTTTGCAAGGGCACACATCCTTCAATTTTAATGCTATGAGGGTGTTCTTGGACATTTTGGAAATCTTGAAGAGTCCTATAACCAAACCCATTGGTTTCATGTCCATATCATTTACCATTCTCGAGTTATGCCCTTTTGAAGTTGTTGACTTTTTGTTGACTTTTAAAAGGACCTATAATGTCTTAGCTCATACCTTCCAAATGAAGCATTTTTGGGATTGGCTTGTGAGACACAAAGTTGTAGAGAATTCAATTTCCTTAAAAATGAGCTTTGGATGGAAAAAATTTGATGAAGCATGTGAGCGTTATGGCTGGTCAAAGTTCAGTTGACTTTTCCTGAGGAAACCCTAATTTAGAAACCTCTGATTCTTGATGATTTGAAATATCCTTGATGAATCATGATCAACCCTTGATCAAATGATGAATTTTACTTCATATACTTGATGTTGGCAAAAAATCATGAAGTTTGGCTTTGGTTTGACCACAGTTGACCTCAGTTTGACTTTTTAACTGCTTTGACTGATTTTGACTTATCTGATCATTTGACTGAGCAAACCTTTGAGAAAAGTTCTGAAATTTGTCATAGGGGTTCTTAAACATATATAAGATGTTATGAAGCTCACTTGAAGTCTTGAAAATCCATTTAGTCTGATTAAAGTCAAAACCCTAGTTTTGGATGCACTGCTTAGGAGAATGCCTTGCCTGAGGGATTTGTCAAATCTTCTGACCCATGATGAACTTTGTGAACCTTGTGAACCTCATAAGATGTCTTGTGAATATTGTGAACCTCATGAAAGGTCTTGTGAACCTTGTGAACCTCATAAAGTGTCTTGTAAACTTCATGAACCTCATGAAAGGTCTTGTGAACCTCATAAAGTGTCTTGTAAACTTCATGAACCTCATGAAAGGTCTTGTGAACCTTGTGAACCTCATAGCACACAAAGTTTTGTATTGTGAGGGCAAATTTTGGGGTGCAACACAGTCACATAGAATCCTACTTCGTTTGAGAGGGCTTCAAAAGGTGTGCTTCCAAACATATGCTCTTTACAAAAGAAAAGGAGGGAGGTAAAATCCTAATTGTCAGTCTTTACGTTGATGATTTGATTTATACTGGGAATAATAACAATATTTGTGAGGAATTTAAGATGTCAATGATGCATGAATTTGACATGTCTGATTTGGGAAAGATGAGTTATTTTCTTGGCATGGAAATTATACAAAATTCAAAGGGAATATTCATGTGTCAAAGAAAGTATGCGAGAGAAGTGCTGGCAAGGTTTGGCATGTCTGATAGCAAACCAGTTGGAAATCCTATTGTGCCAGGCACAAGGCTTTCCAAGGATGAGAAGGGAACCAAGATCGACTCAACCATGTTCAAGCAAGTTGTTGGAAGCTTGATTTACTTGACAGCAACAAGACCAGACGTTATGTTTGGTTTAGGGTTTTGCGCATGTCAATACATTTGGCTTACGAGGTTACTTGAAAAACTTGGGCATAAAGGAGAAGAATGCAACATAATGTACCGTGATAACAGTTCAACAATACAATTGTCAAATCATTCTGTGTTCCATGGCAAGAGTAAACACATAGATGTGAAGTTTCCTTTTTTGAGAGACTTGGTGAATGAAGGAACTGTGAAATTGAAGTACTGTAATACGCAGAAGCAAATTGCAGATATTATGACAAAGCCATTGAAGAAAGAACAATTTATCAAGCTACGAGAGATGTTGGGACTGATGTCTGCAATAGAAGTAAGCTGGTTTATTTATTGTATTCAGCTTAAAGGAGGGATTGATGGACTTATTCTTGATTGACCTCTTCTTCAGTAAAATTAGTTTTAATTAATAGTTGTTATTTTCTCTCTATTTAGTCAATAAAGAGACCTATTTGGACGGTAAGACTTTCATAGAAAATATGATTTTTTTTGCAGTTGAATAAAAGAATATACCTTATAAACACATTCATCCTCATCTGCAACCGAAAACAGATCCAGATCTCGGCCCACCCACACAACAACCAGAAACAGACTACAACACCACCGCCGATCACATAGACGGAAAAATCAGCTTCAAAAATATCATATTTTTTGTGAAAGTCTTACCATCCAAATGTAGTGAATCAATGAAATCAGTGAAATAGTTAAAGAAAAGTGGTTCGGACTGTAAATCGGGAACAAAATTTATAGGTTTAGAGAAAAACCTAAGATTCAGAAATGTGCATTCATCCTCAGCTGCAACCGGAAACAGATCCGAATCTCGGCCCACCCACACAACAACCGAAAACAGACTACACCACCACCACCACCACCGATCACATAGACAGACAAATCAGCTGCAAAAAATCATATTTTCTATGAAAGTCTTACCGTCCAAATGTAGTGAATCAATAAAATATGTGAAATAGTCAAACAAAAGCGGTTCGCACTGTAAATCGGGAACACAATTTATAGGTTTAGAGAAAAACCTAAGATTCAGAAATGTGCATCAGCAGAAATGTGCATCAAATTCCCATTACTGCTCACAGTTGGGATAGTCACAAATAATCTGCAATACAATTCAATTATTACAAATTAGTATATGTTGCAGTCAGTTTTCCCAATACCATAGAAGAACAGAGAATACTAAAACACAAGTTAGTGACAAAAACACAACTTACAAACAAACAGAACAACTATGAATCAGAAAAGCTAAAAATCACAGGCCTTTATACTCGGCAATGCTAAAATCTTGCTATTGAAAGATTTGAATATAAAAGCGATGATAATGAAAAATCCATTCTTAAAGCGAAGAAAATACCTTCAGACTTGCGAGGTTCATTAATGAAAAACGCTCGAAAAACTTCAGTAAGATTTAAAAAAAACAGAGTCACAACTCTACGAATAAACAACTGACAAAGAAAAATAAAAAACCCAAAAGCTTTGATGCTGAACCATTTAAATAAATCAATCAAGATGTGCTAAAATCTAGCAATACGAAACCGTTGAACTTCGCACCTGAGGGATTAACTGATAAACATAAACACTAAAAAACATTTGTGAAGGCAGAGACACCAATGGTTGAACACTTTTTAACATGAACATGAACATCTTCACACTATCTTGTGGAGCCAGAAGTTTATGTATTTGCGAGATGCCATTGTCTTCTATTATACAGAGATTCGTAGGTGGTGGCCTAGGGTTTTGCAAAGTCATTAGTTCCTGCATTTGCGAGACCGCTTCGTCTTCCATTTCATAGAGAATCGACGACGACGACACGCTAGGGTTTGATGGAAAAAAGGAGACGATAAGAGAGAAAACGGGAGACAAAGAGAGAAAGAAAGAGGGAAAAAGTGTGACGAGAAGGAAAAGTAAATGAGAGGGGGGGGGGAGGTCTGATGAGAGAGGGGGAAGGTGGAAAAATCATGCCATGTGGACAAAATGAAAAATGTTATTGGTCCATGATTTTTGATTCACTCAATTACACAAAAGTCCTTACGGTAGTGTAAGCTCATAATTTCGACATGTTGAAATTTGGAACTTGAAGCCATTTCTGTTAAAGAATAATGAAAGTGAAGAAATTCAAGAAATGTTGACAAGGTTAAAAGCCCCAATGTTTCGACAGAAGGATAAGTAATGTTCTGGCAAGACAAGGTTGGAAAATTATGTATAGCTGAACCCTTGACAAGATGACTGTATCTTGCAATACTTCGACAAAGAAGAGTTGTTGGACAGAAGCATTATTTGGCAGATTTTTGAAAAGGGTTTTTCTTCTTTGAGACTTCGACAGATTGAAGAGGTGTAATGTTTCGTCACCAAAAGAAAAGAGTTCAAAATTCAAAAGTTGCAACCTTTGACAGTTGGACACATGGGAGTTTCAGAGAAGGAGATTGCATGCAGGCTGACACTTGTCATTTACTTATGATTTTTCCGTTCTAGGCAGTTACTTTGTTTGTGTATAAATAGAATAGTTTGTGTTTAGAATAGGTGTGTGAAAACTTATACAAAATTCCTGTAAATACTCTAAGTACCCAGTGTGAGAGAAAATGAGTTTGATATTTGGAACCATGTACGTTTGAACACCATCTTTCTTTTAAAGTTATTTAAATTACCAGTTTGTTTCATCAAGTTTATTTTATCTTCAAGCTTTATTTACTTTTCTGCAAGTTACATCTTTCGACACTTTTCTTACTTTTGTTTAAAACTTTACTTTATTTTAATTTCAAACTCAAAGCATTGAATACTTTGACATCATTAACAAAACAAACCATAAATCATTATCCATACTAAGAGTGTTTTCGACAAGCAATTGCACATGTGTCCTAGGACTTGTTTGGTTGGTCCTGCAAGTAACCCAGTTTTCTGAGAGATTGGTTAACCAGAGGTTGTTCGCCAGAAATCCCTGCGAACAAATTGGCACACCCGGTGGGACTAGTGCAGTTAATAAAATCTAATAGAGAACTTTCTTAGACAAATTGTTCCTTGCTGCGTTGTATGATTCTTAGAAGCGGTAAACTAGCCGTAACCGACGTAGAAAGACCAAAGAGAACAAGAGGAAGAAAGATGGCTAACTTGCCAAATACTTCAAACAATCCTGACGAAACCATTCCAGTTTCCAATCCCATCCCTTCGTCAGGAGGAATACCAGTTTCTGGCCCTGTTTTAGAACAGATTAGGCCTCCATTAGGGGATTCAATACCAACGGGTTCAGGGTCCCAGAATGCGCCTAGTTCTTCCACCATGGGACACGCCAGACCCATTGGAACCCCTCCCCCTGGAGGAAACACCTTCAGGCCATATCTGAATTATTCTCAGCCCTTGACTGGGAGAGAACAACCATATGGAATGCCAACTTCAATGATGGAAAGCCTACATAATTCGTCACCATTATTCTCTGATGCTATGGTTCAAATGTCATCACCATTGCAGGGATCAGGATATGGTGGAAATGGAAATAGAATAAATCAAGTTCCACCAGGTTTCTATATGCCCACTATGACAAACCATTATGCACAAGTAATTCGTCAACAGATGGATGAAAGCAATCATGATATGGTGCAGGCATTGACACAACAAATGGGGGAAGTGTCCAATCCTTTAATACAAAATACTACCCAAACAAACCAAATATTGGCAGAACAGATGGCACGCATTGCTGATTTCTTTGGAGTCCCTCAGGCACAACAAAGAATGCAATTGAATCAAAACCCTGCCAATAGGCCTGTCGAAGAGGAACCTACTATAAACCAAAGGCCATTAGGAAACCCTCATGAAAATCCCAAGGGCCAAGAGGTAATAGTGGAACAGCCTAATGTAGAGGAACCCATTCGACAGGAACCAAGAAGAATAATAGTCCAAAGAGACCAAAATGCTGATGAAATATTACAGCAGAGAATGCGTTACAACAACCTGCCTGTCGAAAATAATATTGCAACCATGGTTGAGAGAATAATGGCGCAAAATGGAGTAAACGTAGGATTACAAAGGCCTAGTTATACTTCCCCCTTGTCTGAATTTGTTTTACAACAAGAATTACCACCAAGGTGGAAAGTCCCCAAATTCACCAAATTCTCAGGGGATACTAGTGAGTCCACCATAGAACACGTAGCGCGTTATTTGATAGAGGCAGGAGAGATTGCTAATAATGAGAACTTAAGGATGAAGTATTTCCCAAGTTCTTTGACAAAAAATGCTTTCACTTGGTTTACCTCTCTTCCTGCAGCTTCAATATTCACATGGACCCAATTAGAGAGATTGTTCCATGAACAATTCTATATGGGACAAACTAAGATAAGTTTGAAAGAATTGGCAAGTGTCAAAAGAAAATTCTCTGAACCTATAGATGATTACTTAAATAGGTTTAGGTTATTAAAAGCCAGATGCTTTACACAAGTGCCGGAACAAGAACTAGTCGAAATGGCTGCAGGGGGTCTGGATTATTCCATAAGGAAAAAACTGGATACCCAGTACTTGAGAGACATGGCACAACTGGAAGACAGAGTGAGGCAAATAGAAAGGCTAAAGAATGAAAAATTTAGATCAAATAAAAACAAGAAGGAAAGAGTGGCCTACGTAGGAATAATTCAGGAGGATGATTATGACGAAAACGAACCATTCATTTTCGACCAGCAAGAAATTGATCTGGCAGAACTAAAACAAGGCCCTCCATATTCCTGTAAAGTTTTAGCCCCGTCGAATGGAAAAAATCCAGTCGAAAGGGAAAAGAATGACAGGTTCCCTAAAAGAACCTACACATTCGACATCACCAAATGTGATGAAATCTTTGATTTATTAGTTAAGGATGGTCAGTTAATAAAACCAGCAGGCACTAAGGAGCCTCCTATAGACCAACAGAAAAAGAGAGGTTTTTGCAAATACCATAATTTCTTGGGTCATAAAACTTCTCAATGTTACCTTTTCAGGGATCTTGTCCAGAATGCAATCCAAAATGGAAGACTGAAGTTTGGAGACAAAGCCAAGCAACAGATGAGGATTGACTCCAATCCCATGCAGGTTGTGGAGGCCAATTATGCTGAACCAGAAATGATGAATGTGGTCGAAATGGAGATCATGGCTGAGGAAAGTTTTGAAATGGTAGAAGTCACTGGAAACTTCGACACCAACTTCACCATGATAGAGGCTGCTGAAGGTTTCGACACCCATGTAAATGTGGTGGAAGGGGCTGATGACCTTACCGACCAGACTGAAGAAGAAGTCAAAGCTTCTGAAAACTTCGACGGGGAGAATGCCACTGAAACTACTGAAGGTTTCGACGAAAGGAATACAGTCAAGGTGGGCAGAAGCTTCGACAAGAAAAACTATAAAAGAGATGCTGAGCATGGGGTGATCTGGGACACTTTAGGAGAACCCAGTGGGAAGTTTGACTTCATGGTAAAATATTCAGCATCACCAAGCTCCAGAACTGACATCAGCAAAATCAAACCCATAGGATGGGGAGATTCTTTCAAAAATGATGAGGAAGAAGAGGATAACAAAACCCTCATTGTCCAAAAAGAGGCCACTGAGGGCCTTAGCCAGGACAAGATCAAAAGAACAGAGACTGCAGACAATGCCCTCATTGTCGAACCGATAAACAGAAGTACAATCAAAATTGAAGAAGACTCTGGCGAAGGTGTTGCACAGTGCTGCAAATACATCTATAAGGGCTTGCACCCAGAAGGCAGTGTAAATCAGTCAAAAGAGAACATCCCTGAGGAAATGATGCTAGTCGAAAAAATGAACAAATTGAAAATCACAACTGAACGGAATGCTGGGATTCATATGGTGGAAGTCACTCAGAAGGTAGAACCAGACACCAACAAGGGAAAGAAACGTCAAGAGAAGCATCAGAAACTGGTTTACCCAGAAGAGAATGAAAGTCTTGTCGAATTCATCCAGAGGTGTCAAAGGAAGAACGCAGAAGTTATGCTTTGCCCAAGATGCAGCGCTGTGTTCGACAGGAAAGCAGCTGATGACTTAGAAGCGGCAGAAAAGACCCAGAGGAAAAGAAACTGGGGAACAGTCCCACCAACCAGAAATGAAAGGTTCGACCCAAGAAGAAGGGAGCATCATATCCAAGGAGTGGGAGAAAGACGTTTCAACACCTATAAACCATCCAACAGACCAAATGACGACAAATGGGTTCAACCTATAAGGGATGCCCAAGGTCAGAAGAGATGGAAGAGTTTTGAAGTGAACAGGGGTGCCTCAATGGAAGTAAAAAAGGAGGCAAAGCCAAAGTACGTCTCTGAAAACTACAAAGGGAAGAATCCTATGTCCAGGTCCCAATGGAGAAGATTCCAAAGGCAGAAGAAAATGGAAAAAGAAACTGTAGAACACAAAAGGTTTGGGCAGAAGGAAGCTGAGTCAAGCAAGTATGTGCAGACTACAAGCAAGGGGAGATCTCTGGCAAAAGAAGAACCCCCTCAGAAGAATGGATCTAATGACACCACAGAAATGCAGAAAACAAACAACAAAATGTCAGTGGACGAAGAAGTTACATATGACTTCAGTTCAGAGTCTGATGCGTCCTTCGACGTAACCTGCAATGTGGTTTCTGTGTTGCCCAGAGACTATGACAGGATAATGGAAGTCGAAGACGAAGAGGATGACATGGCGGATGATAGCATAGGCCTTAAGCCTGTGTGCTACTACATAATGAATAATGGCTGTGTCGAAGAGCAAAATGCTTTCTTCAAAAAGCCAGATGATGCAATGAAGGCTCACTTAAAGCCTCTTTTCATAAAAGGAAAGGTAGAAACCGTGGGTGTCAACAAAATTCTGATAGATGGAGGAGCAGCTGTGAATCTAATTCCTCATTATATGATAAAGAGGATTGGAAAAGATGACTCCGACACCAAGCCTCACAACATGGTGTTGTCCAACTATGAAGGTAAGGTAGGGACTACGTTGGGGGTAATACAATTGAACTTGGCTGTAGGATCCATTACCAGGCCTACAATGTTTGTGGTGATAGCATCAAAAGCAAATTACAACTTGCTGTTGGGAAGAGAGTGGATCCATGGGATTGGGGCTGTGCCATCCTCCATGCATCAAAGGATAGCAATCTGGAGACCAGATGGGATTGTCAAAAACATAGAAGCGGATCAAAGTTACTTCATGGTTGATGTGAACAATGTCACTAGTCGTAACTTCGACAAGAACCTGGCCCACATAGCACCATGCAATCCTGCTGATTTCGACCTAACTGCCTCCGACAACGCTTACTGTTCCATGTACCTCCACCCTACGCATGGTTTCCAGTGGGATAAAGAAATAATTGGAGAAACAAATTACACTTGGGGAACTGCCCATGTCAATCCAACTGGGTGGGGGAGTGAGTTCAGTGAAAATGACTGAGGCATCAACAATAGAAAAGATTTCGGCTTATATAGCCGAAAAACAACTCAAAGCGGCCCTTGAGGCTGAAGTAAGAAACATGGCTGTCGAAGCCAGCACACAAGTTGTCGAAGAACAACATCCTCAAGAAAATATTGAGGAACAACATACAAAGCAGAGTTTTGAAGAAGACCCTGATGGCGAATGGCGAAGTCAAAGGCTTGATGCCATTTATGATGACGAACCTTTGGGGTTTGAAAAAGATCCAACCTCAACCAATATGAAAATGGTGGCACAGGATCCTTTAGAAGAAATTAATCTGGGGCTGGGGGCAGAGAAAAGGCCAACTTACATTAGTACCAAGATGGACCCTCAGCTCAGAGTCAAAATAATCCAACTGCTGAATGAGTTTAAAGACTGCTTCGCATGGGATTATGACGAAATGCCTGGTTTAGACAGAAATTTGGTCGAATTGAAGTTGCCAATACTGGAAGGGAAAAAGCTAATAAAGCAGACCCCCAGACGCTTCGCACCAGAAATTCTGTCGAAAATCAAAGAGGAAGTCGAAAGGCTTCTGAAATGCAAGTTCATCCGTACAACAAGGTATGTCGAGTGGATTGCTAATATTGTTCCTGTGATTAAGAAAAATGGCAAACTAAGGGTATGCATTGATTTTAGAGACCTAAACTCAGCTACCCCCAAGGATGAATACCCTATGCCAGTAGCACAAATGCTAGTAGATTCGGCAGCAGGCCATGAGTATTTAAGTATGCTTGATGGATATTCTGGTTATAACCAGATTTTCATTGCCGAAGAAGACGTTCCAAAAACAGCTTTTCATTGTCCAGGAGCAATAGGAACATATGAGTGGGTAGTCATGCCCTTTGGTTTGAAAAATGCTGGAGCTACTTACCAAAGGGCTATGAATTCTATTTTTCATGATTTCATTGAAACATTTATGCAAATTTATATAGATGACATTGTGATTAAATCTACCTCAGGCTCAGACCATATTAACCATCTTCGACAGTCCTTTGAAAGGACGAGGAAGTTTGGTTTGAAAATGAATCCCCTTAAATGTGCTTTTGGTGTGCAGGCAGGGGACTTCTTAGGCTTTGTGGTCCACAAGAAAGGGATTGAAATTAATGAAAACAAAGCCAAGGCCATAATGGAAGCGAAAGCGCCATCGACAAAGAAGGAATTGTAGTCTCTACTAGGGAAAATCAACTTTCTCAGAAGGTTCATCTCCAACCTTAGTGGAAAAACACATGCCTTCTCACCTCTACTTCGACTAAAGAATGAGGGCTTCACTTGGGGGCAAGAACAACAAGATGCCTTCGACAAGATCAAGGAATATCTGGCAAGTCCTCCAGTTTTAACATCTCCTTGTCGAAAAAGAAGCATGAGGCTCTACATATCAGCATCTGACAGAACATTGGGAAGCATGCTTTGTCAGGAAGATGAACATGGCGTCGAAAGAGCCATCTATTATCTCAGCAGAGTCTTAAATGATGCTGAAACTAGATATAGTATGATAGAGAAATTATGTTTATGTGTATATTTCTCTTGTACAAAGTTAAAGCATTATATAAAACCCATTGATGTATATGTATCTTCTCATTTCGACGTAATAAAACACATGTTGTCTAAATCTATTCTACATAGTCGAATTGGAAAATGGGCTTTGGCTTTGACTGAGTATTCTTTAAAATATATGCCTCTAAAAGCTGTCAAAGGACAAGTGGTTGCTGACTTTATAGCTGACCACTCCATACTTGGAGATGAAATAAAATATGTCGAAAGAAAACCTTGGAGGTTATATTTCGACGGTTCCAGTCATAAGAATGGAACAGGTGTTGGGGTGTTAATCATTTCTCCCAATAAAATTCCAACAAAGTTCAAGTACAAAATAGAAGGTGGTTGTTCGAATAATGAGGCAGAATACGAAGCTTTAATTGCTGGACTTGAAATATTGTTGGAATTGGGGGCAACAGAGGTCGAAATAATGGGTGACTCTGAGTTGGTGATAAAACAACTGACAAAAGAGTACAAATGTGTCAAAGAAAATTTGATCATGTATTTTGTGATAGCCAACAGACTCCTCAAGAGATTCGACAGTGAAGTCTTTAGACACATTCCTAGATTAGAGAATCAGGAAGCAAATGACTTGGCTCAACTAGCATCAGGCTACAGAGTGTCGAAGGAAAACCTGATGAAAGTTGTCGAAGTAAGAGGAAAAGTTTTATCCACTAGACTGTCCCCATCTGATTTGGAGACCATAAGACTGGGATATGGTGATGAAGAAAATTTTGAAATTTTTAATGTAGATGATCCAGGGGTAGGAGATTGGAGAAAACCTATTAAAGATTATTTACAAAATCCAAACCAGACAGTCGAAAGAAAGATAAAGTATAGAGCTTTAAGCTATGTACTTTTTGGAAATGAGTTGTTTAAAAAGACTGCAGAAGGAGTCTTACTAAAGTGCTTAGGAGAGACTGAAGCTTACATAGCTTTGTCGAACGTGCATAGTGGCGCATGTGGTGCTCACCAGGCAGGGCACAAGATGAAATGGTTACTATTTCGACAGGGGATGTATTGCCCAACAATGTTGAAGGATTGTGTCGAATTTGCAAAAGGATGTCAAGAATGTCAAATTCATGCAGGCATACCTCATGTGCCAGCAAATGAGTTACATTCCATTATAAAGCCTTGGCCATTCAGAGGTTGGGCTTTAGATTTGATTGGTGAAATTCGACCAGCCTCTTCAAAAGGGCAGAAGTACATTTTAGTGGGGGTAGACTACTTCACTAAGTGGATTGAAGCCATACCACTGACGAAAGTAGATCAGGAAGCAGTCATAGACTTCATCCAGAAACATATAATGTATAGATTTGGAATACCAGAGACTATAACTACTGACCAAGGATCTGTGTTTACTGGAAGAAATATGCAGGCATTTGCAAAAGAGACAGGTTTTAAGTTGCTAACTTCGACACCTTATTATGCCCAAGCAAATGGTCAGGTCGAAGCAGCCAACAAAGTAGTGATAAATCTGATAAAGAAGCACGTGGGTAAAAAACCTAGAAATTGGCACAAGACTCTGGATCAAATCCTTTGGGCTTGTCGAACGTCTCCTAAGGAAGCAACTAATTCTACCCCATTTAAATTAACTTACGGACATGATGCAGTATTACCAGTCGAAATCTGTTTACAGTCAATACGAATTCAAAGGCATCATGAGATTCCATCTGAGATTTATTGGAGTATGATGATGGATGAGTTGGTTGATTTAGATGAAGAAAGGTTACGTGCTTTAGAATTAATAAAAAGGCAGAAAGAAAGAGTTGAAATTTTTTACAATAAGAGAGTAAAGTTTAAAGCCTTTTTAGTTGATGATTTAGTTTGGAAGGTAATTTTGCCCATGGAGAAGAAAGATAGATTGATGGGAAAATGGTCCCCTAAATGGGAAGGACCTTTCAAAATTTTAAGAGTGTTTTCAAACGGTGCGTATGAAGTCGAAGAAATGGAAAAAGACAGGAGAGTGCTGAAAATAAATGGCAAATATTTGAAGAAGTATAAGCCAACGTTGCAGGAAATAAAAATAGGAATAGAATAAAAATTGCAAACTTGTCTTCGCCAAACAGATGGCATTAAGTAACGTTACATATGAAATTGCTAAAAATTCTTAAAACAATAAAATTTCCTATATTCTATTACAAACTACTGTTGAAGGAAGGTGGCTTTGAGTTCGTCAAATTTCTTCTTCTGAAGCTGAATTCGACGTTCGCAGAGAATCTTACTAACAGTCAGTTCGTCAATCTCCCTGTGAAGTTGTTGAGTTGTTTCTGCATGTTGGAGACCTTTTTGAAGTTCCCTGTCAATTTCCTCTTGGTTGGGCTGTTGGAGGGTGGCCTGACGTTCCTTCTCTTGGAGGATTTTCTTCTGAAGTTCAGCAATCTGAGCCTGATAAGCCTGAATGTTGTTTTCACACTCAGCAGCAGCTTTGGTGTAATCTTCAAAAAGCTTGTTCAGCTCTGAAATTTTGTCTGTCGAAGAGGCTACGACATTCCATTCTGAGACTTGTTCTTCAGATTTGGCTGTGATGTTCTGAGAAAATTCTTTTTGACGAACCAAGTCAGCGCTTACAGAGTCAATCATTGACATCATGTCCATTACTATACGACTCTCTTCAGTCGAAGCCTCCAGCAGATTGGCTCGTTTCAGGAGTTTCTTTAAGTCATACTGTGCAGAAGGATTTTCAGCCAGGATCTCAAATAGGTCCACCCCAAGGATTTTTTCCTTAATCTCAGCCATGATAACATTGATGGGTTGAATGTCAGAAGTAGCCCCTGAAGCTGTCGAACTGTTGTGGGAAGAGTCTTGGAAGTTATACCTGGAACTGAGTAAAGCTTTTAAATATTCTAGAGGCTTTCTTACTTTCAAACTTTCAATTTCCTCATGTGACAAGCTTGTTGAACCAGTGTCCAAAGGGGTTTCTGTTGGAACTTCTATTGGAGTAGGAACAGTTTGGGTATTTCCTCCAGGGTTCAAGTTGGTTTCTGGTTGATTCGACAGATCAACTTCTTCTTCTACAGTTTCTTTGTCAGCCTCTGTGGTGTCAGTTGGCCCTTGAGCTTGTGCGTCCTGGCCTGGGGCAGTTTTTTCAACTTCTGTTGTGTTAATTGGTTCTTGAGTTGGTGCATCCTGGTCTGGAGCTGTTTTTTCCTCCACAGTAAAGTCTGGGCGAAAGGGAGAATTATTGCCAGAAGACTCAGAGTCACTAATATCGAATTCGTCGAAAGTCTGAGGGCCATAGACACCTGCATCTGGGGTGGTTTCTTCTTGAAGCCTTTCAGCTAAAGTCTTCTCAGAGTCAGAAGGAATAACTTCTTCTTGAACTTTGGAAGTTTCTTCGACATCAATAACAACCTGAAGAGAACATAAAAGGGAAGTTTAAAATAACAGAAAAATGCAGTTAAGATTACGAATATTATCAGTCGAAAATTAATACCTGAGGGATCTCAGTGTGAATGCTTGAGTCCCCACTTTTCTCACTTCTTGAGGGGATTTTGTTGGTTGGACTGGCAGGAGGAGTTCGTCTGTGAACTATGGATCTTTGGGAAGCCACTGTTTTTATTTTCATACCTTTGTTTCTTTTCAGAGGTTGAGGTTCAGGAGATTCATCCTCAGACTCTTCGACACTCATCTCTTTCTTCTTGTTTTCTTTTCTTGGCTGGTGTGCGAGTTACCTGAAGTATGCAAAAAGAAGAGATATTCAGTATGAAGGAATATTGAAATACATAAATAAGAAGAAGAGGGAGGTGTTTTTATTCGTCGAAACCTTTTTGGCAGCTATGGGCGATTTTTCGACTGTCATGGAGGAGGTTCCTTCACCAGCAGTTTTCTTGACAATTCTAACAGCTGAAAGAGAAAGAATTGCATGAACATTGATATAAAATATAAAAGGAGTTAGAGATAAGAGGAGGAATGTAATTTCTTCGACACCTTCAAGAATGGGTTCTTCCACACTAACATGTTTTATCCCAATATGAAGGTGCCCAGTGAAGTTGCCCAAGTAATACTTCGTCGGAACCACACGTTCGGCAAGTTTCTTGCTGGACTCGCGAAGCAGTTTTAAATAAGATCCACACACAAACCAATCTGGGAATGGAGGGCACAAGGCCACACCAAATTCTGCAGAAGGGGGTGGGGGAAACCTTGGAGGAAAGGAGGTGAAAGCAAAGTTGTAACGTGCATGTGGTGGAATGTACGAAGGCACCCCCAACCTATCCAATTTTTCTGTAAATTTCTGTTTTAAAGTTACTGCTGCTTCGCCTATGGTTCGACGAAGATCACTGGGCCTGTAAATAGTTTCAAAATACTTTTGAAAATTTTGAATTTCTTTGATATGCTTATCTGTACCTTTCTTCTTCTTATCCTGCACAAAAGCAAAAGCGTTCGTCAGGAGAGTGGTGAAAGTTGCTACATCAAAGAATTTGTTAATATAGTACTCCTTCCACCAAACGTCGAAGTCTTCAGTGCATAAGAAGTTTGGTCGGAATATGGTGGGGTAAACTTCCAGAGATGCGTCGAAGAATTTGTTGTACAATTCTAAACTTCTTTCGAAATTTTGAAATGAGTTGTAGAACAGAATAGAGCCTTTCTTGTGATAAATGGGTTTCGTCTTCGTCTGTGTTAGCCCAAATTGCCTAGCCACCAGGTTAGGTTGGTAGACAATGAGAGAAACTTTAGTGTTGTTGAGACTGTGATGGGAGAAAAGGTGTCTTGGCATAAGGAAAGCTTCCCAGATGGATATATGAGAGTCTTCTTCTTTCTGGTTTTCCACTGGGAGTTGTCTTGTGAACCATTTGGGACCCACAGTTCTGTTGGCAAATGGTGCCATGAAGGGAGTGAACTTATAACGTTTGGCGAACATCATTATGTAACTGGTGAATGCTCGTCGAATACCTATGTTTTCATCAGTAGGTGTTAGTTGGACTAACCTAGGCCATTCGACGCGCCTGTCTTTCACCTCTTCTTCGTCAACTGGCATCTTGACAGGGATGCAGGCTTCGAAGGTTGCGTCCAGCCATAATTGTAAGAGCCAGAAGGGGCCTGTGAGACTAATATTTCCTTTGTCCTTGAGGGTTTTTAAGTTACTCACACTCTCACTCAGGGATTCGTAGAGGTTTGCCAGAAGCAATTCACTCAGGCAAAATGCAACTCCATTGTGAAGTTGATTAGCCATGATGATATAGCTTCTGGCAAACTGGAGTGACCTAGTGCAGAAGACGAATTTGGCTAACCACAGAGTGAGAAAAGCAATATGCTCTCTGTCAGATACTTCCTCATTGTCTTCGCCTTGGTGATGAGCAATAAAAACAGAATATCCAGCATGTTTGGTGTCGAACCCTATGGGATCTTTATTTAGGTGTTCAGGGTTAAAAATTTCTCCTAAAGGACTGAGGCCAGTAATGGCTGCTATGTCGAAAAGGGTAGGAGTAACCATACCACAGGGTAGATGGAAGGTGTTGTAAGTACTATCCCAGAAATACAAAGAGGCCAGCAGCATGTTCTGGCAATAGCGTGGACCTTCCTTCGACAGTTGGATCAGGTCGTAGATGCCAATTTTCTTCCAGAATTTCTCTTTGACCCTTTCGACTCTAGTGAGCCAAGCTAAGTAGTCTGAAGGATCTTTTGTTAGAGGGGGGCTCCTAAAAATCCTAGTTTGATTCAAATAAGACAAATCTATTTCTGTCGAAGCTATGGGAATTTCAGGTTTCTTAGATGTTGTTTCGACAGGCCTAGGGTTCTTACTAGCAGCTATTGGTTTGGAAGCAGAGTAGCAAGGATAAAAATCTTTTAAGCGATTGGGGTCAGCATTAGGATCAAAGATGGGACCTAGCATGGCATGGTGAACTCCAGAAACTGAGATAGGGATCATTACCTGAGATCTGTAGATGCTTGCTTTTTCCCTCTCATTTGGGGGTTCTGGGATGTATTGTTGTTGCTGCACTTGCATGGGTCCAGGTAGTGTATGAGCAGGAGGAAGGTCAGCAGTTTTCTTTGTCTTCTTGGCACTACGGTCAACAACAATTTTTGGAGGAGCCATTGGTGTGAGAAGATGAAGAGCTGGAGGAGCAGAGAGCTTTGAAAGGGGTTTTAATGGAGTTTTCTGCGTTAAGGGGGAGAAGAGTTTTGAGAATGTGAAAAGGAAGAAAGGTTTTTGAAGGTGGTATTTATAGAAGTTGAGAAGTGTAAACCCATAATTTCGACAAGGTGAAAATTCAGGCTTCAGGGTCATCTTTGTCGAAAGATAGCATCAGGAGGAAAACCCAAGAATTGCTGACAAGTTTTTAAAGCTTCACTGTTTTCGACAGAAATTAAACATGATGTTCTGGCAGAATAGTTTGGAGAGTTTTGTGACTAAGGGTTTCGACAGAAGGAGTTTTTTAAGAAAAGATATGGTTTGGCAAGTGCTGAAGAGTTTTCTCCTTTAAAAGGGTTTCGACAAAATGAGGAGATGCAGCGTTTCGTCACAGAGAGGAAGAATTCGAATTCAAAGTTACAACAGTTGGAAGTTGGACGCGTGGAAGCTTCAAGGAAAGAAGAGTACATGCAGATTGACAAGTGTCAAATAGTTAGGATTTTTCCGTTTTAGGCAGTTATTTTATTTGTATATAAATAGGGTAGTTGTTGTAGAATTGTGTGGGTGAAAATTTGTACAAAATTCCTGTAAAAGCTCTAAGTACCCAGTGTGAGAGAAAATGAGTTTAGTATTTGGAACAATGTACGTTTAAAACACCAGTTATATTTCAAAGTCATTTTAAAATTACTTGTTTATTCTTCAAGTTTATGTTATTTTAAACTTTATTTACGTTTCTGCAAGTTTACAGCCTTCGACATTTTTTTTTTTTTTCTTGTTTAAACTTTTAACTTTATTTCATCTTTAAGTTCAAATTTTACTTTACTTGCAAAATCAAAGTTCTTAATACTTTGACAATACTGATAAAACAAACCACAAATCAGTCACCAAATTCTAAGAGTATTTCAACAGAAAAATGCACATGTATCCCAGGACTTGTATGGTTGGTCCTGCAAGTAACCCAACTTTCTGAAGAAATTGGTTAACCAGAGGTTGTTCGCCAGAAACCACCGCGAACAAATTGGCACGCCCAGTGGGACCAGTGCATTTGATAAAATTCTGATAAATAATTTCTTAGACAAATTGTTCCTTGCTACGTTGTATGATTCTTAGAAGCGGTAAACTAGCCGTAACCGACGTAGAGAGACCAAAGAGAACAAGAAGAAGAAACATGGCTAACTTGCCAAATACTTCAAATAATCCTGACGAAACAATATCAGTTTCCAACCCTATCCCTTCGTCAGGAGCAATACCAGCGTCTGGCCCTGTTTTAGAACAGATTAGGCCTCCTTTGGGGGATCCCATACCAACAGGTTCAGGATCCCAGAATGCGCCTAGTTCTTCCACCATGGGACACGCTAGACCCTTGGGAACCCCTCCCCCTGGAGGAAATACATTCAGGCCATATCTGAATTATTCTCAGCCTTTGACTGGGAGGGAACAACCATATGGAATGCCAACTTCAATGATGGCAAGCCTACATAATTCGTCACCATTATTCTCTGATGCTATGGTTCAAGTGTCATCACCATTGCAGGGGTCAGGATATGGTGGAAATGGAAATAGGATAAACCAAGTTCCACCAGGTTTCCATATGCCCGCTATGACGAACCATTCTGCACAAGTAATTCGTCAACAGATGGATGAAAGCAATCATGATATGGTGCAGGCTTTGACACAACAAATGGGAGAAGTGTTCAATCCCTTAATACAGAACACTACCCAAACAAACCAAATATTGGCAGAACAGATGGCACGCATTGCTGACTTTTTCGGAGTCCCGCAAGTACAGCAAAGAATGCAATTAAATCAGGCCCCTGCCAATAGGGCTGTCGAAGAAGAACTTACTATAAACCAAAGGCCCTTAGGAAATCCTCATGAAAATCCCAGGAGGCAAGAGGTAATAGTCGAACAGCCTAATGTAGAAGAGCCTATTCAACAGGAACCAAGAAGGATAATAGTCCAGAGAAATCAAAATGCTGACGAAGTGTTACAGCAGAGAATGCGTTACAATAACATGCCTGTCGAAAACAATATTGCCACCATGGTTGAGAGAATAATGGCACAAAATGGGGTAAACGTAGGATTACAAAGGCCTAGTTATACTTCCCCTTTGTCTGAATTTGTCTTACAACAAGAATTACCACCAAGGTGGAAAGTCCCCAAATTTACAAAATTTTCAGGGGATACTAGTGAGTCCACCATAGAACACGTGGCACGTTACTTGATAGAAGCAGGAGAAATTGCGAATAATGAGAACCTCAGGATGAAATATTTCCCAAGTTCTTTAACAAAAAATGCGTTCACTTGGTTCACATCACTTCCTGCAACTTCAATTTTTACTTGGACCCAATTAGAAAGATTGTTCCATGAACAATTTTATATGGGACAAACCAAGATAAGTTTGAAGGAGTTGGCAAGTGTCAAAAGAAAGTTTTCTGAACCTATAGATGACTATTTGAATAGGTTTAGATTACTAAAAGCCAGATGCTTTACGCAAGTGCCGGAACAAGAACTAGTCGAAATGGCTGCAGGGGGTCTAGATTATTCCATAAGAAAGAAACTGGATACCCAGTACTTGAGAGATATGGCACAACTAGCAGACAGAGTGAGGCAAATAGAAAGACTAAAAAATGAAAAATTCAGATCAAACAAAAACAAGAAGGAAAGAGTGGCCTATGTAGGAGTAATTCATGAAGATGATTATGACGAAAACGAACAAGTCATCTTCGACCAGCAAGAAATTGATCTGGCAGAATTAAAACAAGGCCCTCCATATTCTTGTAAAGTTTTAGCCCCGTCGAATGGAAAAAATCCAGTCGAAGTAGAAAAGAATGACAGGTTCCCTAAAAGAACTTATACATTCGACATCACTAAGTGTGATGAAATATTTGATTTATTAGTCAAAGATGGTCAGTTAATAAAACCAGCAGGCACGAAAGAGCCTCCTGTAGACCAACAGAAAATGAGAGGTTTTTGTAAATACCATAATTTCTTGGGTCATAAAACTTCTCAATGTTACCTTTTCAGGGATCTTGTCCAGAACGCAATCCAAAATGGAAGATTGAAGTTTGGAGACAAAGCCAAGCAGCAGATGAGGATTGACTCTAATCCTATGCAGGTAGTAGAGGCCAATTATGCTGAACCAGAAATGGTAAATGTGGTCGAAATGGAGATCGTGGCTGAAGAAAATTTTGAAATGGTGGAAGTTACTGAAAGCTTCGACACCAACTTCACCATGATAGAAGCTGCTGAAGGTTTCGACACCCATGTAAATGTGGTGGAAGAAGGTGATGATCTTGCTGACCAGACTGAAGAGAAAGAAGTCAAAGTTTCTGAAGACTTCGACAGTGATAATGCTAGCGAAACTACTGAAGGTTTCGACGAAAGAAATGCAGTCAAAGTGGGAAGAAGCTTCGACAAGAAAAACTACGAAAAAGATGCTGAGCAGGGGGTGATCTGGGATACTTTGGGAGAGTCAAATGGGAAGTTCGATTTCATGGTGAAATATTCAGCACCACCAAGCTCCAAAGCAGATATCAACAAAATCAAACCCACAGGGTGGGGAGATTCCTTCAAAAATGATGACGAAGAGGAGGGTGACAAAACCCCCATTGTTCAGAAAGAGGCCACTGAGGGCCTTGGTCAAGAGGAGATCAAAACAGCAGGGACTGATGACCATTTCCCCACTGTCGAACCAATAAACATTGGTACCATCAGAACTGAAGGGCATCCTGTCGAAAGGGTTGCACACTGCTGCAACTACATCTACAAGAGTTTACACCCAAAAGGCAATGTGAGTCAGTCAAAGGAGGACATCCCAGAGGAAATCATGCTGGTCGAAAAAATGAATAAATTGAAGATCACAACTGAACAGAATGCTGGGATTCACATGGTGGAAGTCACTCAGAGGATGGGACCAGACACAAACAAGGGAAAGAGACATCAAGAGAAGCATCAGAAGCTGGTTTACCCAGAAGAAAATGAAAGTCTTGTCGAATTCATCCAGAGATGTCAAAGGAAGAATGCAGAAGTCATGCTTTGCCCAAGATGTAGTGCTGTGTTCGACAAGAAAGCAGCTGATGACTTAGAAGCAGCAGAAAAGACCCAGAGGAAAGGAAATTGGGGAACAGTTCCACCAACCAGAAACGAAAGATTCGACCCAAGAAGAGGGAAGCATCACAGTCAAGGAGTGGGAGAAAGACGTTCCAACACCTACAAACCATCCAACAGGCCAAATGATGACAAATGGGTTCAGCCTATAAGGGATGCCCAAGGTCAGAAGAGATGGAAGAGTTTTGAAGTGAACAGAGGTCCTTCAATGGAAGTTAAAAAGGAGGCAAGGCCAAAATATGTCTCTGAAAACTACAAAGGGAAGAATCCTATGTCCAGATCCCAATGGAGAAGATTCCAAAGGCAGAAGAAAATCGAAAAGAAAACTGCAGAATACCAAAAGGTTGGGCAGAAGGAAGCTGATTCAAGCGAATGCGTGCAGATTACGAACAAGGGAATGCCCCTGGCAGAAAAAGAAATCATTCAGAAGAAAGGACCTGGTGACACCACAGAGGTGCAGAAAACAAACAATAGAATGCCAGTGGACGAAGAAGTCACAGATGAATTTGGTTCAGAATCAGATGCTTCTTTCGACGTAACTTGCAATGTGGTTTCTGTACTGCCCAGAGACTTCGACAGGATAATGGAAGTCGAAGATGAAGAGGATGATGTAATAGATGATAGCATAAGCTTGAAGCCTGTATGCTACTACATAATGAACAATGGCTGCGTCGAAGAGCAAAATGCCTTCTTCGAAAAGCCAGATGATGCAATGAAGGCTCACTTAAAGCCTCTCTTCATAAAAGGAAAGGTAGAAGGTGTGGGCGTCAACAAGATTCTGATAGATGGCGGAGCGGCTGTAAATTTAATTCCTCATTACATGATAAAGAGAATTGGAAAAGATGACTCCGACACTAAGCCTCACAATATGGTGTTGTCCAACTATGAAGGTAAAGTGGGAACAACACTGGGAGTAATACAATTGAACTTGACTGTAGGATCCATCACCAGGCCTACAATGTTTGTGGTGATAGCATCAAAGGCAAATTACAACTTGCTGTTGGGAAGAGAGTGGATCCATGGGATTGGGGCTGTGCCATCCTCCATGCATCAAAGAATAGCAATCTGGAGGCCAGATGGGATTGTTGAAAACATAGAAGCAGATCAGAGTTACTTCACAGCTGACGTGAATAATGTCACTAGTCGTAACTTCGACAAAAATCTAGCCCACATAGCACCATGCAATCCTGCTGCTTTCGACCTAACAGCTTCCGACAATGCTTACTGTTCCATGTACCTCCATCCTACACATGGTTTTCAGTGGGATAAGGAAATAATTGGGGAAACAAATTACACTTGGGGAACTGCCCATGTAAACCCAACTGGATGGGGAAGTGAATTCAGTGAAAATGACTGAAGTTTCAGCAATGGAAAGGATTTCGGCTTATATAGCCGAAAAACAACTCAGAACGGCCCTTGAGGCTGAAGTTAGAAATATGGCTGTCGAAGCCAGCACTCAGGTTGTCGAAGGGCAACATCCTCAAGAAAATATTGAGGAGCAACATGCAAATCAGAGTTTTGAAGAAGACTCGAATGGTGAATGGCAGAACCAAAGACTTGATGCCATTTATGATGACGAGCCTTTAGGGTTCGAAAAGGATCCAACTTCCACCAATTTGAAAATGGTGGCACAAGATCCTTTAGAGGAGATTAATCTGGGACTGGGGGCAGAAAAAAGGCCCACTTACATCAGTGCCAAGTTGAATCCTCAACTCAGAATAGAAATAATCCAACTGCTGAATGAGTTTAAAGACTGCTTCGCATGGGATTATGACGAAATGCCTGGTTTAGACAGAAGTTTGGTGGAATTGAAGTTGCCAATTCTGGAAGGGAAGAAGCCAATAAAACAGACCCCCAGACGTTTTGCACCTGAAATTCTGTCGAAGATCAAAGAAGAGGTCGAAAGACTTCTAAAATGCAAATTCATCCGTACAACAAGGTATGTCGAATGGATTGCTAATATTGTTCCTGTGATTAAGAAAAATGGCACACTAAGGGTGTGTATTGATTTTAGAGATCTAAACTCAGCCACCCCTAAGGATGAGTATCCTATGCCAGTAGCAGAAATGCTAGTGGATTCTGCAGCAGGCCATGAGTATTTAAGTATGCTTGATGGCTATTCTGGTTATAACCAGATTTTTATTGCTGAAGAAGACGTTCCAAAAACAGCTTTTCGTTGTCCAGGAGCAATAGGAACATATGAATGGGTAGTTATGCCCTTTGGTTTGAAAAATGCTGGAGCTACTTACCAAAGGGCTATGAATTCTATTTTTCACGATTTCATTGAAACGTTTATGCAAATTTATATAGATGACATTGTGATTAAATCTGCTTCAGGCTTCGACCATATTAACCATCTTCGACAGTCCTTTGAAAGGATGAGGAAGTTTGGTTTGAAAATGAATCCTCTTAAATGTGCTTTTGGTGTGCAGGCTGGGGATTTCTTAGGCTTTGTGGTCCACAAAAACGGGATTGAAATTAATGAAAACAAAGCTAAAGCAATAATGGAAGCAAAAGCGCCATCGACAAAGAAGGAATTGCAGTCTCTACTAGGGAAAATCAACTTCCTCAGAAGATTTATCTCCAACCTTAGTGGAAAGACCCAGGCCTTCTCACCCTTGCTTCGACTGAAGAAAGAGGGTTTCACTTGGGGGCAAGAGCAGCAAATTGCTTTCGACAAGATCAAGGAGTATTTGGCAAATCCCCCAGTCCTAATATCTCCTTGTCGAAAAAGAAGCATGAGGCTCTACATATCTGCATCTGACAGAACATTAGGAAGTATGCTTTGTCAAGAAGATGAAGATGGCGTCGAAAGAGCCATTTATTATCTCAGTAGAGTCTTAAATGATGCTGAAACTAGATATAGTATGATAGAGAAATTATGTTTATGTGTATATTTCTCTTGTACAAAATTGAAGCATTATATAAAACCTGTTGATGTACACATATCTTCTCATTTCGACGTAATAAAACATATGTTGTCTAAGTCTATTTTACATAGTCGAATTGGAAAATGGGCTTTAGCTTTGACTGAATACTCTTTAAAATATATGCCTCTAAAAGCTGTTAAGGGGCAAGTAGTTGCTGATTTTATAGCTGACCACTCCATACTTGGAGAGGAGACAAATTATGTCGAAAAAGAGCCTTGGAGGTTATATTTTGATGGTTCCAGTCATAAAAATGGAACAGGTGTTGGGGTATTAATTATTTCTCCCAATAAAGTTCCAACAAAGTTCAAGTACAAAATAGAAGGATTCTGTTCAAACAATGAGGCAGAATATGAGGCCTTAATTGCTGGACTTGAAATCTTGTTGGAACTGGGGGCAACAGGGGTCGAAATAATGGGTGACTCTGAGTTAGTGATAAAACAATTGACGAAAGAGTACAAATGTGTCAAAGAAAATTTGATCATGTACTTTGTGATAGCTAACAGACTCCTCAAGAGATTCGACAGTGTAGTTTTTAGACATATTCCCAGATTAGAAAATCAAGAAGCAAATGACTTAGCTCAGGTGGCTTCAGGGTATAAAGTGTCGAAAGAAAATCTGTTGAAGGTTGTCGAAGTGAGAGGTAAAGTTTTATCTACTAAGTTGGCCCCATCTGATTTGGAGACAATGAGATTGGGATATGGTGATGAAGAAAACTTTGAGATTTTCAATGTAAGTGATTTAGAAGTTGGAGATTGGAGAAAACCCGTCAAAGATTATTTACAAAATCCAAATCAGACTGTCGAAAGAAAGGTAAAGTATAGGGCCATAAGCTATGTGCTCTTTGGAAATGAACTGTTTAAAAAGACTGCAGAAGGAGTTCTACTAAAATGCCTAGGAGAGACTGAGGCTTATATAGCTTTGTCGAATGTGCACAGTGGTGCATGTGGTGCTCACCAAGCAGGGCATAAAATGAAATGGCTATTATTTCGACAAGGAGTGTATTGGCCAACCATGTTGAAAGATTGTGTCGAATTCGCAAAGGGTTGCCAGGAATGTCAAATCCATGCAGGCATACCTCATGTGCCAGCAAGTGAGTTACATTCTATCATAAAGCCTTGGCCATTCAGAGGTTGGGCTTTAGATTTGATTGGTGAGATTCGACCAGCCTCTTCAAAAGGGCAGAAGTACATTTTAGTAGGAGTAGATTATTTCACTAAGTGGATTGAAGCCATACCTTTGGCAAATGTAGATCAGGAAGCAGTCATAGATTTCATTCAGAAACACATAATGTATAGGTTTGGAATACCAGAGACCATAACCACTGATCAAGGATCTGTGTTTACTGGCAGAAATATGCAAGCATTTGCAAGAGAGACAGGTTTTAAGTTGTTGACTTCGACACCATATTATGCCCAAGCAAATGGCCAGGTCGAAGCAGCCAACAAAGTGGTAATAAATCTGATAAAGAAGCATGTGGGTAAAAAACCCAGAAATTGGCATAAGACCCTGGATCAAATCCTTTGGGCTTGTCGAACATCTCCTAAGGAAGCAACTAATTCTACCCCATTTAAATTAACCTATGGACATGATGCAGTATTGCCTGTCGAAATATGTTTACAGTCAATACGAATTCAAAGACATCATGAAATTCCATCTGAAATTTATTGGAATATGATGATGGATGAGTTGGTTGATTTAGACGAAGAAAGGTTGCATGCTTTGGAATTAATAAGAAGGCAGAAAGAGAGAGTTGAAAAGTTTTATAACAAAAAAGTAAAATTCAAAGCCTTTTTAGTAAATGAGTTAGTTTGGAAAGTGATCTTGCCCATGGAGAAGAAAGACAGAGTGATGGGAAAATGGTCCCCTAAGTGGGAAGGACCTTTTAAAATTCTAAGAGTTTTTTCCAATGGTGCATACGAAGTCGAAGAGATAGAAGGAGATAGAAGAGTGATGAAAATAAATGGAAAGTACTTAAAGAAGTATAGACCAACATTGCAGGAAATAAAAATCATAACAAATTAAAATTGCAAATGAAACTTGTCTTCGCCAAATAAATGGCGTAAAATAGCATTACATAGAAAAAGTGCTAAAAAAGAAAATATCCTTAAAACGAATAAAATTCCTAAGTTCTATTACAGAGTCACTGTCGAAGGAATGTGGCTTTAAGCTCGTCGAATTTTTTCTGTTGGAGTTGAATTCGACGCTCACAAAGGCTCTTGCTGACAGCCATTTCGTCAAGCTCCCTGTGAAGTTGCTGAGCAGTCTCTGCATATTGTAGCCCTTTCTGGAGTTCACTATCTATAGCTTCCTGATTTGGTTTCTGAAGAGAGGCCTGGCGTTCTTTTTCTTGGAGGATCTTTCTTTGGAGATCAGCAATCTGGGCTTGGTAGGTTTGAATATTGCTTTCACACTCAGCAGCAGCTTTAGTGTATTCGTCAGAAAGTTTATTCAGCCCTGAAATCCTTTCTGTCGAAGAAGCCACTGTATTCCATGCTGACATCTGCTCCTCAGACTTGGCTTTGATCTTTTGGGAGAATTCTTTCTGTCGAACCAGATCAGCGCTAGCAGAGTCAATCAAAGATATTAAATCCATCACCAAATGGCTTTCTTCAGTCGAAGCCTCCAGTAAGTTGGCACTCTTCAGGAGTTTCTTTAGATCATGTTGAGCAGAAGCATCTTCAGCCAAAACTTCAAATAGGTCAACTCCAAGGATCCTTGTCTTGATCTCATCCATGATGACATTGATTGGTTGAAGGTCAGAAGTGGCCCCTGAAGCTGTCGAACCACTGGCAGAAGAATCTTGGAAGTTATACCTGGTGTCGAGCAAGGCTTTTAAATACTCAAAGGGTTTTCTAACCTTCAGACTCTCAATTTCTTCATGTGATAAACTTGTCGAATCAGTACCCAAAGAGGTTTCGACAGGAGCCTTTGATGAAGAGGGAATGTTTTGAGAAGTTCCTCCAACGCTCAGGTTGACTCCTGGTTGATTCGACAGAGTGACTTCCTCTTCGACATTTTCTTTGTCAGTTGGGTCTGGAGTTGGTACATCCTGAGCAGAGACATCTTCATTAACTTCTGGTATAGCAGCTGGTGGTGGAAGTGGTGCATCTTGATCTGAATTCGTTCTTTCTGCAGTAGGGTCTGGTCGAAAAGGAGAGTTGTTGTCAGAAGACTCAGAATCACTGAGGTTGAATTCATCCAAGGTTTGAGGCCCATGGACTCCTGCATCTGGAGTGGCATCATCCTGGAGTCTTTCAGCCAGAGTCCTCTCAGAATTAGAGGGAGCTTGCTCTTCTGGGTTTGCAGAGGTCTCTTCGACGTCAATAACAACCTACAAGCAAAAAACACAAAAGAAGAACTGTAAGATAAAGATACATTCAGTCAAGGTTGGTTTGGTGTTTGTCGAAATGATTACCTGAGGAATTTCAGTATGGGCACTTGAGTCCCCACTTCTTTCGCTCCTTGAAGGAACCTTGTTGACTGGACTGGCAGGTGGGGTTCGTCTTTGGACCAGAGATCTTTGAGACGCCACTGTTTTAAGTTTTAAACCTTTGTTTCTTTTCAAAGGCTGGGGTTCAGGGGATTCGTCTTCAGATTCTTCGACGCTTGTTTCTTTTTCTTCTGTTTTCCTTTTCTTTGCTGGGGTACGAGTTACCTATAAGAGAAAAAGAAGAAATGTTTAGTATAAGAAATATGAAGTATACAAATAAGGAGGGATGTTCTGTTTGTGTCGAAACCTTTTTTGTTGTTGAAGGGGTTTTTTCGACTGTTTTTGAAGAAGTTCCTTCGCCAGTAGTCTTCCTGACAATTCTAACAGCTGAAAAGGAAAAGTTGCATGAACATTGATATAATAATAAAAGAGTTAGAAGCAAAAAAGAAGAATGTAATTTCTTCGACACCTTCAAGAATGGGTTCGTCCACAGTAACATGTTCTATCCCAATATGAAGGTGCCCAGTGAAGTTGTGCAGATGATACTTCGTCGCAACCACGCGTTCGGCAGGTTTTTTGTTGCCTTCCCGAAGCAGTTTTAAATATGATCCACATACAAACCAATCTGGAAATGGAGGACTCAAGGCCACTCCAAATTCTGCAGAAGGGAGTGGAGGGAATTTTGGAGGAAAAGTGGTGAAAGCAAAATCATAGTGTGCATGTGGTGGAAGAGATGTAGGAAACCACAACTTATTCAATTTTTCTGTGAATTTGTATTTTAAAGATACTGCTGCTTCAGCTATGGTTCGACGAAGATCATCAGGCCTGTAAATAGTTTCAAAATACATTTGAAACTTGTGAACTTCTTTGATATGCTGATCTGTACCTTTTTTCTTTTTGTCCTGCACAAAAGTAAAAGCATTTGTTAGAAGAGCAGTGAAAGTTGCTACGTCGAAAAATTTGTTGATGTAGTATTCCTTCCACCAGACGTCGAACTCTTCAGTGCAGAGGAAGTTTGGTATAAAGATGGTGGGATAGACCTCCAGAGTTGGGTCGAAAAATTTGTTGTACAGTTCTAAGCTCTTGTCGAAATGGTGAAATGAGTTGTAGAAAATGATAGCACCTTTTTTGTGGTAGATGGGCTTTGTCTTCGTCTGGATTAATCCAAACTGCCTGGCTACCAGATTGGGTTGGTATACAATGAGTGATACTTTTGTATTGTTGAGGCTATGATGAGAAAAGAAGTGTCTGGGCATAAGAAAAGCTTCCCAAATGGAGATGTAGGAATCTTCATCTTTTTGGTTCTCTACAGGGAGTCTTCTGGTGAACCATCTTGGACCTATGTGTCTATTGGCGAAAGGTGCCATTGAAGGAGAAAATTTATAGCGTTTGGCGAACATCATGATGTAGCCAGTAAATGCTTGTTGAAGGCTGACAGTCTCATCAGTGGGGGTCAGTTGAACCAACCTAGGCCATTCGACACGCCTTTCCTTTACTGTTTCTTCGACAACAGGCATTTTGACAGGGATGAAGTTTTCAAAAGTGGCATTTAGCCATAGTTGTAGAAGCCAAAAGGGGCCTGTGAGACTGATGTTACCTTTTTCTTTGAGGGATTTGAGATTGCTGACACTTTCACTTAGAGATTCATAAAGGTTTGCTAGAAGTAACTCACTCAGGCAGAATGCAACTCCATTATGAAGCTGATTAGCCATAATGATGAAACTTCTAGCCACTTGAAGGGACCTTGTACAGAAGACAAATTTGGACAACCACAGGCTAAGGAAGGCAATGTGCTCTTTATCAGAGACTTCTTCATGGTTTTCACCTTGGTGATGGGCTATAAAAACAGAATACCCAGCATGTTTTGTGTCGAAGCCTATAGGGTCTTTGTTCAAGTGCTCAGGGTTGAATATCTCCCCTAAAGGACTAAGGCCAGTTATGGCTGCTATGTCGAAGAGGGTGGGAGTTAGCATTCCACAGGGTAAGTGGAAGGTGTTGTAGGTACTGTCCCAAAAATACAAGGAGGCCAACAGCATGTTTTGGCAATAGCGGGGACCTTTTTTCGACAACTGGATTAAGTCATAAATTCCAGTTTTCTTCCAAAATTTTTCTTTGGATTTTTCGACTCTAGTTAGCCATGTTTGGTACTCAGAGGGATCTTTTGTCAAAGGGGGACTTCTAAAAATCCTATTTTGATTCAGATAAGACAGATCTATCTCTGTCGAAGCCATAAGGACTTCAGGTTCTTTTGATGAGGCTTCGACAGGTTTAGGGTTTTTATTAGCTGCTATGGGTTTGGAGGCAGAATAGCAAGGGTAAAATTCTTTTAAACGGTTAGGGTCCATAGCAGGATCAAAAATGGGGCCTAACATAGCATGATGGATTCCAGAAACAGAGATAGGGATTATTACCTGTGACCTGTAAATGCTTGCCTTTTCCCTTTCATTTGGGGGTTCTGGGAAGTACTGTTGATGCTGAGTTTGTGTAGGCCCAGACAGTACGTGAGCAGGAGGAAGATCCTTGGTTTTCTTTGTCTTCTTTGAACTCTGCCCAGTGGTGGTCTTGGGAGGAGCCATTGATTGAAGATGGTGAAGAAGCAAGAGCTCTGAAAGGTTTGAAAATGGAGTTTTCACGTTTGGGTAAAAGAAGAGTAGAGAGAATGGAAAGTGTGAATTGTTGTTGAAAGTGGTATTTATAGAGTTTGAAATAAATGAATAATAAAAAAAAAGAAAATGAAAAGACTTTTTCAGTTGGGAAAAGGGAAACATGCATGTTAATCCATTGGTGGAGATTGAAAGTGGCGGTTGGTAGTGAACCATGATTTGCCTACAATATAGGGTCATGGGAGATTGTGTGAAACGTGGGCTAGATGTGACGTTTCATTAAAGTGAAAATCATTGTGTTTCCTTGGGACTCAACAAAAATCACTTTATAATAAATGCAACTGGAAGTCAAAGGTCATTTCGACAGCAAAAGACATTTCTCCTTTGATAGTCGAAAATATCTTTGCTGGGGGGCAATTTGTAAACCCATAATTTCGACAAGGTGAAAATTCAGGCTTCAGGGTCATCTTTGTCGAAAGATAGCATCAGGAGGAAAACCCAAGAATTGCTGACAAGTTTTTAAAGCTTCACTGTTTTCGACAGAAATTAAACATGATGTTCTGGCAGAATAGTTTGGAGAGTTTTGTGACTAAGGGTTTCGACAGAAGGAGTTTTTTAAGAAAAGATATGGTTTGGCAAGTGCTGAAGAGTTTTCTCCTTTAAAAGGGTTTCGACAAAATGAGGAGATGCAGCGTTTCGTCACAGAGAGGAAGAATTCGAATTCAAAGTTACAACAGTTGGAAGTTGGACGCGTGGAAGCTTCAAGGAAAGAAGAGTACATGCAGATTGACAAGTGTCAAATAGTTAGGATTTTTCCGTTTTAGGCAGTTATTTTATTTGTATATAAATAGGGTAGTTGTTGTAGAATTGTGTGGGTGAAAATTTGTACAAAATTCCTGTAAAAGCTCTAAGTACCCAGTGTGAGAGAAAATGAGTTTAGTATTTGGAACAATGTACGTTTAAAACACCAGTTATATTTCAAAGTCATTTTAAAATTACTTGTTTATTCTTCAAGTTTATGTTATTTTAAACTTTATTTACGTTTCTGCAAGTTTACAGCCTTCGACATTTTTTTTTTTTCTTGTTTAAACTTTTAACTTTATTTCATCTTTAAGTTCAAATTTTACTTTACTTGCAAAATCAAAGTTCTTAATACTTTGACAATACTGATAAAACAAACCACAAATCAGTCACCAAATTCTAAGAGTATTTCAACAGAAAAATGCACATGTATCCCAGGACTTGTATGGTTGGTCCTGCAAGTAACCCAACTTTCTGAAGAAATTGGTTAACCAGAGGTTGTTCGCCAGAAACCACCGCGAACAAGAAGATATAAAAAATAATAATAAAATAATAGTAATAAAAAGAGAAAAGAAAAGACTTTTCAGTTTGAAAAATGGGGGACAGGCGTTTGATCCAATGGTGATGATTGAAAGTGACGGTTGGTAGGGAGCCATGATTTAGCTAGAATATAGGGTTATGGAAGGTTGTGTAAACGTGGGCTAGACGTGACGTTTTTCAGAAAGTGGAAATCATGGTGTTTTCTTGGGACTCAACAAAGTCACTTTATAATAAATGAGACTGACAGGATGTCAAAAGTCATTTCGACAGCAAAAGATATTTCTCCAGAACTAGTCGAAAACATCTTTGCTGGGGGGCAATTTGTAAGCTCATAATTTCGACATGTTGAAATTTGGAACTTGAAGCCATTTCTGTTAAAGAATAATGAAAGTGAATAAATTCAAGAAATGTTGACAAGGTTAAAAGCCCCAATGTTTCGACAAAAGGATAAGTAATGTTCTGGCAAGACAAGGTTGGAAAATTCTGTATAGCTGAACCCTTGACAAGATGACTGTATCTTGCAATACTTCGACAAAGAAGAGTTGTTGGACAGAAGCATTATTTGGCAGATTTTTGAAAAGGGTTTTTCTTCTTTGAGACTTCGACAGATTGAAGAGGTGTAATGTTTCGTCACCAAAAGAAAAGAGTTCAAAATTCAAAAGTTGCAACCTTTGACAGTTGGACACATGGGAGTTTCAGAGAAGGAGATTGCATGCAGGCTGACACTTGTCATTTACTTATGATTTTTCCGTTCTAGGCAGTTACTTTGTTTGTGTATAAATAGAATAGTTTGTGTTTAGAATAGGTGTGTGAAAACTTATACAAAATTCCTGTAAATACTCTAAGTACCCAGTGTGAGAGAAAATGAGTTTGATATTTGGAACCATGTACGTTTGAACACCATCTTTCTTTTAAAGTTATTTAAATTACCAGTTTGTTTCATCAAGTTTATTTTATCTTCAAGCTTTATTTACTTTTCTGCAAGTTACATCTTTCGACACTTTTCTTACTTTTGTTTAAAACTTTACTTTATTTTAATTTCAAACTCAAAGCATTGAATACTTTGACATCATTAACAAAACAAACCATAAATCATTATCCATACTAAGAGTGTTTTCGACAAGAAATTGCACATGTGTCCTAGGACTTGTTTGGTTGGTCCTGCAAGTAACCCAGTTTTCTGAGAGATTGGTTAACCAGAGGTTGTTCGCCAGAAATCCCTGCGAACAGGTAGACATAAATTATAATTGCTTAAAGGGTATATTAGTAAGATTGGTGGCATTGAATTGTAATGGGTAGGTAGTTGATTACTGGTAACAAAGAAAATTTTGATGTAATAATGACCTGTGAAATTAAAAAAAAAATTATTTCATGCGATGTAAAATGTATTTAAATACAAATACAAAATTTAAAATGATATACTTAATTGTAAAATACAAATAATCATATAAATTAAATTGTATTAAATAATTATATAAAAAGAGAAAAAAGAATTATGAGATGAAGAAATAAAAAAAATTAATATTTAAAAATAAGAAATTTGTCTCTCAAATTAAGATAAATATTTATTAAAATAAAATATATATTACGTTGATAGTGACCCTGTGAGATAAATAAATTTTTAATTTTATTAAAATTAAAAAATAGATTATTAGTATTTTTTAGTGATAATAAATAAATAGAGAAAAAAATAAAAATGAAAATGAAAAGTGTGGGAAAAATATTAGAGAGATTTGAAATTTGAATGAAGAGAGAGAATGAGTGTATGTAATATTTGAATGAAGATTTGAAATTTGAAATTTGAAATTTAAATGAAGGGAGAGAAAGAATAGGTGTATGACATGTGTCATACATAGAGAGATTTAAAGATGTTTTAATCGTAATATTTGTTAATTTTTTTTTTAACCATAATGTAGTGTAAAAATATTTTGGTAAAAGGGCATAATGGGCAAAGCATACAATCTACTTTTGATCTGTAGATAGTAGATGTGCCCCGCATATCTAAAAACTAAAAAATATCCTTTCTATAAAGATCGACTTTGGATGCACTCAAAAATTATACAAACCTTCGTAATTCCTGAAAGTCGTTCTGTTTTGAACAAATTTTTATCTGAAGATACATCTTTGAAAATATTTTGGTGATATTTTTATTCACTTAATTAGTTTGATTAACAATTTAGTGATGTTTTTGAAGATGCATATTCAAAAATGTCAAGCGGAAAAGTGGATAAAACACCATCTTGCGTGATTTTCTTCTTCATGTTGAAACTTCACGCTCAAAGTAAAAATCCTTAAAAAAATTCATTCTCAATCAACTTTTCAATACCAAAACATCCTTTATTGATTTTATCACATCAAAGAGAGTAAAATAAGTTGGAATTGCATATAAAGTTCATTCATTTCACCCCTCATTCCTTGCATTGATGAGTTTTTTGTACTGAAAAAAATGAATGTTGGGTCTAGATATGCATCTCTGGATAAAGTTTGGTATGACCCAGATATGCATATCCATATTTGCCTGATACTTCAATTTTAAAACGTGTTTTTTTTGTTGTATTAGATAAGGTGCACCCAGATAAGTTTTCCAAAGCTATTGTAAGGATGGATGTTAAATTGGATGAAATCAAACACGATGTTAAACCAGATAAAGTGAATGGTGATGTTAAATCGGGTGATCGACTGATTGTTGTCGAGGTAGATGTCCGTGCACAATTTACAAATAAATAAGAGTTTATGGTTTGTGAATATATACTACAATGGGTCTTCATGAAGGCCGAGAAATTGGGATTTGACATTGTAATCAGAAGGTTCGACAATGGTTCAGATAGAAGACAAATATTTGTAATAATGAGATGCGAAAGACGTGACATGTACCAACCATATATTAGGAATTTGAAACGAGATGGCACTGAATCGAGAAAATGTGAGTGTTTAAATTGCGTTGATACCGTATGGAGAATCACACATGGAAATTTGATGTGATTTCTAGTATACGTAATCATGCCTTGAGTGACAAGCTAGTCGGTTATTTCATTGTATGTTGCCTTATTTTGAAGGGGAGGGAACTTATTTCAGACATGACATTAAACACGGTGGTGTCGAAAAACATATTTGAATCTTTGAAACGAAAAAGACCTCTAAATGTTTCAAGTTTCAAGCAAATATACAACATGTGTGCTCAAAACAAATGGCGGTAAGAGGACTAAGATATGAGATGCTACAATTGTTGAAGTTTGTAGAAGATGGCCACTATGTTTCTAGGTATAGAGTTTGTGGGGATAAAACCATCATTCAAGATATTTTTTGAACTCATCCTGATTCCATAAAATTTTCCAACATGCTTTCCATTGTGCTAATAATTGATTCAACACACAAAACAAAAAAAATATAGACTTTCATTCTTGGAAATTGTTGGTGTTACTTCTACGGAGATGGCATTTTCAGTCGGTTTTTCATTTTTGAAATCCAAAAAAGAGGACAATGTTACATAGGCTTTGGAAATGTGAAAGACTGTGTTGAAAGACCAAGAGAACATGTCACAAGTAATAGTCACTAATTGTGACACTGAACTAATGAATTTGATTGCAATAGTGTTTCCTACATCATATGTATTACTTTGTAAGTATCACATAACCAAAAATATGATAAGTCGACTAAAATTTATGGTTGAGACCAAACAAATTAAGGGTGAGATGGAAAATGGTCAAACTTAGGGTGGTGGTGGTGGTGGAAAGGAAAATGGGTGCATGAAATGATATACTAAATTCTTCCACAGAAGAATTATATGCCAAATATATAATGCACTTGAGGACAGCGTGTGTGAGATATTCAAATTTCCTTAAATATGTTGAAACTACTTTTTTGGACGAGGTGAGCGATGCAACTCTCAATGCTCTAGTTCTTTGTGTTAGTGGTTCCTCGCCATTTGAAAAATAGATGTGCTTCCTAGAAATGGAACATATTATAGCAAGTACTTATGATAGGGTGTGTATTGATTTGCACGATATGGTTTCTCATAAACATTTTTTCCACTTCGGGGTAGGCCACCTCAAAATTCGTCCAGACGAATCATATGTATTGGTTGGATTTCAAAAACACAATATTTTGTTCAGGTTTATTTGAAATCGGATTGTCCTATACCAAAGACAACACCGAAGTGGACGACATATTTCACATAAGTTGTTGAAACTTGGCCGAATCACTTTCAGAAAAGGGTGAAAGAGTTCACTAAGTTAAGCGACACGGAAAGAAAATGAAATAAGGAAAGGTCAAAGGAAAAACCACCAATAAATTTAGGTAGTGACACATGTTTTGATGTATTTTAGGTTTTTACTAACAATGTAACTCATTTTTTGTATGTAATGTTTTACTAAATTGTGGTTTCTCTGTTATAGTTAGTTTTGATGTTTTACTAAATACTAATTATATATGCTCGTGTTCATTTAGTAACCATTTTCAATTGATAATTGTATCTATTCGGACGAATATGATAACTACATTGTGTTCTTTATACAAACCATTTGAGCCTAAAATGAAAAAAAAATATCTCTAGGTATGTTTATGTTTATGATAATTTTAGTAATATTGCTTTGACTTTGTAATTAGTTTAGTGTGTAATATTTTAAAATCATTTTCAATATACAGAGTTGTGAAGCGACACTATTATATGAATAATTCTAGAAAAAAGCTCGCATTTTGTATGCCTTTGGTAAGTGGATTACTTGTGACATTCATTTTGTATGCCTTTAGTTTATGTGATATTCAATTTTCTTCACTTATTATGTAGAAGTTTAACGACACTACATCATTCTCCCTCGATGACTTAAAAGACATATGTATACGTTGGGCGTTTTGCTTCAATTCACTATTTGACAATGATGTTCAAACATAATTTTGTAAATATATATTTGTTATATTTTTGAGATTAATGTTAATAATATTTTTGGCTTTGATGTAAAAAATATTTAAATTTGTAATATATGTATAAAATATAGGTATAAAAAAAATAACGGGTATATATGAAAAAATAAAATAAAAATAAAAATAAAGTATTGCACCACAGTTGATTAAAAAGACCGTAGTGATAGGTATCCCGTCAAATATTATATACCATACAATTGATGTGAATCAAAGTTATGAAGTTTATATATTGTACAACAGTTATTTATTATAATCATTGTGATAGGTAGCGCGCTGCCTAGTTTATCACAACGGTCACACGCATATGGTAGAAAATAACATAGTTACAACTACACACTACCTCACAATGGTTTGTCAACCGTGATGATATCCATTTTTCAAACGTTGTGAAAGGGGTTTTCTAGTCATTTGTGCGGGTAGGTTTACAATCAAAGTAGTTATACTTCTTTAATATCTTTTCTACACACACGCACACGCGCACACTCACATATGCATGCACGCGCGCGCGCACACACACACACACACACACACACACACACACACACACACACACACACACACACACACATATATATATATATATATATATATATATATATATATATATATATATATATATATATATATATATATATATATATATATATATATATATATATATATATATATATATATATATATATATATTGATACAAAGAGATTCCTTTTTTGGATCTAGTGATCTTGATTCCAAGAATCACACTAGTTTCTCTGAGATCTTTCATATGAAGGTTATTACACAACTATGATTTTACACATTCACAATCTGGACGTTTGATCCAAATATGAGTAAGTCATCTACATATAGACATATGATAGTGCAACTGATGTTCTCATATTTGTAATAAACACATTTATTACTTTCATTTACTTTTTACCCATTCGATATTATTAAATTACAAAAAATTTCATGTCACTGCTTCACTGCTTGTTTTACATTGTACATAGACTTATCTAACTTACGAACCTTTCTTGACCATGAATAACAAACATTTATCGTTGGTCTATATAGATTATTTCTTCTAAGTCACCATTTAAAATTTTGTTTTAAGATTCATTTTGTGTACTATTAAGTTATAAATAACAACAATTAAAATCAATACCCCAATTTATGTAATGTTGTGATCCGAGTAAAAGTATCGAAGAAATCTATATTTTTTCTTTAGCTAAAACCTTTGGCTAAAAGACGATCCTTGTCTTTATCAATTATTCCAACGTGTTTTAATTTATTTTTCAAAACATATTACAACCAATTAGTTTACAACCAGAAGACAAGTCTCCTAAGTTTCAGATCTTGTTAGATTTAAGAGAATCTATCTCATAGTTAATAGATTCTTGCCACAAATCTACGTCCAGAGATGACAAGGCTTCTTGAAGATTTGTTGGATCTTCATGTACTATATAAGTCGCATAATTGAGCCCATAGTTTTTAATAATTCCTACTCTCTTACTATGTCGAAGTTTCGTTTCTACTTTGTCGTCACTTTCGGTGTTTCTTATCACATGAATGTGATTTGATTCATTGTCCCCACTATATCTCAATTTAAAAGGAAAATTGTCTTCATAGAGCTCAAATCGTATTTTTTGTTGCTATATTGTTTGAATTGAGTTTCCTAACATTTGAACGGTTTGTCGTAGACAACTATAGAAGTACTAATAATTTCATTGGTGGCCATGGTGGTTTGAAAACGTCTTAAAATTTTTGGTTTATGGTTTTGAAAAAATGTCACCGAAGAAATTACTGGATCAAGTCGCGAACTAGGTCGCTCTCTTTAAGACGTTTTGAAACATTGCCCTAAATTGTGTAAGGCAGACGATCAACCACGATATAGGATAAAGCAACTCAGTTATATGTTATACGATTACTCATTGGATAGTAGATATAGTCAATCTAGATATACACCCTATATGATACAAAGATCATTCGAAATAATTTCTAGACAATTAGAAATTCAAATAATTCTCCAAAGAAATTCAACAATGGTTGATTGACCACATCAAATAATTTTTCAAGTGAGGCTAAACTCAAATAACTCTTCAAAGTTTTTCTTAATTAACACAAGAATCCACATAATTTTCTAACAATATGAAACCTAAAAAATAACTTTTTCAAATTCATCCCTGTGTTGAAAATTTGACATGCATGTTCCATCATTAGCTCACGGTGTTCTTAACTTTAGTATAAGTATTCCTTGCTTGCTTGTGAATCATTAAAAGAACCATTTACTCAATTCATCATGTTTATTTAGATTATTTCTCAATTCCAGTAGTCATAATAGTCATAGTAAGTGTCTAAATTACGAATTACAGACAGTGAAGCACCAGAAATAATCACTCGCTCAGTTAACAACTTTGTGAGCTAGCAGTATGTTGGAAGATTTATCGTAGCATCATTGTTTTATGTATTATGCTTTATGCTTACCAGGAGAACTCCAACTCAAGAGAAAATTAAGCTCCTAGCCAGGCTATCAAAACCACAAACTTCCACCAATTCCCTGATGTTTATAGGAAACACCTGCAATATCAACAATTTTTTTGAATGGAAAATGTTAGTATTATGCTCGGTGCAGATTGAATCATCGATTTCTTATCACTCTGGTTCTTATTTGTTGACATAAGTTTTTATAAATTTCAGTGTTGTGACAAATGATACCTACCTCAAACATCATCCACCAACGAACTTATGCCAACCCAATTGAAAATGATGCTATGTAGATCTGAGAAATTTATCAGCATTGATTCACAGTATGATTAATTCATTTTCTTTCTTTTTGTAATCCATTTCATTGATTTGTGATCTTATTTTTTCTATTGATGCGTCTATATCAATTTTGTAATATTCTGTTATCACCATCTAACCATGATTTTGTAGCACGACTTCTTTAGTTCATTTGAATTGCAATTCACTTCGAGCGTGGAATTAAAATGCTATTATCCAGTAGCCCTTTTTGCAAGTCAATGTTATCTTCATCAAATATATGTCTGTGCTTGTTCTCAAACCCAATTTACTCACAATTTTCAGGTTTGAAATTGAAGCTGATTACATCGGGCTTCTACTAATGGCAGCAGCTGGCTATGATCCTCGTGTGGTACATAAAGCATTTGAAAAGTTACAATCGTTAGAAGGACGTGACAATGAAGCTGAAGTTGATACAAATCGTCAGAAGTTGATATGGGTCTTACCCCTGCATGGCCTGATATTTGGAGGGTGTATTCTAGAAGGAATGGGAGAGTGAAGGTGGTTAGTGAGGTGGCAGGAGATCCCACATGATACGGGGAGTGGAATATATCACTAGTTACGGAAGAAGAGTGGAGGTATTGTGGAGAATCGTAAGAAAACGGTTAGACGGAGAACATTATTTCTCTGGAGAAGAGTTATGCTCTGAGTTATCCTTTATCAGCTTATTCTTGGAATTGTACTATTCTATCAATTCCATTAATACAAATATTCATTCATCTCTAAATTCCTCTACTGTCACCTTTCATTTATTTTATACAGTGTTATATTTTTCTGGTTTTTATCATTGGTTCGACCTGCTGAATCACGAGTACGAGCCATCGAAATGTTTAGTTGTCCATGTAACCGAAGATGTTTAATCGAGTTGATGCACTGGAAGAAAGATTTGACTCGTTGGAGGAATTCCTTCGTCTCAGGATGGAGGAATTTCATAAGACGATAATGGCAGAATTTGTGAAATTGCGGGATCGACCAGCTCAGGAGCATTCTTTCTTAGTTTCAGACGAGACAAGCTCTGAGTTCATAATGGTTGTTAAAAAGGTGGAGTTGTCGTCATTTGATGGCAATGACCCAGTTGGGTGGGTTACTCAAGCGAAAACTTATTTTGAGGTGCAAGGTTCGTCGAAGGATGTGAAGGTGTGATTAGCGAAGGTGAGTATGGAGGGTGCAACCATACACTGGTACAATCTGCTCCGAGAAACTGAAGATGAACTAGCATGGTCGGAACTGAAAAAAGCTCTGATTGAGTGATATGGAGGAAGGAAGAGCGATAATTTGTTTGAAGAATTGAAAGATTTGCAGCAAATCGACAACATGGAAGAGTATATCATCGATTTCGAATATATCTCATCACAAGTTGTTCGAGTCCCTGAAGATCAATATCTTGTTTATTTTGTGGGAGGTCTCCTACCAGAATACGATTGAGGGTCAGAACTGTTGGAATTCTCCCAAAACCTATGAGAATTTCGTAGCTATCACACAGTAGAAACGTTAAAAGAAAGAAGAAAAAATAGAGAAGAAAATTAGGGTTCTTGAGAAAATTGAAAACGATGAATGTTGTTGCCCACAAACTTTGGGACTTTCTTTCTCTTATTACTACTCACTCTACAACTGCAAAACTCTGAGTAAAATAAAATTGTGATATTTTACAATGAGGGAAACTCCCTATTTATAGAATTAAGTTTGCTTGCATCTCAAGACAAAGCCCAAAACTATAAAAGCCCAAGATATCTATTTGAATTAAATCTAATCTAGATCAAATCAAATTTTTCCTTCTGTCGAGCAACCTACTTCGACACAAGGAATTACAATTTAACACACCACCTAATTCATTGTGTCTAAGCTATCTACGTTCGTCATCAACCTTAACTTCTTGAATACTTCGACCTGCATTCCTTTCGACATGATATCTGCAATCTGATTCTCAGTTCTGCAGTGTTCCATATTCATCTTCCCATCTGCTACCTGCTCACGAAGATAATGGAACCTCATTTCGATGTGCTTACTTCGACCATGTACTATCGGATTCTTCGCCCAATTGATAGTTGACATGCTGTCGATCTTCATGGTGATTGCTCCATGACTCTTTGATGTAATCTCTTCGACCAGATTCACCATCCATGTTGCTTGACATGCACAGAGAGAAGCAACTATATACTCTGCTTCGCATGATGATAATGCCACTATTGGCTCCTTTCTCGAACTCCAAGCAACTGGTGCACCACCTAACATAAACACATATCCAGCTGTGGATTTTTTATCCTCAGCATCACTACACCAACTGGAATTTGTGTATTCCACTAACTTGCATTTTTTTCCTTCATCAGCTGCTGGAAACAAAATTCCATAGTCGAGAGTTCCTTTTAAATACCTTAGTATCCTCTTCGCCGTTGCTAGGTGTGATACCTTTGGCTTCTGCATGAATCTACTCACCATACCAACATTGTATGCTAAGTCAGGCCTTGTGTGACAAAGGTATCGAAGTGACCCAATAAGTTTTCTGTATTGGATTGGGTCGACATCATCTTCTTCTGAATCCTTCGACAGTTGCAATTTGGGGGTCAGCTGGAGTCGAAGTTGGGTTGCAATCTTGCATTTCAAATCTCTTGAGTATTTCGCCTGCATATCTTCTTTGATGCATCATCAAATCTCTACCACTCTTGTAGAATTCTACGCCAAGAAAATATGAGAGATTTCCCAAGTCTGACATTTCAAACTCCTGACTCAGGTCACGTTTGAAATCTTCGATCTCCTTCTTGCAACTTCCTGTTATCAATAGGTCATCAACATAGAGACATAATATAAGCAATTCGACAATGCTTCTTCTTACATATTCTCCATGCTCAGTTTTGCACTTTATAAATTCCTTCTCCCTTAGAAAGCTGTCTATCTTCTTATTCCAAGCTCTTAGAGCTTGCTTCAGTCCATACAGGGCTTTATGCAGCCTATACACCTTTCTCTCTTCGCCTTGTTTCACAAACCCAGCTGGTTGTGCAACATAAACTTCGTCATCTAATGGACCATTTAGGAATGCACACTTCACATCCATCTGACACATCTTCCAGTTGTTCATGTTTGCTAGACCAACAACCAACCTGATTGTTTTGGTCCTAGCAACAGGAGCAAATACTTCGTCAAAGTCGATTCCTTCCTTCTGAAGAAAACCTTTCGCCACAAGTCTTGCCTTGTGTCAAGTCACTTCCCCTCTGAGATTCAGCTTCACCTTGTATACCCACTTCACATCAATTACCTTCTTGCCTTGAGGAAATTCGACAAGTGACCAAGTATTGTTGACTTCGATTGACTTTATCTCCTCATTCATTGCGTTCACCCACTTCAAATCTTTCAACGCCTCAGTTTTATCTTCCTATTTTCCCTTATACAAAATATGAGAGACTAGTATGCTATTTATAATAAAACTAACACACTAACCTAATGTGCTTTTTAACAATTAACCATTACAAGCTAACTTAGGGTACAAGCTAACTTAAACAATTGGATCCATAACACAAGGCCCAATTAAACACAAGGCCCAATTAAACAATAACATGTGAGTAGACTTCGATGGCATGCTATTCGTACTAGGGTTTGTTCCAATATTCCACAGTACGTTTTGATGAAATCAATTGTCGTTGATGTATTGTTGTGTGTTAATAAGTTTATACAAATATTGGTGAATTATTATATTGTGTTGCATTGTGGTGAAGCATGTGGTTCAGATAAGAATTATTGTTGACGATTTTTACATTATATTGTTGTTGCAATTTTATGCATCATGTATATCAGAGATAAAGAATGGTGATGATTAGTGATGAGACTAAATCAGTTAGATATTATTCAGTAATATAACTTTGACATCCAATTGGTGTGTAGGTTGGTACCATATGTATTTAGTGATGAGGTGATGAGTGCATTGCATATACATCTGCACTTATGACTGGTGATGAATTTGGGTGTTATATATAAATATATTGACTATTTGTAAGGGTTGTGAATGATATGAATGTGTGGATGGTTTCTGTGTACTGTCCTTTATTATTTTATACACCGTTAACATTTTTTAATCTACTTTCACTCCTATATTATATGTGTATGAAGTTAGCTTAAGGTGTTCCTCACTTTTGTATAGGCATTCTTTGTTTGATTGTGAATCAATTAGAGAATCATTTCCTCAATTCATTATTGTCAATCATTTAAGGACTTTGTTAGCTAGCTGTTTTATTTCATGTTTGGGAGATTTGATGTAGCATGCATAAGCAAAAGTTGTTCGACAGAATGACACAAAATGTCGATGGTCCCTGGTAAAAAAAAAGTAGTCATGTGATGTTGGTTGAGCAGGATTTATTTGTCTTTTAGTTATGGGTATTAGTTTTTTTCTCTTCATTCTATTTGGTGTTTTAACTTCTTGTGTATGGTTGTTGTTAATATAATTTCTTTGAATGGGTAAGAATTACATAATTAAATTAACAGAATTGCATGTGAAAAGTTCTTATTAATAAGACAATAACATATCATAATTTTGTAGAAAAAATAAACAAACTAAATTAACATCCAACTATGTTTTTAAATTTTTTTTGACTAAACGGATCCAAAAGAATTTGATAAAATGATTATAATAATTGGACAGTCCTGGTCCACTTTGTGCCTTGAACTTGATGCAAATCAAAAGAGACACAATTTCCATAATGTAGCTTATTCTCTAAGAACTAATGAATGCTTGAATCTCTTCCAATGTTTTTCCTTTGGTTTCTGGAACTACTTTCGCAACAAATAGAATGGTTAAGAGGGAACATCCAGCATACAAAAACATCGTACCTGTCTCCAAAAACAATACAATTATTACCCCAATCACATAATTGACATGATAATTAATGTCTTTTTTTACTAATTGTCCTTACCGGGAGAACTCCAGCTCATAAGGAAATTGAAAGTATACGAAACGACCCAAGCTCCTAGCCAGGCTACCAAAACCACCAAACTTCCACCAATTCCCTTGATGTTTATAGGAAACACCTGCAATATCAAAATTTGTTTTTATCACTCCGTTCTTATAAATTTTGGTGTTGTGTCGAATGAAACATACATACCTCAGACATCATCACCCAAGGAACTGATCCCAACCCAATTGAAAACGATGCTATGTAGATCTGATTACAGGAAGAAAAATGAGAGACTTAGAGCATAAGAAATGTAAATTTAAAGGGGAAGAAAAGAGAAGAACAATCACCAACACTCCTGCAACCGCTAATGTTGGCACCCACTGAAGCAATAAGCTTTCATCCTAATCAATATGAAGTCATACAAATTTGACACACTGTTAGAGTATTTGAATTTTTCTTACGGCGTAAACAATAGTTTTAGGAAATACTTACCTTGAAAAAGAAAGCAATTCCGGTAATTAAGCAGCCTAAGAATGTTCCACTTGCAGAAACCTGAATTTATTTAGTTAAACCCAAGGTTCTTATTTACTATTGATTCAGATTCAGATGTAGTAGATTAATAAGTGTTTGCAAATAGATTTACTGTTATAAGAGGTTTTCTTCCAGATTTATCTATCAAAACAGCTCCCAACATAGTAAATGGAACCTGTCATAATTGAATGTAACAGAGATTAGACAAGATTATGTTTAGTTATATGGTTAGTTGCTGAGAAATTATAAGGAAATCAATTACCTGTATGCAAGCATAAGCTATGGTACCAGCTTTTGCTGAAGAGAGCCCTGAAAATCAAGTTAAAACAGAATTAATAACAACTCTGACGAACGAATTTTACAATCAGCACTTACCTGCTGCAACAAAAGTCTCAGCTGTATAGAATCCTATGCCATTAATTCCAACAGATTGTTGAAATGCCATTAGTCCAACGCCAATCTGAAATTGTTACAATTAAGTTTACTATATATACAGATTGTTGAATGAGCTTAATTTCTACAAGTAAAGTGTGTTACTTACAACTACGGACCGCACGTATCTGCTTTGGAACAAATCCAACATCTTAGTCTTAGGAAGACTTTGAAGAGTTTCAATATTATCCTATAGGAAAAAATGAATCAAACTTATGAAATTAATTGAAGTTTTTTTGCATGGTTTTAATCAGTTAAGAAAGTCTGAATATACCATAATTTCAATAGCTTCATTAGAAATATCAACATCTTTGCCCCGAAGTTTCCTTAAAGCTAGTTGAAATTCTTTTTCACGACCAACCTTTGCCTTAAAAATCATGAAAACGTCATAAGATGTTTTCGCAAGCACTCTCTCACAACTTTTTGTATTAGTAGATAAGCTCAAATAAGTTAATCAAACGGATGATATAGCTTAATCCTTACCAGCCATCTAGGAGACTCGGGAATGAAGCACAAACCAACAAACAAACAAATGCAAGGCACTAGTCCTTCAATATTTTAAGCCAAACCAAATTAACAATTAGTTATTATATTATCTCTAATCTGTTAAATCGTTGAGCCCAAAATTCAAAAGCATTGTTATGAATTACTACCTGCTAGTGCTAATTGTCTCCAATTTATGAGACTTCCTAATAAAAATGACACCGATGATCCAATAACAATCATAAGCTGCAAAACAATCATATAGTCACTGCTAAAATCCAATTCAATCATACTTAATTAGCCAAAAAATAGACATATATTCTCACCTGATTTGTTGTTGCAAGCATTCCTCTAAGATTTTTTGGTGCTATTTCTGCTATATATACAGGAACCTGATATCCATTTTGCTGATTTTTGTCAGAAACATAACAATAATACAAAAATAACCAAATTTTGTAACCAAAATGTTCCATTGTTTTGTTTTTATGAATGAATTAATTACCACATATGAGATGACTCCAATTCCATATCCTGTGAATAACCTTCCCAAGTCAAGTGTAGAAGAACCCTGCATTACATACAATACATGGGATAATGGAATAATGGAATAAGTTTTTCTTTTCTTTTTTGTCACAATTTTTTAATTACATGATGATGAACACATACATACCTTAGAGAAGAAGACAGCTAACCACCCTATAATGCAAAATCCTGTTGAAATTCTCATAGCCTGTTTGTTTGTTGTTTACGCAATTTTATATATATTCGTATGTCAAAATCTTAAACGACAGAATTAAGTGTGACATACATAGTACATACTACATACCCCTTTTCTTCCAATGAAATCACTAATTTTACCACTTGTTATAGCTCCAAGCATTGCACCAATGGTCACCAAAGAACCAAACATTGAAAACTGCAAATCCAAATAATTCAATTATTAAAAGCATAAAGTTAATAGAAAATAATAACAGCAAATCCAAAGAATAGTATTAGTAATTACTTGAGCAAGAGATAGATTAAGATCTTCCCTTATAGCAGCTTGAGTAGGTGCTGAATAACCCACCTAATTACAAAAATAATAACTTTACCTTAACATAATAATAACCTTTAAACATGGTCGCGTTTAAGGGTGTACAAAACGGACTATTGCATAGGGTCTAAAAAATTTCACTATCGAACAGGGCTCAAAAAATTTCATGGATAAATCAAGATAACTCTACACGATGCCTCCAAAAACTTTAGACGACCCTGCCTTTAAGTTTAAGTTTAGTTAGGTTGTTTAGTATAAACAAACATGAGAAAAATAATTGAAAAAGAGTATACTTACACAAGTTCCAAATGAAAAAGAGCCACAAACAGCAACAAATGTGCTAAGCAGAACCATTCCAATGGATCCATTTTCTTCACATTTATCACCCCCTTTTTCAATGAATGGTTCTTGCATAGTATACTTCACCACACTAATTTCTCCATTCTCAGCATCCTCATTAGTCATTTTCTAAGTAATACCAATAATAACACTATTTTCTAAAGTTGAGTGAAATACAAAATGCAAAAGCATGATATTTATACTACATGTATAAGTGCAACATTATGTATACATGTTGACAGTTTTGTCCTCATATTTGCATTGGGAGATATCTAGAGGAAAGGGCATGTCATGGTAACAAAAAAACCAAGTTGTGAAATGAAGCTGTCAATGATATGTCAGTCCAATTAATCAAGACCCTATGATCTTTTGGAGAAGCTAGAATACAAGTTGTGATAATTTTGTAAAAAGATCTGCATGTGTATTCTGTGGTGAATGTACTATTGGTTTTGTTTATTTATTCTAGCTTACGTGGTTCAGAGTAGGATGGAGGTATCATCAACATATATTATATCTATTCATTTTAATCTAGCTACATGGTTTTGTATCTTTTCTATAGTTTCGTCTATTAAAATAATTTGCATTTTGATTCAATTATTGGACATCTCTTTAAAAAATGTCTCATCTACGTCATTTAAATCTATGTCTCGTCTACATTGTTCAAAAAATGTCCCATCCGGAATCGTTAAATCATCTTCTTTCCGGTGGTAATATTGGTTTAGTCCGAAGTGGTGGACTGGTTAGGAGTTTCTAATGGCGGTGGTATAAGTTGTAAGGAGAGTTTCTTGCATTGGCATTCTTCTTACAAATCGAAACGGATAAAGACGGGTAGAGAAGGGGTTGGCTATTTGTTGGAGTCTTTGGACTCTTAGGAACGATATTATTTTTAGGAATTCGGGTTGGAATGTCATAGACATAGTTTGGAAAGTGAAGTTTTATACGTGGAGATGGTAGTTCATAGGAGAAATTATCCGATACAATTATAATTTATACAAATTCAACTAAGTCCCAATATTTTATTTGTCTTAGGTTCAATTGGTTGGTAATTTTCTCATTTTTGTCTAGCCTTGTCTCGTTTCCTTTTGTAATCAAATTCGAGTATTATTTTTACTCTTATCAATATAATTCTTGCTTACAATATATATATATATATATATATATATATATATATATATATATATATATATATATATATATATATATATATATATATATATATATATATATTCCAAAATAGTAATAAAAAGTAATTGTATTATCAAATAATAAATGATTATATCAAATATATTATTAAAAAATAAAATACTTCATATTAATGATAAAATATTAAAATTATATATATATATATATATATATATATATATATATATATATATATATATATATATATATTCCAAAATAGTAATAAAAAGTAATTGTATTATCAAATAATAAATGATTATATCAAATATATTATTAAAAAATAAAATACTTCATATTAATGATAAAATACTAAAATTTATCTATACAAGAGTGTCGTTTAAAATGAAATTCGAGACAAATAATTTTCACTAAATAATATTTAAAAAAATATAAAAAGCGTTAATTTAATTATTTTTATTGAAATTGTTATGTACTAGAATAGAGAATGTGTGAGGTGGAGAAGATGATCACCGTGCAGAGGATTCTGATATAGTAGTTGAGATCTTTGGTGATCAAACGAGGGAGGTGCCTACAAGGATAGCGTTATAACGTGCAAGTCAATGTTTGAGAGATGCAGAATTATGCAATGGAGAATGAGAAGAATACATGGGTGTGGCTCAGAGTCATACTTATATAGGATTTACAATTAGAATTGTCCTGAGTGACCCGGTTTGGAATGTGGAGCGCCATTTGATGTATATCAACAATGGAGATGAGAGTAGTGGTGTGCTCTAGTGTGATGCTTTAAAGTAGAGGTACACATGTTCTCTAGTGGATTGAATGATTTACCTGGATTGGGCCATGTAGTTAGGTTTGTCTCATCAAGCATTTGCCCAACTCGGAACACTTATAGCCTAAATCCTTATTATCATTAATATAGTGAAGAATGTTGATATTGAAGTCTTTGAGGTCGGTTCAAGCGTGAGTTCCATGTGGGATGTTTGTTCATTAAGAGGGTGCCTCAAAAAGAGATAGGGTTTTGTTGTAAGGATGAGTGAGAGTAGTTTTTCTTTGGAAATGTGTGCATTTGATGCTCATTGTGTAGCCAAAACGTTGCCTTAGGGAAGTTCGCCATGTATCCTTACGTGCCTAGAGTAGGGAAGTGACGAACTAAGAGCACTTGAGTGTTGTCACAAAATGAAGGCCTCATCGGGACCGTTGGTCACGGCTTTTGATTTTCCATTGAATCTTTGTCGTTGATCTTTTTCCCTATATGCATATAAATAAGGAACCTGACATTGGTTTTTATTATTTGACTTCTTTTGTCTTTGAGAGGTATTGATTATTGTTGAAACTTATTTATGCACTTTAAGTTTTTGTTCTTCATCCCTGGAGATTGTGAGGAACCCTAGGGAAGAGTCAAAGGCTCAAGCTTACGCGAGGTGATACATATATATATATATATATATATATATATATATATATATATATATATATATATATATATATAGTTTCATTCGACTGTGAGCCTACTTATGATGAAATTAGGCTATTAGAGGAACAATCAAGGTGTCATATCCACGATCTTCATTTGTTTTGTTAACAATGACGCGAAAAGGGTGAGACAGACGCGGCAAAATCTTGAATTCCTTGAGGATGATATTCGGTACACCTGAGTAGACAATGAATTCTTGGGGATGCCATCTTTGTATATCAATAAAAGTATGATGGAAACACCTACCAGTATGTATGTCCATCTTGATAATGGTGAGTGTTTTATCCCGAAAGCAACAAGTGGTTATGTAGTGAGTACAATGTGTGTATGTTACCTTTGCATGAATATTTATTCTCCTCTGAATGGGGTTCACCCTCTCCTTCAATGGCTTAAAAGTTGGACTCATAAGTCACTTATGGATTTATCCCTCACAATTTCACTATTTGAGTTGAGTTTATATGCAAATCTTTCAATACTCATTTGACTATAAGAATAATGTTCCTATGTTGATTCCCTTCTTTAATCTTTTTTAAGCCTTTAGGACTTCTAATGATTCAGAAAAATCCCAATGGTTGATTTCCTTCAAACAAAATCTAAATATGTTTGACTTTTATATGAATCCTAAAGAGTTTCAAGAATAGATACTACCTTGTCACTCCCTCTTAAATGCATCCTTCATGAGAGCCTTAACGAGATTCCAGAAAGGTTCGTTGATTGTAGTGATTACTCAAAGTGTTATTCCCCCTCCCATCACAAACTCTTGTCCCCCATCCATCATGCCACTACTAAAAAAGAGCCTTGTCGAGGATCAGGGTCGTCTCAAACATTTTAGAGGCCCTGTTCTAATATTAAAAATGGACCCTTCATAAATAAAAATACAAAAAATTTAAATTAAATTATTCTCTAATTAAATGATAAATATCAACAATAACATCAAAATCAATCATCCATGTCCATAACATTAAAAAAAGTTATATTTTAATCAATAATATCAAAATACAATTTAGTATAAATATTATCTTTAACATTATGTCTACTTAAAAAGAGTCATCCTTCGAACACTTTTTGAAGCAAATTCATCAACCAAGTCCTCATATTGTATTGTCTCTAAGATATCATTCTCAATAGCTATTAGTGTTAAGCCATTAAGTCTTTCTTGTAACATGGTAGACCGCAAATATGACTTCAACAACTTTAATTTTGAAAAACTTCTTTCGGCAGAAGCAACTGTTACAGGAATAGTCAATAAAATTCGATATGCAATAATTGTATTAGGAAAACAATCCATTCCTTTCAAAAAATTTAATATATCAATAGGTCCTATTATTTCTCCAGACAAGAAATTTCTTAATAACTTTAACTCCACACATAGTTCTCTTTCATCAATATCAGATTGATTATTATGTTTTAATCTCTGTTCTAAATGACTACAACGAGACTCCAAAGTTGCATCGTCCAATGATTGTAACTTATGAGAAGTAAACAAGAAGCCAAAAACACTTTCACATTGTTGGTAATGTTCAAATCTCTTAATAAGAGATACAATGGCTTGATCAACAAGGTAGAGAAAATAATTAACTCTAAAAGATTACACTTCAGACAACTCAACCGACGGGGGTACTCAAATTCTCATCAAAGTGTCTTTTTCTTCTAATTAAACGCCTTTGAGGAAATACTGGATCGATATTCAATTCAATAGAAATTTTCTTAGCATAATCCAAGACCTTATCAAAAACAATTTCTCTATAACTCTCAAAAAAGGAAATCAACCCCGTTATTTTTTCCATGGCAACATCAATAAGCATGTTCTTTGACTGTAAAAGCTTGCTAACAGAATTAATTGCATATAATATTTCAAACCAAATAATTATACTCATTAAAAACTCAAAATCACCAAGCTCATTTGTTGCTAAAGATTTAGCTTCACTTCTTATTTTAGAATCAAGATTCATTTCTGACACTTAAAGCAATGCTTCTCTAAAATCTGACATTTGAGATTTTATAGATTTTACACTATTTACATGGCTCTCCCAACGAGTAGATGACAATGATTTTGGAGTCAACCCTTTTACATTATCTTTCAAAATTTGCCATCTCTTAGTGAAATTGACAAAAATAGTATAAATGCGTTGAACGACGCCAAAAAAGTCTTTAGCTTTAATACATGAGTTAGCCATGTCACACAAAGCTAAATTAAGATTATGACAACTACATGGAGTATAATAGGCTCTCGGATTTATGTCTAAAAATTTCTTTTGCACACCTTGATGTTTTCCTTTCATATTTGATCCATTATCATATCCTTGTCTGCACACATCAAATAAGTCAAGATCAAACTTTTTCAATTCATTTTGTAACACATCAAAGAGCCCTTGACCAGTTGTATCATCAACATTCAAAAATCCTAAAAAGATTCCTCAATATTAACGGAATTTGATGTAACATTCACATATCTTATTATCAAAGACATTTTCTCTTGGTGACTAATATCAGGAGTACAATCAAGTATCACTGAGAAATACTTTGCTTGTTTGATTTTTCTAATGATTTCATTTTTAATTGCAGAAGAAAGTAAAAGTATTATCTCATTCTGGATGTTATGTCCAAGAAAGTGAACATGAACATTATCATTTGTAATACGTCTAACTTGTTCTTGAACTACTGGGTCAAATTCGGCTAACATTTCAATTAAACCCAAAAAATTTCCATTGCTATTTTGGTACAATCTCTCATTAGAACCACGAAAGGCCAAGTTATGTTTAGCAAGAAATTTCACTATTGAAATAATTCTTTTTAAAACACTTTTCCAATGATCTTTTTCTTTGTTAATCAATCTTTGAGATGTTTTATCAATAGTTTGAGAGTTTTGCATCCTTTGACGTAATTCATACCAAGTAGTCATATTCTTAACATGTTCCATGTCAATTTCATGTTCTCTAAGTCTTTCTCCAACATGTGCCCAATCACCAAAACCCTCATTTGCTAATTGACCTTTGCCGATCCATTTTTAAAAAACCTTACAACAAAAACAAAATGCTATATCAAACTCTTTGGAATAGACCAGCCAATCTCTATCATATTTCTCTCCATTTGATAAAACTCTAGTGTACAAATTAGCCGTAAAACGTCTAGATGATTCATCTTTAGGACCCTTCACAATAGTTAAATCTCTTTTAGGGCCTTTCATAGCTAATAAATAAATGAATTTAGACTCAAGAGAATTCCAAATTCTTGGAACAAATATATCTTTCCAATTGTCATTAACATTATCAACATTAACCTTTTCAGCATCTAAATTATCATTTCCAGTAGCATTAACATCAATATTATTCTCCATATTTTCAGTAGCATCATTAAGATCAACATTATTCTCCATATTTTCTGAAGTAACCACATTTTCAATAATGCCTACATCAACATTAACCACATTCTGATTTTCAACCGAAGCATTTGATTCTCTTATTATGAATTTATCAAGAGCTCCTGATTGAGATTGAGTTAACTCATCAAGTCTCCTCTTTTTTTTACGCTTCTCATATCCATAATCAAATTTTCTAATCTTTGGAGGCAATTTAGAAGACATTATAGAAGTATGAAAAAAATTAAAACCTGGAATTTGTGTTGTTCTTGATCAAATCCGCATTGTTGAATTTGAGTCAGAAAGACAACATCAAAGTTGAACCGGTAAAAAAATTAAAAGATAATAAGTAATTAAAAAAATAAAATTATAAACAAATTAAAATTAAAAAATAAATTTATAAGATTTATAAAATTTGAAAAATTAATATGTTATAAAACATTAATATTAAAATATAATTTTAAAAAGTGAATAATAATACAGAAAAGTTATTAAGATTTTATATAAATTTAAAATGTTATAAGAAAAAGTTTTATAATTTATTATAAATATATATGTATAATGATGATGCAGTAAGATTTAAAAATATGTTATAAAATAATGATGATGTAGTATGAAAATGTTTAAATGTTATATAATTTATTAGTATAGGTTATAATTTTCTTCTTGGTTATGTCGTCAGAAAATATTATAGTATGAATGATGAAGATGTAGTATTATATTGATATGAATAAAATAATGATATTATTACCTATAATAATAGATTAAAAAAATATGAATACCTGAAAAAGTAAATTGCTATATGAATTGTTGGTTGGTGATGTTGTTACAGCACTAATTTTAATAATGAAGATGCTATATGAATTTGACTGTGATATACGTCGCCACCGTACATTTGCTTTTCGTAAAAATGTGTTACTAATGTCTGTGTTTTAAATAATTTATAACCTACTTAAATGAACAGTATTCTAAAAACTAATTACTAATTGGGTTGGGCTTCTATTTTTTCATGCAATTTGAGGCCCCTAGAATTTTGAGGCCCTGTGCAGTGGGTCAGCCTGCACAGGCCCAAATCCGGCCCTGTCGAGGATGGTCCACTTAATCCTCGAACATAGTTGTTGTTTGATTCTCACAAGCGTCGACACAATTTTGTATTGGAATAGAGAATGTGTGAAATTTAGAAAATGGCTACCGAAGAAAGACTTTTGATACGGTGGTTGAGGTCTTTGGTGATATACGATGGGAATACTTATAAGATTAGCACTTCAACGTTCAAACTATTATTTAAGATGTGAAAATATACAAGTTTAATGAAAAGAATACATGAATGTGACTCATATATAAGGGAGACAGTTTAAACTATCTCGAGTGATTTGACTTGGATTGCGAAAGGTTGATAAATGTATATCATTACGAGGACATTGATGTGCTCCAATGTAATGTTTTAAAGTGGAAGTAAGTCAATAGAGTGTTTTAACTTAATTAGACAACTTGATTGAATCAATATTATTGAGTTTATCCAATTAGAAATTTTAAAAAAAAAATTATGTGAGTTGGCTTCCAAATTTATTTCGGAAGCCCAAGATATTTAGAGTATTTAAAAATATATATATTTACAAACTATATTAAAATAAAATAAATATCTTACTCTAGCGGCACAATTGAATCCACGCATTTGTAGAGTACAAATCAACTTATTGCTAACTAATTGTAACAGTCTTAGTTTCTTGTTTACAATCTTTCTTCTAAACATATATTTGCCACTAAAAAAATTACAATGATTGAGCACATATATACATACGTGGATATATGCATTATTCAAAGTATTTTCATGCAAGTCGTCGTATACGATAAAATTGGTGTAGTGGCATTTTTCTAGTTTAATCAAATTAATGGTCAGAAAATGGAGTGAGATAGCTAAATTATTTCAAAAACTGAGAAAGATGTATTGGTTATTCAAAATTGGAGGCTGCATTAACAGGAATACTTCCTACACCTTTTTTACACCAAATATATATACACCGTATTTATACTATATTTTTTATTAAAAGAATATTTTATATGAACGGTGCCAAAACAGTACACATAAATAGTCGATAAATAATATTTGTGAATAGTTCTCGTGTATATTATTGTTAAAGTATTGAAATAAAGTTGATCAATGAAATATAAAAAGTTGATTAATAAAAGTCAAGATATTAAAAATAATTTTTAGTAATAAACTAAAGTTGGTTAATGAAATGTAAAATAATTGTTAATGAAATTATGAAATTGATTAATAAATATTTAGATATAGAAAATTATTTTTAACAATAAATAAAATTGGTTAATAAAATATTAAAGATTGGATAATGAAGTTATGAAGTTGGTTAATCACATAATTTTATATCAATATTATTTAATTTTAAAAAAAAATTAAAATAATAATTGTTTATATTAATTTTTAATATATATATATATATATATATATATATATATATATATATATATATATATATATATATATATATATATATATATATATATATATATATATATATATATATATATATATATTATAATATTTCACTATTTGTTGTATCAATGAACAGTGAAATACAGTGTTATATAGAAAAATGATGTAAGAATAATATATTTCTTATTTAAATATTTTTTACGATAGATGAATGGTTTTAATGAATCGGGATACATATTTGTTTGATTTACTTGATAAAACTCAAAAAATCGCACACATTTAGGAATTTGTAGCCATCACATAGGTATAACTTCGGAGTAGTCCCAAAGAATGTCAAACATGTGAGATCGTGTGCTCAGATAAATGGTTGCACACCTATCCGGATTGGAAAATTTCTCCCCAATTGAGATTGATCGTAAAGAAAAAGATAAATTATCACACGGCGAGTACAAACTAGAATAGATAGATGGAAATTTCATTCCTAGAACTTGGAACTCAGTGAATCTAAGACACTGCAATACTTGGTTTATTACTTTTGTCAATAAAATAAGGCGGTGATAGTCGATATATATGTTTCCAAAACTCTTTTGATTAATGATCTCACCTGATCAGAAGGCCCTTCCAGAGGTCGAACGCGAACAAAGTGATTGGGAGAAAGGAGGGGGTGTACCTGCAATACACTCCAAAGCTTAAGTGAGATTGGGTACAGAAAAATGGTAAGAGAGTGAGTTGATCAGAATACCTGACCCTTTAGTGAAAAGGGTATTTATAGTAAGCCTTCGGCGTTGGGCCAAGGTTCTCCCTTGGGCTAGGTCAACTAGGCCCAAGGAAGAACTGTCAAGGTACGCGTAGGAGCGTGTAAGACCTAGCGCGTGGTCTTGCCCTTGGTCCAACTGCCCCTATCTTTCAGGAGACAATGGTGGACAGTTGGATGATGTGGCACATTTTAGGAAGATGCAGTATCTCTCACGTGCGCCATGTGGGTTGGACCCCTTTGGTCAACAGTATGTCCTGCTGCCCGTGGTGTATGGTTTTTCCTTCTGCTTTTCAAGTAACACTAACTGGACACATCCTGCGGGAGGAGGCGCGACCTCCTTGTCTGACGATCTCTCCTGGGTCGCCGACGAGCCGATGGAAACGGAGTCCATTTTCATTGACGAACACGTCATCGCTTATGCGCAGGAAGAGGATCTGGGATCCGAGGAGACCGATAATGGGCAGTGTTATCCTCCTACCGCCGAGCAGCGGATATGCTCACGTCCTGGGAAAACGCTTCCCAATGTACGAGTTCGCCTTCCACGAGACCGGAATACGACTCCCTTTTAACGACTTCCAAATGGGGGTCTTTCGATGGCTCAAACTGGCGCCCTCACAGCTTCATCCTAATGCAATCTCGTTCATCCGGGTGTTTGAATTGGTGTGTCAGCATCTGGAGATCGGTTGCACCTTGCCCCTATTCTTCTGCAATTTCTAAGTTCAATAGCTAGTCATAGCTGGGTCTCTTTCAAGCATCTGTCAAGGTTGTTCAAGACCTATGTTGACTTTATCCGTAACTTCAAAGACTGATGGTATACGGTGAAGCCCGTGACCCAGCGTGCCCTCGATAGTTTATATTTTTTGAAATGGGAGACCAATGGCAAGGAGCGCCTGATACCGATGATTCCCCTTAGGTGGCAGCCGGACCATTTCGATTTACTGACCAGCCACTATAGGGTCAAGCATGAGAACCTAGGGGTCGAGGACAGAATGGCCTATAAAACGTTGGTGGCTTATGTCCGGGGTTTTATTCAAGCGACCTGGGTAGATCGACAAGACCAATCGATACGGGGTGACGATGGTTTGCCCATCTTAGTGCCTCGACGAGACTCCCGTTCCCGCCGAGACGGTCCTTCTGGATGATTCTCCCCGAGACAAACGTCCCCGCCCAGAGGGTACTACGCCCAGGGGTTTTGCCGCAGGTCAAGGGGCCTACCTCCCTGCCATACGGAGCGAGAAGCCTTCAGCTTGGAATATTCTTTTGTTGTGTTGTCTACCGAGACAAAGGGTATCCTTGATCAGGAGGTGACAAGCAGACGTGTTAATCTCGCTCGAGATATTTCTGCTACGATCACGGTCATGGAGACGGCCATAGTCTTATCGGACAGCTCCTGCTCGATGTTTGCATTGAAGGGTGTTGAGGAGACACTCTGAGCAGTCACCGCCGAGAAGAACCTGCTCTCCTAAAACTTGTTGAATTACAAGGAAGCGTACAAGCTTCAAGAGGGGTTGAAGACTGAGCTGGATGAGGTGAAGCGCGAGTGAGACACCCTGGCCGAGGAAAATAAGAAATTGAAGGAGGAGAAGGCCAAGTTTACTGAGGCCGAGGAGGAGAATGGGCACCTTCGTGTAAGGGTCGTGGTATTGGAGCAGATGGCTCTTCCCGAGGATAATGAGACTGAGGAAGACCTGACTCTGAAGAAGTGGGCTGACATGATTGCTCGGATCATGGGGCTTGAAAAGGATATTGTTGGGGTCTTCGAGGAGGGTTTCAACAACGCAACCGATCAACTCAAAATCATCAATCTCGGGCTCGTGACCGATGGAACAAGGTTCAGCTATATTATGACTGACGGGGAGATCGTCTGCCCCTATGTTGCTGAAGAAGAGGAGGAAAGTGACGGGGAGGATAATGACGGCAACAATGAGGAGGTGTAGGTTCGGCCAACGTGCCTTAGTTTTTTAGATTTTTGGCCTGCGTGCCTTTTGTCTATTTTGATTTTGTTTTGATGACCTGCGCGCCACTTTTGTATGTACTTTAGCGGTCAGGCTTTTGCCGGGATTTAAATACAATATTATGTTTGATCTGTATAAATCTGATGGTGTTTATTTTGTTAAGTTTGTTTTAACTCTAATGTTTATTTGAACTTGTTTGCTTGACTGTATAGGCTCATCGGTTTAGGGAACCGACGAGGTGGCGGGTTTTACGCCCGCTGTGAATCGGGACTAGGGTCGCGGTCGAAAACCCTGATCTCGGGGCTTGGGTCTTCCCATCGCGAGCTGGGTGCCCTGCCGGCATGGTACTGCGATGTTGGAACTCTTTTTGATGTGTCCAACCTCGGGGAGTGTTGTGCTCATCTTGTGCGGGCCTCCCCTCCCTTTCGATCAGTGACGAGGGTTTGTGTTCGTACCTCCCACACCTTTATACGTTGTTTAGCTATAGTATTGCTTAAGTTTTTCAGCGTTCCATGGTCGAGCAAGTTCTTCACCTTGCAGGTTTTCAAGGTAGTATGCCCTGTTTCCCGTCTTATCTCGAACACGGTATGGGTCTTCCCAGTTCGTGGCTAGCTTTCCTTCCTGTGGGTTTTTCTGGTTCCGTCTGAGGACCAAGCTGCCCACTTGTAATTCTCTTTATATGACTTTTGAGTTGTGGCGTAAATCCACTTTCTGTTTAACTGAAGCTTCCTGTAAAGCTGCCTCAGAGTAAATTTCTTCAACGAGATACAGTTCAACTTGCAAAATTTTGTCGTTCAGTTCCTCGTCGAGGGGTGCTTCTGTGCACCGCGTCGGTTCTCTAATTTCTACCAGAATGACTGCCTCGGTCCCGTAGGTTAGCCTGAAAGGAGTCTCCCTGGTTGTGGAGTGTGGGGTCTTGCGATATGCCCAAAGGACATTGTGTAGCTCCTCGACCCACGCTCTTTTCGCTTCGTTGTGTCTACGTTTTATTCCTCGTAGGATTACCCTGTTGGTCGCCTCCGCTTAGCCGTTTGTTTGAGGGTGCTCGACGGACGTAAAATGTTGCTTTGTGCCTAAATTGGCGACAAAGTCTTGAAATTTTATGTCCGTGAATTGTGTTCCATTGTCGGTGATGAGGACTTGGTGTATGCCGAAGCGGGCGAGGATATTCCTTTTGAAGAACCAGAGAATGTTATGCATTGTGATTTTGGCCAGGGCTTCGGCTTTGATCCACTTCGTAAAATAGTCCACCCCTACGATTAGGTATTTGTTCTGGTACGAGCTGGTCACAAAAGGTCTGAGGATATCCATTCCCCACCAAGTGAAGGGCCATGGGGAGGAGAGTGCCTTCAAATCATTAGGGGGAGCGAGGTGCATGTCGGCGTATCTTTGGAACTTGTCACATTTCTTGACGTGTTCTTTGGCGTTGTGTTGCATTTTCGGCCAATAGTATCCTGCTCGTAAAGCTTTGCGCGCCAGCGACCTCCCGTCGAGATGTTGAGCATTAATCCCCCTGTGGATTTCTCCCAGAATGTCGGGGACGCTTTCCTCTTCGACGCATTTTAGTAACGGAATGGAGAATCCTCGTCGATAGAGTTTGCCCTCGAGGAGGACGTACGAACATGCCCTTCTTTTGGTCGTGGCCGCTTCTTTAGGGTCCGTAGGGAGTTCTTCTTTCGTGAGGTAGTTGTAGATGGGTGTCATCCAGTAGTGAGCGTCGCCAATGGCGTTTACTTCAAGAGGAGGGGGTGATTTCTCAATGCTAGGTGGGGGAAGGATCTCCTGAATCACTGACTTATTCCCGCCCTTCTTCCGCGTGCTCGCCAGTTTGGATAGGATATCTGCTCGCGTGTTGTGTTCACGGGCGACGTGTTGGACTTCCCATGCATCGAATTTCTCGAGTTTGTATTTCACTAGAGCTAAGTATTCTATGAGGTTGTCGTTCTTAGCCTGGTATTCTCCTCGTACCTGGGATGCCACGAGCTGAGAGTCTGTTGATATCTTTACTTCTTTCGCTCCCAGGTCCTCGGTTAGTCTTAAACTCGCGAGGAATGCCTCATACTCAGCCTGGTTATTAGACGTCGGGAAGGTTAATTCAGGGGATACTTCGATCAAAATACCATCTTCATTTTCGAGGATGATGTCTGCACCACTGCCTGTCGAGCTAGAAGCGTCGTCGACAAAGATTATCCACTTGTGGGCGCGGTTAGTCGGGACCATGCTATGTGTCATCTCGGCAACGAAATCAGCCAGGACTTGAGCTTTTAGGGCTTTCCTTCTCTCATACTAGATGTCGAACTTTGATAGGTCTAGCGACCATTTGAGCATCCAGCCGACCATGTCTGGTCGGTAGAGGAGTTGTTTAACGGGTTGGTCTGTTCGGACCTTAATCTTGTGGGCAAGGAAATAGTGTCACAGTCTCCTCGTGGCGTTTATTAAGGCTGAAGTGACATTCTTGATCTGTTGATACCTGAGCTCGGGACCTTGGAGGTCCTTGCTCGTGAAATAAATAGGGTTTTGCCCGTCAATGGTTTCGCGGATGAGGACGACACTGACGGCCTCATTTTCCACGGACAGGTATAGATATAGAGTCTTTTTTCTAGTGGCCAGGATAGGATCGGTGGTTTGGAGAGTGCCCTTTTCAAGTGGAGTAGCGCTTGATCGCATTCTTCGGTCCACTCGAAGGTGACTTCTTTTCGTAGTAGCCTGAAGACAGGGAGGGCGTGTTCCGCGGACTTAGCGACAAAACGGGACAAGGAGGCGAGCATGCCATTGAGAGATTGAATGGATTTCTTCGAGATTGGGGTCGGGAACTCCAAAAATGCCCAACATTTGTCAGGGTTTGCTTCGATCCCACGCTCAGTTAGGTAAAAGCTGAGGAATTTCCTCGCCCGAACACCGAAGGTGCATTTTTCAGGGTTGGACCTCATTTTACATTGTCTTGCCTGCTCGAAAACCTTTCGGAGGTGTTGTGAGTTGTCGACCTCTTCGTGCGACTTTACTATCATGTCGTCCATGTATACCTCGAGCATGTCTCCAATTTCTCCTAGGAAGACCTTGTTCATCATATGTTGATATGTGGCCCCGGTGTTCTTCAATCCGAAGGGCATTACATTGTAGTAGTAATTGCCCGTCGGGGTCATGAAGGTCGTGTGCCTCTTCTCTGTGTCCGACATAGGGATCTGATTGTATCCACTATATGCGTCCATAAAAGACAAGAGTTTGAAGCTCACGGAATTGTCGACTAGTTTATCTATATTAGGCAGGGGAAAGCATCTTTGGGACAAGCCCTATTGAGATCAGTATAATCAACACACATACGCCATTTTCCATTATTTTTCTTAACATGGACTACATTAGAGAGTCAGGTTATGTACTGGGCTTCAGAAATAAAATTTGCCTCTAAGAGGTCTTTTACAGCTCGCTCAGCAGCCTCCGCTTTCTCAGTAGGGATGGCAGGCAGACCCAAACCCACGGGCCCCACCCGCACCCGAACCCAAGTCAACGGGTGAAAACCCGATTTGACTGGGTTTGGGTTCGGGTTCGGGTGCCACCCGATATTTCGGGTGCGGGTTTGGGTAGTGTGAAACCCACACCTGAAACCCGAAACTACATCCGTTTAGACTTTAATTTTAATTTTAATTGTATACTTTAATTTTAATTTTAATTGTATACTTTAATTTTAATTTTAATTGTAGATTGTAGAATTTTAATTATAATTATAATTAGGGGTGTGCAAAATATCTTGTTGTGTGCAAAATTTAATTGAAATCTTATTTTGTAAGCAACAGTATTATAGTGGTAAATAGAACTTATAATCCTTCTTATAATTAACTAAGTAATATATATATATATATATATATATATATATATATATATATATATATATATATATATATATATATATATATACTTGAAAACTAATTAAATTTTTTGAAAAAAAAAATAATTTTGTGTTTTTGTTACGGGTTCGGGTTTGGGTGGAAAAACCCGAACCCAACGGGTGTGGGTGCGGGTGTTATTTTGCCACCCGAATAACCTTTGGGTTTGGGTTCGGGTTCGGGTGTTGATTTCGGGTGCGGGTTTGGGTAGTGTGAAACCCGCACCCGACCCGACCCGTTGCCATCCCTATTTCTCAGGAGACTGCTTGCGCCTGCGCTGTGTTATGGGCTTAATGGCATGATCTAAAGCTAATTGATGACAGGCGACCTCGGGGTCAAGCCCAAGCATCTCAGCAGCATTCCATGTGAAAAGATTTGCGTTCTCCTTGAGGCAAGTTGCTAGTTGTTCCTTTGTTGTTGTTGGTAGTCTGGTTCCTATCTTCACAGTCCTGTCAGGATCGTCACTCAGAGGAATATGTTTGAACTCGCCATCGGGGATCGGGCAGAATGGATGAGTTGAAACTTGGTCGTTGATGGGGCCCTGTGCTTCAGCATCGTCTTCGCCAAGACGAGTGTCGAGATTGATGGTGTTGACCCACGGGGTGGGAGACTACTCTTCGACCCTAGGTTTCTTGTTGTTCTTGGAGGTGTTGATTATAGCATGTCCTTTGATTGCAGTATCATAGCATCTTCGAGCCGCTTCGATGTTGTCGTGGATCGTGACCACGCGACCTAACTTGGTGTAGTATTTCATTTTCAGGAGGACAGTGGTGGGGACCGTTGTCAACTCAGTCAAGGTAGGTCGGTCAAGGATGCAGTTGTAGAGGGACGGACATTCGATCACCAGGAATTGGACTTTGACTTCTCTAGCTATTTCCTGTTCTCCGAATGTGACGAGGAGTTCCACATATCCCCAGGGTTTCGTAGTGGCTCCGTTAAATCCTTGGAGGTCGGATCCCACATAGGGGGATAAGTTGGTATTGTCCAGCTTGAGGGTTTTGAACAAGTGAACATACATAATGTCCACCGAGTTGCCTTGATCGACCAGGATGCGTCGAACGTCGAATCTCGCCATTTTGGCCCTTATCCGTAAGGGGATACTCAAATTGGGTGATCCACCGGGCAGTTCCTCGAGGAAAAAGGATATTGGGTTGGACTTCCCTCGGGATTTTGTCAGGGTAGCTAACTGATCGGGTGCGGTTAGCAGGAGTTCGTCGAATTTGCGTTTTACCGAAATAGCGGTGTTCTCGTTGTTTACTCATCCTCCTAATATGACCAGAGTCGCTGGGAATTTCTCCCAAGGGTTGAGGGAAGCAAATTGTTCCTCCATGTAGGTGTTGGAGAGGTGGAAGTCTTCTGGGTGGGATACGCACATGGCCACCTGATACGGGGAATCGTCGGGCAGTGTATCCTCGCTAGTTCTTTTTGCTGCTTGATCTTCATGCTGAGGAGCGTCGTTCCTCTTGGTGTACTACCTTAGATGGCCCTCTTGAATCAAGATCTCAATCGTGTCCTTCAGATGGATGCAGTCTTCGGTCATGTGCCCTTGACTTCAGTGAAAGCGGCAGTATTTGGATTTGTCTGTATGGGGCTTGGGTGCAGAAGGTTTGGGGAACCTCACCCTGCCCTATTTAAACTCGTAATTGATGAATTCAGAGAGGATGTGTTCGTGGGGAGCAGTCAACAACGCATATTCGTTGAAACGACCTGCGGGTCCTCTTCCTTCATGGACTTCGCGTGGTTTCTCCTCCTTTTGCTTATCCCTGTTACGGCGGGGAGCATTGGGGTCCTCGCGTTTGGGGTGACTGGTGTCATCGTTATTGCGGTTGCTTCGGGCATTATGAGCAACCTGTTTCTCTTTGTATCTGATGTAAGCTTGGGCTTTTTGAAGGAACTCGTCCAGGGTGCGGGGAGGTTCTATTCCAACTGCTCTGCTGAGTTCGCTTCCAGGGAGGAGCCCCCTCTCGAGGAGATATTTTTTCAGGTAGTCCGTTGTATCTACTTCGACGGCTTCCTGGTTGAATCACTCAATGTACGAGCAAAGTGTTTCGTTTTTTTTCTGTACGATGGCTTCCAGGGTTGCTTCCGTCTTAGGGTGACGTCGGGAGTCTGTGAAGTGCCTCGTGAACACGGACTTCATGACCCTTCAGGACATGATTGATTCTGGGGCTAGGCTTTTGTACCAAGCCATGACCCCTTTTCTGAGAGTTGTGGAAAACAGCCTGCATTTAAGATGCCCGGTGATGTCATTGCGGTAGTCGAGCATATCATTGATGTTGTCGACGTGGTTATCTGGGTCAGTTGTCCCGTCGTAAACAACCAAATGTTGGGGTTTCTCCATGCCCTTGGGGAGCGGTGCTTCCATAATAGCTTGTGAAAGCGGGCAATGGGGATCTTCCTCGTCACTTCTCAATGGGGAATAGTCGTCGTTTCCAGGACTCTTCTCACGTCGGAGTAAAGATCTCGATCGGTCGGTCTCATAGCGTATTCTGGATTTATTCTTCTTTGATTCGGGGGAGCATCGACCTCACCGAGGAGGATAATGTCCCCGCTTCTTCGCAGCTTCTGGTTGACGTTTCTCCTACAGTTCCCTGCGTCCCTGTCAGGGACGATCTACCTGTCGGTCAGTTTCTAGAGCCATGATCCTCTCCTACTGCTGATAGAGCATGAGGTTTGCCTGGTTGAGGGCGTTCACCATAGCTATCATAGTGATGTCTCCCTCGACTGGCACTAGGATAGGCTGAAAGGGGACAGCTGGTTGAGGTTGAGGTTGTGGAACCCCATTATCTTCAAGTTCAAGCGACGGGGTGGCGGGCTGCCTGTACCTATGATCAGCTTCATTGTTGAAGTTTTGGTTGTCCTCCGTCGTGTAGTCGCCGAGGGGAAAGTCGTAGTTGTCACCGTGTTCTCCGGCCATACTAGAAGGATGGAAGACGGATTAGAGCTTTGATCTTCTGTTCTAGAAGAAGGGGATAGCTAGGTTCCCACAGACGGCGCCACTGATCTCACCTGATCAGAAAGGCCTTCCAAAGGTCGAACGCGAACAAAGTGATTGGGAGAAAGGAGGGGGTGTACCTGCAATACACTCTGAAGCTTAAGTGAGATTGGGTACAGAAACATTGTAAGAGAGTGAGTTAATCAGAATACCTGACCCTTTAGTGAAAAAGGGTATTTATAGTAAGCCTTCAGCGCTGGGCCAAGGTTCTTCCTTGGGTTGGGTCAGCTAGGCCCAAGGAAGAACTGCCAAGGTACGCGTAGGAGCGTGTAAGACCTAGCGCGTGGTCTTGCCCTTGGTCCAACTACCCCTATCTTTCAGGAGACAATGGTGGACAGTTGGATGACGTGGCACGTTTTTAGGAAGATACAGTCTCCCTCATGTGCGCCATATGGGTTGGACCCCTTTGGTCGATAGTATGTCCTGCTGCCCGTGGCGTAGGGTCTTTGCTCGACCAAGGGATCTCCTGCCCGAGTGATTAGGCCTCTGCTTGACGGGTTTGGGCTTGTGCCTAACAGGGGATGAGGCCCAGTCCAACAATTAATAATATAAGGTTTTTGTCCCCTACAAGGATAGATTATAAGTAAGATTTTTGTCCCCTACAAGGATAGATTTTGAGGATTTTTTAATACACCTTATAAGTTTTTTAGACACCGCATAAAATTCTTTTTTTAGTCCTATTTTCGGATTTGCACATTGGACACATTATTTTTTTTAAAGTGTTGATTTATTCGAGATGTGTATATTAAAAATGTTTCCAGATCTGTACATCAGGAAAATACTTTATTTTTTTAAACGAGAGAAAAATCAGCCTTATCCTTAGCATTCAATCCTTTGAATTTAATGTTGTTATCATTCTGGTTAATATTTACGAATAATTCAAAAGAAATTATTTCATAAATAAATGATAACTATGGAGTGGCGTATACATAATGTTTACTCAAATTAATCAAATTATGATCATATGTCAATATTCCTTATTGACAAAACATTAGTCAAAATCATTTTCGACTCCAACAAAGCTTTAAGCAATTTAATACCCTATTAAAAAAAATCAAATTCAACCCTAATTAGAATTTTAGAATTAAAGGTGAGATGAAAAATTGTCAAAAACAATAATTAAAAAATTCATAATATGAAGTGATTATGTAAACTTACCTTATTCATTCCCAATTTAACAATCATCTTTCGAGTCTCTTTGATGTTTTACTTGTTAACAAACTCAATCATTGAAGTAACAGATTGAAAACTAAATCATTTGTCACCAAGAAAGTTTCACTCTCTTTAGCAATGTCCTTAGTGTTAATCATTGATTCAACGTATAAGACCATTAAGTACAAGCTTCCACAATTGAAAATTGTTGGTCTTACCTCTACTGAGAAGACTTATTTTGTCAGGTTTTCATTTTTAGAGAAAGAAAAACAGAAAAATATTACTTGGGCTTTAGAGGTGTGTTGGGCAATGTTGAAGGACCAAGAAGACATATCGAAAGTAATTGTTGTCGGTCGTGATATCGCTTTGATGAGTTCGGTTGCAAAGGTATTTCCTAATTCTTATGCATTACTTTGTATGTATCACATAACAAAGAATGTGAGAAGTTGGGTTAAACTCGCGGCAGGGACGAAATAGATAAAGGTCGAAGACAAAAAAATGGTCAAGGCGGGCGTGATAGTGGAATGAATAATAGATTCATGGAATGTTATAATAAATTCTTCTATAAAAGAGTTATATGTCGATGTTGTTATACATTTCAATAAGATTTGTGAGAAATATCTAGATTTGTTGAAATATGTTGAAAGTACAATTTTGGATCGGGTAAAGGAGAAAATTGGTTGTGCTTGGACCAATCAGGTTAGACACCTTGAAAATACAACAACTAATTGAGTTGATTCTTCCCATGATACACTGAAGAATTGATTGAGAAATAGTAAGGGTGGCTTATGTAGACATTGAGACTTTGTGGACCAAACGATTTAAAATCAGCATAATGAGATACAAACATAATTTGGTCACAACATCACAGTGCTAGAACACAGATTCTAAGACAATAATTTTTATTCTCAGTTGGTCGACAACATATCTCAAAAAAGACTGAATTATAAAAAGGTGAAACTTGATAACTTTATAGGAATGGATGAAGTTTGCACTCAATGGAAAAGGCTCAGGTTTGATGATGATGGTGTCAAGAAAGAAGGTAAATTGAATATCCTTATCCTGGCTGAATGGGAAGTGCTACAAGAGAGATTTTTGAAAGCCGATGACAATATGAAATTTCACATCAAAAATAAATTGAGGAAGATTGCTTATGCGAAAACCACATACTTGAAACCACCCTCTCAATTGGTAAAAACAAAAGGTTCTCCTAAGAATGGTAAACCAACACCAAGTGACAATTAAACGATGTGGTCTATTTCCTATTTTGAACATGATGGCAAACTTTTTCCCGATTCTCCAATTCCAAAATCTTTAAAAAAATTGTATTTTCAAAGGAGCTCGTATTAACAAACCACCTCATTCCCCACCTCCACCAAAAACTACATTCATTGACGAGATGTCGGTTTTTATGCACCAATACATTGTATGGATCATCAATGTTGAGGGTGTTGGTAAGTGCGGTTTTCAAGCTATTTTTGCTTTGCTCAGTAAAGGAGAAGAGGATCACACATTTGTCTGCCAACTTATCCAAGATTTGAGGGGTCATAAAGAATCATACACACTGTTATACAAGTAAAAAGAAAATTTTGATGCAATTTATGAATCTTTTGTTCCTTGCACTAATGGACCGACATCGGAGGATAAACGGATGTGCTTTCCTGAAATGGGTCATCTCATAGCAAATGCATATGAAAAAATGTGTATTGATCTTACAAGATACGATTTTTTGGAAACATTTTTCCATTTAGCACTTCCCCACCTCAAAATCCAAATGATCATATTATGTGTGTTGGATGTATTTCAAATTCGCGACACTTTGTTCAAGTTTATTTGAAATCGGGATGCCCTATACCACTTACATCACCAAAGTGGACAGCTCATTCAACAACAAAAGTTGATACTTGATCGAATCATTTTTTGGATAGGATGCAAGATTTCACTAAATTGAATGAGATTGAAAGAGCATCAAATAAACAAAATCCAAAGATGGTATCATCCATAGATATAGATTTAGTTGACAAGACGTGTTTGGATTCATTTTAGTTTTTATTCAATAATATATCCTATGTAATCTTGTATTAATATTAACGATGTAATATATATATATATATATATATATATATATATATATATATATATATATGTTTAAGTGCAAGCAAAAAAAATTGCATTTTAATACAGGTTTTGTTTCTGTCTTTTCCGGAATTTCATTATGTTCTGAGTGGTTCCTGAAATACATCTCTAAAATAACAGACTAGGGTAGTACCGTAGATACATCTCTGAAACATCATCTGGTACAAGATATAATTTCTAAAGTCCATATTTGTCTAGAACTACTATAAATATATGGTTTTTTTGTCTAATGTTTCATACACATTACACCAGAAAGAACATCAATTGGCATGATGCAAATGTCTACTTTAACGGCGCGAAACCCTTAAGGGAATTTAAGATCAATGATTACATCTCTCTTGCAGATTTGAAATACATACTACAAAATTTCCTACCATACTCCGACAATTGATAAATTGTGAAGCTCAAGTACCGTTCACTGTCGATTGACTATGAATGGGGGATTGAGTTCATGTACTTTGAGCTAAAGACATGTGCATATTTAAGGGTTGTATGGAAAACTTTTCTGTTTCAAAATAAAATTTTCAATCGAGGTGGATGCGACGATTTCGAAACTGGTCAAAGATATTAGGAAAATGTTTAATGCTCACCAGGATATTGATATGTAATGTTTCAATTTTTATGTTATCAATACTAATTTTATTTTGGCATAATTAGTCACCAAGTCTTTTAACTTAATTTAATATCTCGTTTTAATCTCTTAACTAAAAATTGTTACTAGTTAGTCCTTTAACTTCATTTTTGTTACCTTATTTGAACTCTTAGGTCAATTTCTAATTAAAAAAAACGTTAAGTGCAAGAAAAAAAATTGCATTTTAATACAGGTTTTGTTTCTGTCTTTTCCAGAATTTCGTTATGTTCTGAGTGGTTCCGGAAATACATCTCTAAAATAACAGACTAGGGTAGTACCGTAGATACATCTCTAAAACATCATCTGGTACAAGATAGAATTTTAAGGTCCATATTTGTCTAGAACTACTATAAATATGTGGCTTTTTTGTCTAATCTTTCATACACATTACACTAGAAAGAACATCAATTGGCATGATGCAAATGTCTACTTTAACAGCGCGAAACCCTTAAGGGAATTTAAGATCAATGAATACATCTCTCTTGCAGATTTGAAATACATACTACAAAATCTCCTACCATACTCCGGTAATTGATAAATTGTGAAGCTCAAGTACCGTTCACTGTCTATTGACTATGAAGGGGAGATTGAGTTCAGGAACTTTGAGCTAAAGACATGTGCATATTTAAGGGTTGTGTGGAAAATTTTCCTATTTTGAAACAAAAGTTTCAATCGAGGTGGATGCGACGATTTCGAAACCAGTCAAAGATATTAGGAAAATGTTTAAATGCTCACCAGGATATTGATATGTAATGTTTCAATTTTTATGTTATCAATACTAATTTTATTTTGGCATAATTAGTCACCAAGTCTTTTAACTTAATTTAATATTTCGTTTTAATCTCTTAACTAAAAAAACGTTACTAGTTAGTCCTTTAACTTCATTTTTGTTACCTTATTTGGACTCTTAGGTCAATTTCTGATTAAAAAAAAAACGTTAAGCTCTTGTAACGTGATGTGACATCAAGACCATTGGGACAAATTTGAATCAGTATATGTAGTTAAAAACGGATACACTGTTTAAAAACGGATTCACTTTCATTCTGCATTGCAACTGACTTTGCATTTATCTAACACATTTATGTAACATTTACTAAGATATAGAGCAAACTAGACAAAACAAAATTGAGGAATGACATTACTAAGATATATTTTCAAGAGCAAACTAGACCAAATAAAATTGAGGAATGACTCAATAGATTATGTGTATTTAGAATGCATTCAGAAATGCATCTCTAAATTCTAAAGATATTTTGGCTTTTTCAGAATACGTTCAGAAATACATCTCTGAATTCTAAAGATATTTTGGCTTTTTCACGAGGATATGATAGTAATTTATAGAATTCCAAAAGTAATTCCCAAATTACTTCTATTGAATTTCTAAGAATTTCTTATCATGACATGCTACTTGCTGAATGACACCAAGATAATCATACCTTTGAAAGTTTATCTTATTCTTAAACTTTCAACCCAACTTTAATACAAAATAGAATAGTTATGTTGGTAAGTTTTGCTACAACATAGTGAAACGAAAATGAACAAAATGCATTATTATTATTATGTTGTAACAATTCTGTAGTATGCCTAATTATACCTTCTACTCATAATATTGGGTTCATAATTAGCACCCATTGCAATTTTCCAGGATATCAAAATTGAAAATCCATAAAACAACACGGTTGGACAGAGCTTCCAAGTTTCAATGTAATAAAATACTCCTACCTAGTTGTTCTAATGACATCTATTTATTTAATATTACAACAAATATATACCGGCTAGAAAATACAACAAAAAAAAAATAATTGAAAAAATTGTTAATGGTTAAACAAACACCTTCTAATGGATACTGCTAACTCGGTAACCCTTCCCCGATGAAAGATGGATACACATACAGCAAGACAAATAACAACCGAAACAAGTACAAAAATAGTCGGTCGAGAGGTCAAGACTCCCCGGGTAAGATTTAGATGGTCGCGTCTATTAGGAAAGTCTTCCGTATTCATTACAATATCCCTTTTCAAAAGTGGTACCTTATGATTTTTTTTATCAAAGGCAAGACTTCTCAGAAGTCCCAATTCTGGATCTGCATTAAACAGGATACCCTGGAAAGCAACAATAACCAATGTATAAGATAAGATACATGTTAATTATGATAAAAGTGTTAAGAGTACCTTAACCTAAAAGCTCAAAACTAATTAATGTCATTGCCATGGAAATGAAACAAACAAAATTAATAGCTCTAACCTGACTATTAACTTCATCAACTAATAACTTGTCGTCTTGAGAACTGTACTGGGCAGGTTTAAAGCCTTCCCTTTTGGTGTGCAAAATTATACTTCCACCTTTCTGACAAATAGCCTCTCTGGCATTATGCATGAACTTCAGTAGCTGGACAATGTCAACCTCATTTGTATTGGACTTTATGCTTTCTGTTAAAATTATCAAATTTGGCAATATTTTTCCCAAAATGATAGTTGAATCATTGCTTATTAGAAAATCCAACAAATGGCAATATCTTTGAATCTGTGAAGTAGATACCATTCTGTCAAAAACTTCTGAAGTAGGATCCTTAAGTAACCATGCTATATCTACAAGCAAGTCTGATGATGTATGAATATGTACATAAGTTTTGCATGAGCTACAAATAGAACCACCAGATGCAGACCGAAATTTTTTAGAAAGGAGAGATGCATCTTGTTTTTGTTGCAATATCTTCATTTCAGTGCAAATTTCTTTATCCCCAATAAGTACAGGAATAAAGTTTGATAAACCAGACTCATTCTCAACCTATAAAAAGGAAAGAAAATAAAATTAAACACAGGTAACAGATATGAAGTGGTACAGAAAATTTTCCATGAAATTTAATCAGAGTTTCAAATATATCTACCTCCAAAATCACATCAAATCAAAAGGTTCCAACAATTTATCTAGATCTGACAGTACAATCATCAAGAAAACTCTTACTGTAATTTTTAAGATCGAGTACAATTAAATACAACATAACCAAACCTAAATTCAATAGTTTCTATGATAACAACGGCATTTAGTCAAAGAGCTTCATTCGATAAATTTTATTTGCTTTGGATAAGAATAAATTTGTAAATGAAAAGAAACATTCAAATATCAGTGCAGAATTCAATACCAGTAAGACTTTTTATGGATATGCTAGAATTTTGCATGTTGGATTATGAGTATCTATTGATGCATTGAAATTAATTTATCAGAACAGTAGCAGCAATGCTTCTATCCAAATTGTTAATCTCGAGATATTTCTTAATAACTTAAGTTTTCTAGGTCTTCCTCTACCACTGACTGTTTAACTTCTCTTATCGGATAAAAAAATAACAAAAAATAGAAAGGAAATTGCCAGCAAAAATATGACACTTCCAAATTAAACCAATTACTTAAGCTCAAAGTACTCAATTGAACCCATTAAAACTCCAACATTACTCAATTTGTTACATGATTTTCTATAACAAAATGCTAATGTATTATGTCATAGACAATTTAATTGCAAATAATGCATATGAAATTAACAAATCTAAACAAAAGCATGCCATAAGTAAGTATTGATCAACGTCGGGTGATCTCAACGTGCTGTGAAACATAACAAACATGAAATAACAAATCGAGGCCGATGCATAGTTAAGGAAACAAAAAGATGTCAATAACTACCTCAATAAATGCAGGGCCCATGAGATTTTCCTCAATATGAGGGACGCGTATCTTATATAACTGATTGTCAAAAGCACAAGAAATACTGTCTTCAGTCCAGTTATGTGGAGACGGAACACAATACTCGTACTTCATATACTTTCCATAAAAAGATACAAGAAGCCTGCATTATTATAACCTCATTACAGTCAGCAGTGTATTAATAAGTGAACCAAAATATAAACTAGCCAAACAAATATGATACATTTGAAAATGAGCATAAACATGTGTCGACTAAAAAATTGGAATGGCACCAAAAAGATTAATAACAAAAGGTAGCACCGACTAAACTGTGCAGCTAGTATGGGGATGCAACCCTATTAAGGATATTCAATTCCTAAATAAAATATAAACAATTGCAGTATCTAGTATTTAGTTCTCTTTAGGAAGCAGTAATGCAGTGTTTTACCAAATCATGTATGCAATACATAAGGGTATACTTAAATGGGATTCGTCCCCCGGATTAGGATTAGTACTAGGTCCTATGGCCTGATACCGAGTTTTAAAAAGAAATGACATGTTAATTAGATTTTCCGCTTCATTAAATTAATATTTAATAGGTATGCTCTACATTCATATACTAACTAATAGAGTATGTAGCCAAACAGTCCTTAGTGGGTATGGCTGGATGCACAACAGCTCAGGAAAACTATTCTTAGCCAAACAGTCCTGATGTAAAAAAAAAATATCAAAATGATAAAACATCAAGAGAAAAGCTATGAGGAAACAATAATAATGAATAAGATTTTATATCTTAGAATTTGGGTTGGACCTAACTCATCCCTACAAAACCGACTTGTAAGGTGTGGATTGTTCCCACTTATAAACACGACACAAGCCATATTACAAGCCATATTTCTATGCAATGTGGGACTAAATCCACCCTTTCAAACCCAACACAATGAACATGATAGAGGCTACAATGAAGGCAAGTCAAATGCTGCAATTTAGGTGACTAGGGACGGTCTGCAATGATGGTGGAAATTCCAACACACTCTCTCCCACTCGGACCTCGTTGAGGCCGAAGCGTGGACGATGTGGGAAGCCCAACAAGTGATCTAGGATAGGCTCTGATACCATCTTAGAATTTGGGTTGGGCCTAACTCATCCCTACAAAACCGGCTTGTAAGGTGAGAATTGCCCCCACTTATAAACATAACACAGGTCAGATCTCCAAGCAAAACCCAACACAATGAAGGTGTTGGAGGCTGCAATGAAGGCAGGCCAAATGCCACAATTTAGGCTACTAGAGGAGGACTGCAATGAAGGCGGAAATTCCAAAAGCCTCTATGTCTATCTATTGTCAGAAGTCTTCACCTCTCTTTTCTTTTTAACAGATTAGAGTCATTGCATGCTTATGAGAATAGTCACTGCCCTCTCTTTTTTCCTTAAAATATAGTCCCAATACATGTTCTGCAGTGATCTTAGAAACAGAAGTATCGGAACTAGAATGTGCATCCTAAATCGCAATTTTTACAAAGATGCAGCAAATTTGGTAAAACTTACAGAATGCTAGATAATCTCAAGACAATGCAATCAGTATGAAATTATGAATCTATAGCCCAATCAATCACAAAACAATGTATCATGTTGGTCATTACTTTTTTTCCATCAATCGATTATATGTGAGCCTAGAGTTCTTTTCAAAGCTAATAGAATGGTTTATACTTTAGATTCAGTGATATCTTCAAATGCTACAATCTCACTACTCGGTCAAGTCATAACATTCAACATCACCTTCCATCACTTTCTGTTGGTTGGGACTTTGAGTGACAATTGGATTCCAAATAGACTGTTCCCGTAGCAGCTACCCAAGTCCAGGGACTTGCAGGTTTATGCTGGAATAATTAGGGAGAGAATGGGAACATCCACCTGGCAGGGGAGTGAGAGGGGGAAATCGCACCGCATGGTTCTATTATATGAGGGATTGTGAAAGCTATCTTGAAAAATCAATTACATACGGACAGAGTAGGAGTTCAGCTATAGGCAATATGGATATTCATTCCATTAATATTTTCAATTCAGGAATAATACAAACACAGTTCCATTACTAAGTTGTTTTTTCTATTAATTGCATTTGTGTGGCTCTAGTTTCCATCACTCTCCTTATGACCTATGCATATTTTCCCATCCAAAAATATATATCATGCACAAATGATATGGCCATAATTTGCTTTAAATGATGTTTAGAAGAGGTGAAACTACATACCGAAACTTAGGCTGCAGCAAGTTACTTCCACAAGCATAAAATTCCATGGGTTTTCCTGCTTCAAAGCATGTGGGGTGAATGTAATGAAGCTTAGGCGCCTGCGTGTTTCCCTCGACTTTTGCCACAGAACTTCCATCTGTAATCATCAAAAGGTACTAGCTAATTTAAACAAATTGAAAGCTTCCAAACTCGAAATTTAAAGCATATAACTCAAAATAACAAAAACTTGTATTAATTACAAAATACAATTCAAGAATCAATTGTTCAATTTGTTTCATAAGAATCAGAAACACAGTGATCCATATCTCTGAGATGAAGCATCAACACACTAAAGAGGTAATCATAACTCATTACGATCAGGCTCTAAAAATGACTCAAATAATTTAAGGGAAGAGTGAACCAAAAATAAGAAGGAAACAAGTGAAACAGAAGAAAAAAAACCTTTCATAACACGGAAGATCATGTCATTCAGATGAATTAGAGCGGTGCCTCTTCCAGATAGCATCTTTGTGGGAGCAACAAGATCACATACATAATACATAGGGTCTTTGAGTAACTGGTTGATCCATAAGAGAAACAAAATTAAGTCATAAATCAAAAAGAGAGAAAAAAATATTAACCAATCAAATTCAGACAAAACTTGATAAGTCAAAACTTGATAACGGGGTTTTAATGAAATTCCCGATTCATAGAGTGAGGGATGGAGAAATGTTACAGGTGGAACATAACTTATTGGAACGCAAACAAACATCAAGCAAAACTAGCAACCGTGAGAATGAGCTTAACAAAGAACCATAAAGTCTAATACGGGGCACTTAACCGGAAAGCATTCATTTTACACCCAACAGACACTTAAGATATGGTACTAGAACTATAATGTCAAGAACATCAAGTTGAAATCTTACATTTGTCCACATAATATTTGGCATTGCAATAAATATTGTCAGGATTGTACACCCAGGGCGGATATATCCCTCCAGCTCCACAGGCATACTTGCCAACCATTGAAATATCTGCAAAAACATTTGACAGCTTGTTAATCAGTCACTACCGTGTAGATGGCAGAAAACCATGCCACAACCAAAATACTAAACTGTAATAAAAATGCTTTAAAATACTTGGAGCCGTAGCCTTCTAGGAAATTCCGCAGGATTCCAATCGTAAAGCTTAAAAGAAACCCGACCTGTTTGGCACTACAAGCAAACATTCAATCAGAAAATACCGATCACAATTTCTCGCAAAATAAACATGTGAAAGAAAAGCAATAAACACACAGGGCAACCCACCATAGATGAATAATCATTCTTATTGTCACAATATGAAGGCGATTTGGAAAGATTAGAAACATCATTTCCAATATTTGCTTGTGTTTCAGCAGATGCAACAAAGGCCACACCACTCTCACCATTAATATTCTGGGTCTCTGGAGTTGAGGACCCAATAGCAACCGGCTCTTCTTCATGATCCAGGGACACTCTTTTCTCAATATTCTCACTACTCAGATTCGAATAATCTGCAACATGCATACACATCCAACGAATAAAAACCACATGCAAATCAAATTAGAACATGCTATCATATGCAAAAGCAAAAAAAAAAAATTATTCAACCATTGACTTAACAGTTGACAAAGTGATAATGTGATGCTGATCCAGAATATAAACCAACCAACCTATCTCTGTTTCTCCATCACAATTGGAATCATCATTTTGAGTAACAGTTTGAACTTCATGATCAACTGCTGCTGCAGAATCTGCAGGCTTTCTCCGCCTCCTAGTATTATGCCGCTCCAATTTCCTTCTACAACTCCTTTTGCCTTCGTCAAAATCCGGTAAAACATGAAACCTGTATAATCAACCAATCAATATCATCGTAACACCATAAACATGATCTAATTGAAAGGATAAACATGTCAAAATCAAGATTCATAATAATCAACTTCAATCTTACTTTCCACACTGCTGACAGTATCTTTTCGCCTCACCGTCAATAAGAACAGTAACAGCATTAGCACATCGCAAGCAAACCCTATGCCGTCGATGATAGCCTTTAAGTTCAGAGATATCAACTTCACAGCTCGGAACCTGACAACGCGCCGATGCAGACGCACGTGCAGCTCGAGCTCGTTTCTTACCTGGTAAACCATTATCTTCAAGCAGCGCATCGAGTTCGGGGCATGCACAAGGTACATGACCCGCGAGAAAGTTGGAGCAAGTAAGTCTCGGGTCGCGTTTTCGGATCTTATCATTCTCCGGTGGATCAGGGCTAGGGTTAGGATTGGGGTTTGGAATTGGAGGGAGGTGTGGAGGTTCGTTGTCGAGGTTTAAGGGAAGTGATGCGTCGTCGTCGAGATTGAAGTCGAGGAGGTAACTTAGGTCCCAAACGGTGGAAAGATCGTCGGGAGGGTCCATCGAAGGGAGAATTGGGTGAGGTTTGGGTTCCATTGAGATTGGAATGGGAGTGAAATTGTTAGAGGGAGAGTGCGGTTGGTAGAGAGTGGTTGGAATTTTGGCGGAGAGGGTACGATACGGTGGTGGCTGGTCCTGGTTGTTGGGGTTTGTTTTTCCATGCCTACAGTGGGGTCATCGTGGCGACATTTTTAAGTTTTCTTTGTTGTTTTCACCACGCGCTGTTTATCGTTTTTAACACACGCGTGGCGACATTTTTAAGTTTTCTTTGTTGTTTTCACCACGCGCTGTTTATCGTTTTTAACACACGCGTCTATTATTCAATTAATGAAGTATCGTCACATATCAGATGAGATGAGATGAGCGATATCCTTATATATACATATAAATTTGAAATGAGTTAGTTATATGTATCAGGTGATCATCTAAATTTAACTATATTAAATAAATATATAAAAAGAAAAATAATCGTAAAATAGAGATAGAACAAAAATTGACATTTATAAAATAAGAATTTTGTTTCATAAATAAAGGTAATTGTTGATTAATTAAGAAAATAAAAAGTATTACGATAAAAATGACCGTAAGATAAAAAATTAAATTATATATAAATAAGTGTAATTGTTGATTAATTATTAAAATAAAAAGATATTTTGGTAATAATGATCTGTAAAATAGAAAATGAATTGTATGCACGGACATTGAATATTATTCAATTTGATATAATTATTTATTAATTTTATGGAAATAAATAAACAAATAAAATTATATTTTTAGTGATAATAAATAAATAGAATTGATTAAATATATTTTATTTTATATTTTGAATTTATATAATATAAGTATAAACTTAGTCATATATAATAAAAAAGTAGTCTACAATTAAATTTTATAAAACTCTTAAAGGATAATTTTATTTTGTTGAGTCTCTTTTCTCTTTATAATTAAAATTAAAACTATGTTTTCTATTTCTCATTATTATAATTATAAATTAATTAGTATCATATTCATTTACTTTTCCACAAATATGGATTTAAACTGGTTTAATTTCTTTATTTTAATAAAAAATATAGTATACAATAATTTCAAATGCAGGTATTTTTTGTTACAATTTATAAATTTTTAAAAAATTTATGATACTTAAAAACACATTTATCATTATTAATAAGTTTTTTATTATATATATATATATATATATATATATATATATATATATATATATATATTTTTATTTATTTATTTTTTTTTTTTAATTTCGTATATTGAAATAAATAAATAAACATTTACAATTATTAAAAATAGAAATAATAATATAGAAAATAATTTTAATCAAATATATTAAAGAATTAATTTTAATTTAAGTTTATAAATTAATAATATTAAATGCAATTAAGTATTCTTTTATCTTATACGTACAACAACTTTTGTTCTTAATTCTCTAAAAGTGTCTTTAAAATATTGATCCTCAAAATATTTTATTATCAATTTTAGTTTTTTTTTCCAAAATTTTAAATTGCACACTCTAATATATATATATATATATATATATATATATATATATATATATATATATATATATATATATATATATATATATATATATATATATATATATATATATATATATATATATATATATATATATATATATATATAAAACATTTAAATATTATTAACTTAATAATTTAACTAATGAACTTTTAATTTATTTATCTCTCATTTCAAATATGTATTTAAAAATAGTTTTTATTGGTCAATTATAAATAGTTTTTATCTCTTATATTTATTAATTATATTAATTTAATTTTTAAGATATAATTTTATCTAAATACTTTATTTATTTATTTTTTATATTTAACGTTTTATGAAAATTATATGGGAAATAACTAATTAGTTGGATAATACTTCAATTAGTTGGATAATTCTTCAATTAGTTGAAATAATTAATTAATCACACTAACCTATAAATAAAATAATGTTCATGGTCTTTAATTAGTTGGATAATTCTTCTAACTATTTGGCTATTACAAAGAATTAAGAGGGTGACACCTAAATTTAGGGGGTGTAATCGGTTCAGTTTGAACCGGTTTTTAATCATAGAATTGTCCAAACCGATTGTATCTCCATCGGTTTGTTTCGGTTCGGTTTTTAGTGTTTTTTTTAAATGGAACCAAATCAAATTAACCAGTTTGGTTTGGTTGATCGGTTTACAATACTTTTTTTCTAAGCATTATATCCATTTGTATATCATTTGCTCTAATATTGTTTGATTTATTTTTTGTTATTATTTTTTAAAATAATACATTTCATATGATATATTTCATGCTCTATTTTTCAAAGAACTTACAAGTTGTTCTTAATTCATACGAAACATTTACATTATTTTTATTGTATTATGAAATAAGTTCACTATCGAATACAAAGTTGACATTTGGCATGGGAAGGTTGGGAAGGAATTTGAAAACAAATAAAACACAACAATAAAGACAAAAAATTTCAATACACGTAAATTAACATGTTTCACATCTCAAACACACATAAAAACTATTTTGTAACAAAACTAGAAGGAAATTCGTTGAAGAAGAAACATAAAAGATAAAAAATAAGAAGATGAAAAGTACGAAGAGAACTTGAAGATGACTGAGGAAACCATAACCTATATGAATGACGGTGGCGAGAGAAACAATTGTGAGAACAAGTTTTTATTGCTTATGGTTTCTATTTTTATGTTTGGTTTTGGTTACATATCAAAGAAATGAAGTGTAAATAAAGATAGCGAAATGTTGGACCGATACAAAATTTGGGCTTATTAATTGGCTAAATAAAAGATTAAATATATATTTAAAGTCATCGATTCGGTTCATCGGTTTGGCGATTCCTAAAAACTAAAATCGAAAACCGAATCAAACCACCTCGATTTTTATTGGTTTGGTTCGGTTTTTGAACCGAACAAAAAACAATCAGTTTTTTTTGTTTGGTTTGGTTTGGATTATCGATTTAATTGATTTTTTCTGATCCGCTTACACCCCTACCTAAACCCTTATGGGATTAGTTTATTGATTAAATGTCAACTTTTATTGTAAATAAATCATAATTTTATAATATTTTTAGTTTAAATAAATCATAAATTTTTAATTAAAATAAATTATAAAATATTTCAATTTAACTGTTTCAAATAGTAAATAATAAATGTATCAATCATTTTTTCAAATATGTGAAAAGATTGATGAAAAATAAATATTATTATTATAAACGGGAACAACTTTATTAAAACACGAAAATAAAACAATTATAACAAGAACATGAAATTATTGATCAATATATTAAATAATAATGGAAAAAAATTCTTATTGATTCTAATATTTTTTTTGCAAATAATGTCAAAACAAAAATAATATTTATATCAAAAACTAATATATTTTTTCGGATGGGAAGAGGGAAAGGAAGGGGACGGAGGAGACCCCGCGTTTGGGACTCTAGTCTCCGAAACCTCCACCGGAGCAACCGCAGGAAGAGCTGGAAGTACCATTGGCAAACTCTGATGGGGTAGCGCAAGAGATACTTGTCAACAGTGACATCAAGCAGCAAGAGGAACATCACAAAGTAACGATGGAGGAAGATGTGAAAACCCTAGATCTTGAAGTGCAAAGAGAAGAACCAAGGATGATATGGGTAGATATAATCAACAACAACCGCAAACTGGCGAATGGTATGAGTCTTAATTTCGTCGCACCTAAAGTTGTTAATGTGGAAATTGTTGTAGAAATTGACGAAGAAGACAGAATCTGAAATTCGATATTGGGATTGTGCTTTGATCATGTATGTGCTAGGAGGCGAATTAAGCATAAATATGATGAAACAGTTTATGATAAAGAATTGGAACACAATACAATTGCCCGATCTGCTTTACCATGATGAGGGATACTTCCTCATGAGATTCAAGTCCTTCAAAGAGAATGAGGAGATTCTTATGAATAGACCTTACACGATCAAGAATATGCTTATGTTGCTTCGAGACTGGAAACCAGATTTCAATATGAAAAAAGATATGTTGAGAGCCATTCCGCTTTGGGTGAAACTGCCTCAGTTGCCTTTGGAGCTATGGGGGGCCAAAAGTCTCAACAAGATAGGTAGTGTTATTGGAAATCCAGTGGTAACAGATGAGTGTACTACACAGAAGATTATAGTCTCCTATGCAAGGATGCTTATTGTCATACCCCAATTTTGACCCTGAATCATTTTTTTTCACTTGACGCATTTTTATTGATTTTAGATCATTCTTTGCATCTTCAGTCAAAACATCTCATTAATCATTTGCATTTTTTTTAATGTCATGTTTGTTATTCTTATCCTTTTTTGAATTTTTTGTTTCAATTTAAGAATAAGAGTTCAGTTTATATTAGGTATTTTAAATTTAGTTTTTAATTTAATTTTATTTAGTTCATATTTAAATCAGTTTTTTAATTAGTTTAGATTAATTACTTGTTTTTTCTTCGTTTAAAAATAATTCAAAAAATTGTCTTTAGTTTAGTTTAATTCGTAATTTAAGTTTAACCTCAATTTTAATTTAGTGATCATTTCAAGTTAATTTTGATTTTAATAATTTAAGTTTAATTTTTTTTTAACCTTGTAATTAGATTTTTGGATTTTTATTTTTATCTAGTTATAATTAGGCTAATTTCTTATTATTATCTTTATTCTTATTTATTATTATTATTACTATTACTATTATTATTGTTATTTATTATTATTACTATTATTATTATTATTTATTATTATTATTATTTGTTTAGTTTATAATATTTACACAATTAATCCAATCGGTTCATCAAACTTTGACCAAGACCATTACTTTTCCTGCTACAAACTTTCACTATTTTAGCCAAAATTTGCAAGTTGAAACCATCCCAACAACATGCATTCCCTCTACACCATATTACATTCCAAAACTGATATGCAACATGAAAAGGACTCTTCATTACACTCTTTGCCTAGGCTGCAACATCTGCAGAGAAAGGGACAATACCAAAGAGGACAAAGTTATAACCTTAATAAACAAGTTTGTGGTGTTTTAAAAGGGGGGAGGAACAAACAATAAAGGAGGATACTTATTCTCTCATAAAAAAAAGGAACAAAAAAACTCTTGATAAGGAAAAGACGTTAAATCGCCATACCTTCAAAAAACGCATCACTCTTAAAACCTCACTGCTCATTTTGTGATCATCTAGGCAACAAAAGAAATCATTTGAAGTCTTCATGTGAATTTGGTGTCACAAACGTTAAGTATGAAGATAATATGGATATTGATAGGAACTCCTCAAGTTCAAAACAACCTCACCAGATCCAAACTACACCTCAACTCATCAATAATCATTATTCCAAAAAATCACTAAAAAAATCACCTTCATTCTTGTTGTTCATCACCACCAACAACCATAAACGCAAAAAAACTGAAAACCACCCTTTCACGACCCTTCAACCACCACCATCCAGACCATTGCCGCTAGCCTCACTGAAACGCTGTATACAACCAAACCACAACCAAAACCAAAAAACTTTATGTCACCACAATCCCTGTTAAACCAACCATATTTCCAGAAATTGCTCACCCCCTTTTCCGTGAGAAATTGAAACCACAAACGAAACCATCCACCACGAATCAACCGCGCCACCACTCCCCTCATTTGCGGAACCACCGCAGAAATCGAAACCGCAAACCTTCAAACCACCACCTTTCAAATACGAACCTCCATCAAACCTTGAAACTCACTCAAACCGTCAAATCGCACATCACCAAGTTCTGAAATGTTGTGAGAGGAAACGAGCGAAACCGAAAACAACTTATGAGGTTGAAACCGCGAGTAAGGACGAGAGTGTGAGGGGTTTGTGTTTTGAAACACCGAGAGAACGAAATCGTGAGATCTAAGCGATCGAGAGATAAAGCTGCAATTTTTTTTCTCTGATTTGTGTGAGAGCGTTGAGAGAGAGGCGAATGAGGGTGAGGTTGTTTCCTAATTTCAAAACGTGACCTTCTTTTCTTTTATTACTGACTTGTTTTGTTTATTTTTATTATTATTATTATTATTATTTATACTTCTTTTATATTATAACCATTGACCGTTACATACACCACACACATCTCATCGATACCCTTTCCTCTTTGGTTTTTATAAGCTTTTTTGTGTATATTAACTCTATGAACACAACTCAATCGAATCCCCCCGTTCAGTTTATTATTTTATTTATTTATTATTTAAGAAATGTTATGATATTGTTGTTGGGTTTCTGTTCTAAAGCCCATCTGATTTTTCACTGCACATCACAATCAATAGTTCACCCCCTTCTTCGTTTATTTATTTATCAATTATTATCCTTTTAAGTTTTGTTTACTAGTTTAATTTTTCTGTTTTTATAAATTTCATTTGTGTCTTGTTATTTCACCATCATCTAAAAATATCTTTAAAAAATCGTCTTAAAAAAAATTGTGTTAAAAATTGTTATTGAATTACTTAGTATTCCTCTATTTAATTATTTAGGGGCCAATGATATAACAAAAGCCACGATAAATCGATTTCGATAAATCGCGACCAATATGAGGCCATTTTATTTTATTTCACAATTTATTTTATTTTATTTATTTTATTTATTTTTCGCATTTTAATATAATATTAAGTTTCGACGCCTCTGATTAATTCATACACTGCACACACGCTTTCTCTTGGGCAAATTACAACGAGACCCTTTATTTAATCGCAATCCCGTGTAATTTATCATGTATCCCTCTCCTTTTTATTTTGTACGCAATTTATCTTTCCGCCTTTATTTTACAGTTTCGTGTTACTAGGAACGCCTTTAGGGACTAGGATTCGATTTCACTTAATCAATCAAACATTTCTACGCCTACACTTTGCACACACGTAAGTCAGTCACTATGTGATCACCGTCCGCATGACTTTACGCGTCTTAATTAATTAACGAGGAACTGAACTTCGGAATCTAGCATTCCGCGGATCTTTAATGAAACACACCTGGGCTAGAACCACGCGTAGTGTTTCATTTACTCCATCGTTATAAAACAATAAACCCTAAATCATCAAAACAAATAAAAACACTTAATTCATAAATCAAATAACGGAGGAACTGAATTCTGGAGTCTAGCACTCTACATAATTCTTGAATTAAATCACTCTTGGGCTAGCCCCACGCGACGTGGTTTATTCGCCCTCCTGTTCCTAAAATACCTCATCGTACAATTAATTTGCGGAAGAACTGAACTCAGGAATCTAGCATTCCTCAGGTTCTTGAATTGAATTACTCTTGAGGCTAGCCCTCGGGTTGTAATTCATTCACTCTTTCGTATTCAAAACACTTAACAACAAAAGATGAGACGTGATTCATCTCCATAGGAAAGATATTTCTCCTATTCCCATAAACACAAACAAATCAATCTTATCAAACAATTTCTATCAAGGAAGAATGTGGCAATCACTTGTTGATCATATATCCAAGTTTTAAGCTTCTTCTGATTTTATTTCTCAAAGAAATAATATGGCATTGCTTGTCGATCACCGTATCCAAGCTTAAAGCTCCTTTCGATTTCATTTCCTCAAATGTTTATGGTGAAGTGGGTGAGATATCTCCCTTAAAGATGACGACTTGTCTCTTTCTTTCAAAATATAATCTAAAACCTACCAACAAATACAAATCATTTTTATAATTAATCAGCGAAGGAACTGAATTCTGGAGTCTAGCACTCCACAATATTTTTGAATGCAATCACTCCTGGGCTAGCCCCACGCGTTGTGGTCTATTCACCCTTTCGTCTAAAACACCTTAACAAAGGTCAAACACTTTTCTCTTAACGAGCATTGTTTAAATCTTTCTATCTCGCAAACAAGATAGCGCTTCAGCCTCCGCCGCGAGTAAAAGTCAACGCTTAGCAGTTAGAATGTGTTTTAAACAATTGTTCATTAAAAAACACAAATCGTAGTTGCACGAACTACGAAGCTCTGACTTTCCCATTGCACAAGGGAATACGTAAGCACAGGGATTTTAATCCTTCGCGAGCACAATAATAAAAAACTTTAATCTTTTTTCATAATAATAATAATAATTTAAAATACCTCTTTCCTTTAGAACAAACATATTAACAAATCATTTAAAAGACAAAGACATTAATCAACATTTAATCGCATAGTTAGACTAAGAGGTTCCCGTTGAGTACAACGGGCGTGAAGATTGCTAATACCTTCCCCTTGCGTAACCGAATCCCAAACTTAGAATTTAGTTTTGTTGACCATTTCTTATCCTTATTAGGTTGTATCTATATCTCCTTTTTCTCTCGTGGAATAAATAGAATTAGGTGGCGACTCTGTTGTTTCTTTTCGCGTCCCATCGCAAGGATCGTATTTTTTCGAGGTACGACAGCTTGGCGACTCTGCTGGGGATCCTAATGTTACTAGAGAGATTCGAACCTAACTTAGCTTTGTGCGCTTATTTGTTGATCTTGTCTTTTTGTCTTCTCTATATTTGTTATTTATGTTTTTTTAGTTGTTCTTTCTCTTACTACTTATTTTTATACTTGTCTGTAGGATCTTGGGGTTACATTGGAAGTAAAAGACGAGCTTTGGAAAAAAATAGGGAATACCTAGGTTAGAATTGGTAGTTATTAGTGTTAGTCTCCAAGGAATCGCTCCTTGCAAGCCTAGCATGAAAGCTCCCCCGGATAGTTAGACTTTTCGTAGATCTTTTTGCAACACAGCTAGCATGTCCCGTGACTGGATTCACGAAAGGGCTGTGACTCTGGGACCCCCTAGAACTTGTTTCAATTTTAGTAGTTGTGTAATGTTAGTCTCTGAGGGCTATCCCCTTTGTCAGCCTAGCATGAGAACTCCACTCAAGGTAGACCTTATCGTCATTATCGTCACAATGCAGCTAGCCTGCGGCGGGGCGTTAGTACGATAAACGTCCGTGACCTTGAGTTTCCTATACCATCACCGTAGAAACTATCCTGTGAGTGGGATGTATGGGTATAGACTATAAAACCAATCTCTTACATCCTACCATTTAGGAAGTTTTGAGTGTAGCGGTAAAATCGTGAGTGTAAGCTATTGATTAACTTCACTCGATGTACACAGAGTCGCCACCGCGCTTTTATTTATTTCCGAAAGGAAAAAGGTAAAAGAACGAATAAAAACCTAGGAATCTAAAAGCAAAAGCTAAAAGAAACAAACAGAGAACGGGTAAGGGGATTGGTTACGAATCGGGAAGGTTTTAGGCACCCGACTCGTCCGTGGTACTCCACGGGAGCCCTTTGAAATATTTATTGCTTTTTGGTTTGAAATTGGTTTGCTTGAAAATGATTGAAGAGATGAGGAGAAGAATGTTTTTTAATGATTTTGTGTTTGATGAGGTTTTAACGCCTTATGCCTACGTACCCACAAAGTGCAATGCGAGATCAAAACCTCGTAGTTCGTGGTACAAAATTTGAAAAGAAACAAATGAGTTGAATTGATTTTAAAATGTAGAGATAAGTCATCATTCCTTAGCGAATAATTTCGCTAGAAAGAATGAATCATATCTAAACATATGAAAAGAAAAGGTGCACAAAGGCACAAAAACAATTGAGTGAGTTTTGGATTTTTTAAAGTATATAAGAAAAGAATTTCGATATATTTACATGGATTAACATTTATTTAAGAAAACAAAGTGAAAAGATTAAAAATCGCTTGACCTAAGTCAAGGTTTGATTATGAAAGCATTTGAAGTTTGAAAACAAAGAAGATTTTTGAAATAGGGAGAAGTTTTGAAAATTTAAGAATGGGGAGAAGATGAAGGGACTATCCTAATACTTGAATTAAAAAGTTAAGAGAAAGAGCTACCAAACCATATTTGCACATTTCTTCAAGGTAACCAGAATTCCATCTTCAAAGGCCAATGAAATAACTTGAGGCCAAAGTTTCCAATCCATCACAACTTGAGCAAAGGGTAGAGATCCTAAAATCTAAATCCATACTCCAAAGCTAAGGATAGTAACCGTAGTCCGAAATTAAAGTCACCAATCTTTTTAATGTTTAATCCTTTATTAGTGTTTTGGTGTCCAAATGGACAAAATAAAAATCATAAGCAACAATATAAACATAAACAAAATGATATATGATATAATATGATAAAAAGCATAATAAAGAGATAAGGAACGAGAAATTGAAATAAAAAGATAAGGTGCGAGAGATTAAATTTAAACGGATTATATTCACATTATTATAATATTTACAATATAAGTGGTATGATGAACTTAATCAAGCACAACCACGAAAAGAAAAATAAAATCGAGGCAACCGGATCCAAGTGGATCTTTAATCCGAATCGAGACAACTTTAGGTCTATGTTAAGCAATCGCCGAGTAATTTACGAAGTAATTACCCTACAAATGAGGCCGGCCACCACTAATTAAAGTGGAAAATATTCGTGCTAATACATGTTAGAGAAACGATATTATGGATCGTTCTCCGAAAACATGCCACACTAAAAGAAGAAGAATGGTCTAATCTTAATCGTGATTTTTGTTGAATTTATCGAAGGCAACCTATCACGATCTCAAAGTATGGAGAATGATCCAAATGATCATTCATCCATAGATTTGAAATAATGAAGATTAAACCTATCGGAAATCAACAATCACGAATCGGATATTGTCATCGACCAAAAAAAAGAGATGAAGAAAAATGGATCTAAAAGTAGATCCATAAAAGAATTAAAATATTTTTTAAACTTTTTCTTTAAAACTCTTTTTCTTAAAATCTTTTTTTTAAATACTTTTCTAAATCTTTTTACTAAAAGGTATTTCTAAAGCTTTTGCTAAAATATATTTTCTAAGAATCTTATATCAAAATTAAACTAAAAAAATATCATTAAAAAAAATATAACTAAACTAAATGATAATAAGAAAACAAAAGAAAAAGAAAAAAAAAAGGAAAAGGGATGGATTATCCACGGGTCTTGCTGGATAGTGACTAGATCCAAGTGAATCAATATCTAATTTCTTTAAAAACAAAATAACAATTCTATTAATGAAAACAGAAACAAGAAATTAGAAAAAAAGCTACAGCTCTTCTTCTTCCATGCGCGGCGGAAAACAGGGAAGGTATCTTCCTCACCTTCACGAAATCAATCAAAGCAGATCAACCAATCTCTCTTCTCTTCCAACTTCCGATCTCCTTTCTTCTTCTTCTTCTTTCGATTTTTGGACCTCTTCTTCTCTCTTTTTCAATCATGAATTCCGTTTCGAATGAATTGGGTTTAGGGATTCGAAGTAGTGAATGAGAGAGATTGATACAGAAATTGAAGGTTGGAAGGGAATTCGAGTTTGAATCTCATAATCAATTTTGGCAGGGGTTTCAGAGGCTAGAGAGCTTAATGATTGAAGGAGTGAGGGTTCTTATTTATAGGTGAATTGAGTGAAATTTGGAAGTCGTTTTGGAAGTTTCAGATGCTTTTTGGTCACAGGTGAGGTTCTCATTTGCGTTTTCATTTTGTGGCTTTTTCGTTTTCCTTTTGATGAGCTGCGTTTTATTGCAATTGCTGCTTGCGTTTTGATTGTGTTCAGGTGTTTTGCTCGTGCGTTTTGCAGGTCCGTGCCGTGCGTAACGCGTGTGGGAAAGGCTTGTGATGCCTGTTGTGTTTCGGTGAAGGCTTGCGGCTTGAAGGTGTTTGCGTATCAGGCTTGCGCGAGGAGCTGGGCCGGTGATATGAAGTGTTGGAAGCTGAGGGAAAATTGGGCCTATGTGCAAGAGGCTTACGGCTTGCTGTTGTGGATGCGGCTTGGAGTTTGAAGGGCTTGATGATGCGTGTGGAAGTCTTGCGCGTGGCTTGCTAGCTGGACTTGGCTGAGGTCTTGGAAAATTGCTAGATGTATTGGCTGATGACATTGTGAGATGACTGAAGTGATGCTAGCTTATGTTGTTGTACGGTGTGTAAAGTGTGAGCTGATGTGAGGTTTTGCTTAGCAAAATTGCTTGGAAGCTGTATTTGCGTGGGGCTTGAAGTGACGCGTGAGGTGGCTGGAAGCATGTTGTGACTAGGCTGGCAGGTAAAAGGTGGGCATTGGCTTGGGGGATGTCATGGAAAGAAGGCTTGGAAGCATTGGCTTGGATGTTGTGGGAAAGTATGAAGTCATGCGGCGTGCGCGTGAGGCTTTGAGTGCTGGCTTTGGAAGGCTGTTTGTTGTTTTGAAGCTTTAGCTTGCACGTGAGCTGATGTGAAGCTTGTGGTGAGGAAAAGTTTTGTGTGGCTTGGGAAATGTTTGAAGGCATGCTGGTTGATAGAATGAGTTGGTAGTTGAGGGTGTGAGCCAAATGCCCTTTTTTATTATTATGAGAAACAAATAAAGAAAAAGAATGGGTTATAAAAAAAACTTTATAATAGAATTATATTCTTTTGGAATTTTTTTGTGTATTATAATAAAAAAAATAAGAAAACAAAATTGGAATAATAAAATAAATAAAAAAGGAAATAAAAATGAGAATAAAATTTGGAATTTGATTTATGGAAATTGATTGATTTTTAATGGACAATAGGCTAAAATAATGGGATGGAAAAATTTGGGTAATGATCGTAAATGGATAATGGATAATATGAATTAAAGGTGGATTTTGATGTGCAATTAGAAAGAAATGGTTTATTTATACATGATCTTTGAAAATGAATCGGAAGAAGCAAAAAAAAAAGGATAATGGATAATCGAACTAAAAAAAATTAGAAATTGGATGATGATGATTTTTTAGGTTTCACGGCCAACTCCCGATTTCTCTTTCACAAGCCTCTGATGAAAATGAACACATCCAACACAGACCCACTGGATATTTCACAACTTAAGCCAACTGTCATCTGAAAATTGTCTGATTATGCCCTGATAAACTGAATCCATACTGAGGAAAATAAATCCTCAGATGAATCACTGGTGAACTGATGAATCGAGCCAGACTTCACACGCAACATTTCTTAATAATCTGATGACTTTTGTACACAGCACAACTTGAATCTTTGAACACACATTGTCTAAACCACTGGCACACACAACTGGCAATCGAAACAAATTTTGATAGTTTGACCAAATTAGGTCAAACATCCATTTGGATCGAATTGTGACTGAACAAACGCATCTGAATGAAGTTACTGTCTTATTTTCGCAAACCTGCAACACAGAGAAGAAGAAGAACGCTGCCACATATTTTTGGTATTTTGGTTAGTGATCAGTAAATATAAATAACTATAAAGAAATAAAAACAATGGTGATCCCCTGCGAAGCATAGACCCTATATCTGAGAAGAAACTCGAAGGCCAGTGCGATCTTGTTTGTATGCAAAATGCAGATGATATGCAAAGAAATCTTAGGGCAAAAATTAGGGTATTACATTGAGCTTTTCCAGCTTTTGAGTCTGTTTGTGCTTGTGATCCTAAGCATCCTTGCATTGCATCCATTTGCACACCATTGCATCTGCATTGCATATCATTTTCTTTCCTTAGAGTAAGCTCATCCTCGTCCTGTGTCCATAACCCGCAGTTGATTTCCTGACACCTACTTTGGACTTGAAGTAGTTCTTGATTGATCATGGACCCCGGAGGACAAAAGCAGATTGCGTCAATAGGAGACTTTGATTTGAAAAAGGACCAATTGAACCTACTCATGGATGTTGTGACAACTTTGACAAGGAGAGGGGATAATGTTAAACGGGTTGTCGTAACTGAAGATGTCTTTCCACCTCGAGTGAACAACCTTGTTCAACCTCAACCTGCAAGGACCCCAGTTGGGGCACCCGTTATTCAAGAGTATACCATTATTCGAGATGGAAACTCCTTACCTCTAGATGTTGTTGAGTACCAAAGCTTTGGGTTCTATGAGCCGAATTCCCAAGGGGCAGTCCTAGTGAGGAAGATCGAGAGACCAGGGGTTGCTGAAATGTCTGAGAAATGTCGAGTGCTGAATGAAAGACTCAAAGCCATAGAGGGGCATAATGCTTTTGACCTGGATGCTCTAAACATGTGCTTAGTACCTAGTTTGGTTATACCTCCAAAATTTGAAGCACCTAGCTTTCAGAAGTACAAAGGGGATAGTTGTCCAAAGCACCATTTGGTGATGTTTTGTCGAAAAATGGCTGCATATGCTTTTGACGATAAGTTGATGATTCAATGCTTTCAAGATAGTTTGAGTGGGGCACCCTTGAATTGGTACATGGAATTAGAAAGAAGTCATATTCAGTCATGCTTGGACCTAGCCAATGATTTTGTGAAGAAATACCAATACAATTTGGAAGAAGCTCCCAGTCGCTTTCACTTGAAGGACATATCTCAATAAAGTAATGATTTTTTCAAAAGATACGTCCAGAGATGGAGAGAGTTTGCAGATAATGTTCAACCGCTGCTCTCAGAGAAGGATTTAGTTGACTTATTTATGGATACTCTATAGAGCCCATACTTTGATAAGATGGTAGGCACCGCATCAACAAGTTTCTCTGACCGGGTGAAAATGGGAGAACGTATTGAGAGTTGTCTCAAAAGTGGAAGAATCCAAGGCACCTCTAGTCTCCAGAGCATTGACAGTGAATCCCTTAGTGATTCCCAGAACGAAGAAGAATATGAGGTTGTTTCAATTGAGGAAGCTCCACAAGCTCTACCTCTATTGCCACACTATCAGCACCCATATGTGTCATCTGTTCAAAGTCAACAACCTTGTGGGTCTACATACCTGATGCCATTTCCTTCACATGGTCGGTATCCTCCTGTCTATAACCAACAACAAATTCTACAACAACATCCATACCAACGGCAACACGCTCCTCAGCGACGACACCAGTACCCTAAGAAGCCAAAGAGGCAGTTTGATCCTTTGCCAATGCCATACAGTCACATACTGCTAGGGTTGATCGACAGTGGATTGGTAGAGCCGAAGAAACTAAATCCAGTGATTCCTCCATACCCACCAAGCTTTGATCCTCATGCCTGATGTCGTATTTTTTCGAGGCACGACACTTATTGAAATGGATGCAACTCAACAAGTTCCAAAAGAGATAACCATCGAGAATCATGAAGGTAATATGGTAAAGCAAGCAATAAAGTATGCATGGCTTCCTAAGTTTTGTTGACAATGTCAGAGATTTTTCCACAACTATGCAGAGATGAGAAGCATCACATAGTGGAAACCAAAGAAAATGCCTGAGGTAAAAGTGGTGCAACAAGCAGTAACTGTGACTTAAAAGGGGGACCGAGAAAAGAGCATGGGCAATGAAGTGCAAATAGAAGGTATGGAGATCAATGGTAATGACAAGGCCAAAGAAGATGATGTGATCAATATGGTAGAGGAGCCAGTTTGGCTAACACCTAGAGGTAGAGGGACTGATAGAGTTAAGAAACCTTGGACTCCACAAGCTTCAAATGGAATTAACTTTAGTAATAGTTTCACTACTCTAAGGGGATTGATATATCCTCTAGGGCATAAAGTCATTGTTCCATGATTGTGTCATGGAATGTTAGGGGGATTTAGTCATATGTTCATAATATGCTATGCTCACATGTGTGATTTACTTTTGCATTTCGACCATAAATTATAAAGTAAAATATGAACGCACACTAAGACTTATCATTTCAAAGATAATTTAATTTCTTGATCCAACGCCAAGTAAATACTGTTACACACTTCATCCATGCACACACGTAAGTCAATCATTTTACGGTCGTCATCAAGCACTATCTTTACACTTCACACTTTCTCAACTTTTCAAATTTAATTAAATGAATGCGTCGCACTTGTTTTCCGTAGCAAGTTACCAAGTCCAAGCACACTTGATCCATATATCAAGTTCCAACCCTTGTAAGTCGGTCGCATCATATGTCGCCATCAACCCTAAAACTCTAAAACAAACACGTTTTTTTATCAAATTCTCTTATATCAAATAATGAAAGAACTGAGTTCTTAAAGTCTCACATTCCTTGAATTCTTGAATAAACGCTCTTGAGGCTCACTCTTTGAGTTGTGGTTCATTCACTCTTTCGTTCTTAAAATACCTAATCTCATTTCATAATCAAACAACGGAAAGAATGAGTTCTTGGAGTCTCGCATTCCTTGAATTCTTGAATGAAATGCTCTTGAGGATAGCTCCATGAGTTGTATTTCATTCTCTCTTTCCTCTCTAAAATATACCCTCATTATCGAACGTTAAACTAATACGAATAACTTCTAACTCAAAACACAACATGAATACTCAAACTATTTTCGTAATCAAATAGCGAAAGAATTGAGTTCTTGGAGTATAACATTCCTTAAATTCTTGAATGAGTGCTCCTGAGGCTCACTCCATGGGTTGTGATTCATTCGCCCTTTCGTACTTAAAACACCTAACTTTCACATATCAAATAACGAAAGAATTGGGTTCTTGGAGTCTAGCATTCCTTGAATTCTTGAATGAATGCTCTTGAGGATCTTTCTTTGGGATGTGATTTATTCGCCCTTTCGTTCTTAAAACATTAATCAAGAGCAAACATATTTCTCTAAACGAACATTGTTTAAATCCCATGTATTGCGCATACAAGCTAGTGCTTCAGCCTCCCATCACGAGCAGACAAGCCAACACTTAGCAGTTAGAGAGCGGTTTAAACACTCATTCATTAAAACACGCCAACCTACTCGTAGTTAGTCGAACTACGACGATGTGATTCCTCGACGAGGATACGTAGGCACAAGGATCTCATTCCTTGGCAAGCCCACTAACTCCCCCTTTTCTCTCGCCCCTGTTGCGATCGAGACCACCCAAACTGTAGTTGTAACGCCCCGATTCGATATTTTCCATTTTGTTGAGTCTTTTATTTTATTTGAGTGATAATTGTCTCCTTTGAGAAATTGATATAATAATATGACATGTTGATATGTTCATGTGATATGTTGGTATGATATGTGATTTTACCGTTTTGTGAATTTTCGGGTAAAATTGAATAAGAGGGTATTTTAGACATTTACTAATTAGTGATAAGTTAGAATTAGATGGAATTATATTTTTGTGAGAAAATGATATTTGGTGGAAAGAATAGTTAGTAAGAGAAATAGAGAGAAAATAATATAAGTGTGAGAAAGAGAAAGAGAAAGAAAAGAGAATAGAAAGGAAATAGAAGAGAAAGAAAGGAAGAGAAGAGAAAAGAGGAGAAAAAGAGGAAACACTTGGATTCTTCAAGATTGCTCATAGGAATCGAAATAATCGGGTAAGGGTGTGAAATCTTATTATATTATCATTGTGTATGATTATGTATGTGTGTGAATGATTGGGTTTTGGTTTTGATGAAGTTTAGAGAAGATGAATAGTTAGGGTTTTAGTGAAAATGTGAGAAATTGGTAGATTAATCGGTTAGAAATCGTTATAATAGAAGTATGATAGCCAGTACATGTTGTTAATCATGTTTAGTGGAGTTTGGTTGAGTTTTGGGGTGTTTGGAACTGACTGTACACAGCTGAGAAATTCTGGAATTCGCTGTTGTCGCTCAGCGAGCTGGAGGGTGCTCAGCGAGCCTGTAGGTTTTTTGAGGAATTTATGTTTTTAATCTGTAGCTTTAGTTTCGGTTATCCGTTTTAGACGTTCCTTATATCGATTCGAAGCTAGGAACGTGTAGAAACTAATGATGCTAAGAAATGTAATTTTTAGCCGACTTTCACCCGACTTTTCCGATAAAACCTAAATAAGTTAATTATGGAAATGTGGGTTTGATGTGAAGTTGTGACCGTTTGGCAAATGAATACATTGCTTGAATTGAATGTCAATGTATACTAATTGAATGAGTTGAGTTCATAATTATGTTGTGAATAATGTATGCATTTTCAAGAATGTTGTGTGTCATTTTGCATGTGAAGCATAATGTATGCATTCTTGTGTTGTGGGATTCTTTGTGAATCTTTTGTAGCATCGTGTGCTCATGTGGAGTGTGAGAGATGACTACAACACGATCGTGTGCCCATGTGGGGTGTGAGAGATCGGATTGTGTACCCGTATGGGGTGTGAGAAATCCAGAAACATCGTGTGCCCGTGTGGGGTGTGAGTGATGGGTGATTTATTCACATTGATTGTGTGCCTGTGTAGGGTGTGAGCAATCATATTGTGTGCCCGTGTGGGGTGTGAGCAATCCAGAAACATCGTGTGCCCGTGTGAGGTGTGAGCGATGGGTGATTTATTCACATTGATTGTGTGCCCGTGTGAGGTGTGAGCAATTGAATTGTGTGCCCGTGTGGGGTGTGAGCAATCCAGAAACATCGCGTGCTCGTGTGGGGTGTGAGCGATGGGTGATTTATTCACATTGATTGTGTGCCCGTGTGGGGTGTGAGCAATCGGATTGTGTGCCCATGTGGGGTGTGAGCAATCCATAAACATTGTGTGTCCATGTGGGGTGTGAGCAATGGGTGAACATCGTATGCCCGACGGGGAGTTACTTTAGGTAACGAGCGATGGTTCCATTAGTTCCTGAATGAGCTTGCTGATAATTAAGTCGGTACCGCATTGCATTTGCATAGAGTCGTGAGTCGGTCTCTATGATTTGCATTTATCATCTATAATTGATGTTGGTGAATAAACATGAATAATGTATGTTTATTAGAGTGATTGATATTGATGAATAAATATGAATGTATATGTTTATGTCTAATAATGTGAATAATGGATTGGTGCATGATGAATATGTTTGATTTGTATATATGTATACATTGTGATGTATATAGGCGATGAAAAGTGATTGTGGTGAGAACATGTTTATGTGTATTTTATATGTTGAGATATATAATTATATGCAATGTTATTATGACAATGTTTCTCACCCTTCTGCTATTTTATGATGCTTTATGAGGCATTGCATAGTAGGTTGTTGGATGGTATTTTTGTGAAGCTCGTCTTCATCTTTTGGTCGGTCGGTTCTGATATGTAGCACCGGGTAGCTAGGGTCGGCTTGATGCCTTTTTGTGATACGTTTGTACATGTATTTTGATGATGAATGTTTTATGTAAACATGAAATATTTTGGTGATTCAAACTTGTGGATATATTTATGATAAGTATATAAGTTTGAAATTGTTATGTTTGTTTCCGCTATTTATTGAATTAATGAATACGGGTGTAAGGATGAAATTCTTAGTGTTTGCAAGTTACCTCGTTTGTTGCATATCTTTAATGAGCAGGTGTTGTATGTGTTAATTTCAAGTATAATATGGCATATCCCTTTTATACCATGTTTCAAATATACTCTGATGAAATATTTATTATGTGCCTAAATGATTTAATTGTTTATTTGGGGGTATAGAAAGGGGGTGTTACATTAAGTTGTATCAGAGCCAGTGTTCGAGTCAGTTGTGTCTGTCTTGTTGTTGTGATGATTGATCTTTTATTTAATCTTGTTTTTGTCTTTGGGAATGATCAGAATATGGCTGGTAGAAATGACAATGCGATGGTTGCTGCTTTGGAAGCAATGGCTAGGGCGGTGCAGGGAGCGCCGTATGTGAGCGCTAATGATGAGTTCAGGAAGAATCAACTGCCGGTCTTCAAGGGAAGATTTGATCCCGATGGTGCTCAGAATTGGTTAAAGGAGATTGAAAGAATATTCAGAGTCATAGGATGTGTAACATGGTGGGAGAACTGACTTTTAGTCATGTTGCGGATAGCAAGAGTCGCCACCGACTTTTATTTTATCCATGAGGAAATGACATAAAAGAACAGGAAAGACCTATTTTAAAAGACTTGAGTTCGGGGGGTAGGTTATACAAAGGGAAGGTGTTATCACCCTTTATATCCATGGTTATCCATGGGCTCTTAGTTACTTAGCTCACTTTAATTATTTTTGGAAAGTGTAGTGTGTGATTAGAAATTTTCTAAGTACTTTGTAATGATCCTCGTATGGATATATACAAAGCCTTGTTTGAAAATGTTTTGAAAGTGAGGTGTAAAAAGTATTTTGAAATGTGAGCAAGCAACTAAGAGGTACCTACCCTAGATTAAGTCTTTCATGTTCTCGTATGTTCTTTCAATGGTAAGACTATCCCTATTATAAAGGAATAGGTAGTCATTACCTTGGATGTGTTAAGGGACAAGCGTAGGGTCATCGTATGGTCATATAAGGCAACTTAAGGGATGTCTTTAGCAATTTGTAGGGACTTATCATCATTTATTCGAAGGGACAAGATCATTATCGTAGGCAACCTCGTAGGGACTTGATCTTTTAAGTTGTAGGGACTATGATGATTTATTCTTGAAGGGACTTTGCTTAAGACATCCCTATATTCGAGGGACTTGACCATTTTAAATAAGGCAACCAAGAGGGATACCCTAGGAAGTGCAAGATGGCGATCAAAGATCGACTTACGTGTGTGAGTGTTTGTTTTCAAATATTTATCTTTTTTAAATTAGTTATCTAAGTTAGATTAAATACAAATAAGTTTCCACACCCTATTTACTAACCACACAATAAAATATTTATAATTAAATAAAGACGGAAAATAAATCTAAAATTATTACATGGTTTTGGGACAATTACAATATAATCAGAAAAATAATAAATGATAATAATAATAATAATAAAGCAAATATAAGCAATAATAATAAATAAAGCAAATAAATAAAGCAATAATAATAATAAAGCAATAAATATTAGAATATTAGAATTAAAAGAAAAGAAAAATGAGGTAATAAAGAAAAGTTAGCATTTTTAAAGAAATTAAATAAGTTAGAAATTGTTTAGAATTTATAAGAAAAACAATAAGTTTAAATAATAATAGTAATAAGAAAATAAAGTATTTACAAAATAAAAAGTTATTATAAAAAAATATTCTAATTAGGGTTTAAGAAAATAAATTTGGTTTTAGGGTTAATGGAAAAAAATAGGGTTAATTAAAGAAATTAGGGTTTTTAATATAATTAATTAAAATTAAAATAAATAAGTTTTTAATTACAAATATATATATATATATATATATATATATATATATATATATATATATATATATATATATATATATATATATATATATATATATATATATATATATATATATAATGAAAATTATGTACAAATATATTATAAGATTAATGAAAATAAATAATTATGAAGTTAATAAAAAAATAAAGTTTAATTATTTATAAAAAAACAATATTGGTTTTAAATTAAACAAATTAAATAGTTATTAATAATTATATAAAAAAAAAAAGAAAAGAAATCAAATATGTAACAAAAATAAAAGTGGGGAGGCTTGGTTTTGATCCCAGGACCTCCCCCTTACTAGAACCAGAGGCGTCCACTGGGCTAGCGCGTGCTAGTGTTTTTCATAGGACCAATAATCAATAAATTATATGCTTAGTAATAGAATGAATTTAACGCAAAAAAGAATGGTCATAACTGGTTTTGATCCTGAGTCCCCTGGTTCACAAAACCAGTGCGTCTTCCACTAGGCCAACCGCGCCATTGAACATATACCTGCAAATAATAATATATAAAATAAAACTACTTTTTGAATTTAAAAAATCACGTCAAAAGTCGTCTCCTTCACAGCACCGTCCATTTAGCTTTTAGCTACGCTTGTCCGTTGCTAAAGGCTTTAGTGACAGTTCTTGTTCGTCACTAGAGCACCTGGAAATCTCAAAACTCAGAACTCATCAAATAAATTAGTTTTAATCATATATTTCTATTATATAACATCCTAAAAGTCTCATTAAACCAACAATTGATCCTTAGATGGTTTTTTTAGAGAGTTCCTAATTTAAAGCTTTGAAACCCTATCAATGGCGAAATCACAAAACGACATCAAATCTCACAATAATTTATTCAGAATTCATCTACATCATCAAACAAACAACATTATATATTCAAAATCCATTAATCATGTCACAAATATATGAATCGAAAAAAATAAGAATGTGATGAAAACCGATTCGGTTTGAGCCATGGATCATGTGTTCGATGATTATGAGGTTTGGGATATGTTTTAGAAACATCAAAGATGCATTAGCAACCTTTAAATGACCTGAAAAGCGCCTGCAAATGATAAACCGAATTTGAAATTTTCTAGCAAAATTTGAGTTTGAACAATGCCTTTCTTGTGCCAATTTTCGTCCCCTCTTGCAGTGGTTGTCGTGTACTTATGTAGTAGAGTGAAATTAGGTCAACAAAACATATAACTTTGTGGGCTTATGGATACCTTGAGTGTGAAGAAATCTCCATGCCAAATTGGTCAAAAAATCAAATATATTCATGCCATAATGCCTTAACACGAAATTGTAACCTCTCAATCAACTTTAAATGACTTTTAAGAGTTTCTAGAAGAAGAATTCAATCAAATAATTGTGTTTTTATATTTTATTTTGATTTAAAATGAATTTTAATGAATAAAATTCAAATAAATATAAAATAAATTATAAAAATCTGAAAAAAATAATCATTGGGTCGTGCATGATGTCATTGTAAGGATTGGGTTACAAAATTGCAAGCCCACTTGAAAAGATTTGGTTTTAAGACCTCATTTGCTCAATATACCTCTCAAAAGTTTCCCAACTTTGCAAAGGCACAAATCCTTCCATTTTAAGGCTATGAAGGTGTTATTGGACATTTTGGAAAGCTTAAAGAGTCCTTTAACCAACCTCCTTAGTCTCATGTCCATATCTTTTACCATTTTCAAATTATGCTCTTTGGAAAATGTTGACTTTTTGTTGACTTTTGAAATGACCTATAATGTTTTAGGTCATACCTTCCAAATGAAGCATTTTTAGGATTGGCTTGTGAGACACAAAGATATAGAGAATTCAATTTCCTTTAAAATGAGCTTTGTATGGAATTTTTTTGATGAACTATGTGAAAGTTATGGCTGGTCAAAGTTCAGTTGACTTTTCCTTAGAAAACCCTAATTTAGAAACTCCTGATTCTTGATGATCTGAAACTTCCTTGATGAATAATGATCAACCCTTGATCAAATGATGAATTTTACTTCATAAACTTGATGTTGTCAAAAAATATTGAAGTTTTACTTTAGTTTGACCACAGTTGACCTCAGTTTGACTTTTTAACTACTCTGACTGATTTTTGCATATCTGATCATCTGACTGGGCAAACTTATTGGGAAAGATTTGAAATTTGACATGGGGATTCTTGAATACACGTGGGATGTTATGAAGCTCACTTGAGGTCTTGAAACTCATTTTAACCTAAAGAATCACAAAACCCTAGTTTTGGACACCTTGCTTAGGATGAGGCATTGTCTGAGGAAACTTCCACACTTCATGACCAATTGGGAGTCTTAAGGACCTTATGATAATTTAAAAGTCTTGAGAGAGATTGTCTTTATTGTGGGAGGGAAAATTTTGGGGTACAACAGCTGCCCCTTGTTCAATTTTCTGGAATCTGAGGAGTTAGATTGGCATGTACGCCATTCGTGACTTGAAGATTGAAGAGGATTGAACACAAAAACCCAAAAATTTGCACTTGCTGATGTATAGAATGATACTGTTGGTTGATCGTGATGCTTGAATGGGCTTAAAGATGCCATTTGAATAAAGAGTCTTCTGATATGCTTCTTGAATATGGAGATGACATTTTTGGGAAAAATAAACGCCGACCCAAAAATGAGGTAACCTGCGGGAAGAATAAACGACGGCCCGAAGTAACAAGGTAACCATTGGGAAGAATAAACGATGGCCCAAGGTAAGTTGATTTCTGGGAAGAATAAACGACGGTCCAAAAATGAGATAACCTACAGGAAGAATAAACGACGGCCCGAGGTAACAAGGTAACCATTGGGAAGAATAAACGACGGCCCAAGGTAAGTTGATTTCTGGGAAGAATAAACGACGGCCCAAAAATGAGATAACCTGTAGGAAGAATAAACGACGGCCCGAGGTAACAAGGTAACCATTGGGAAGAGTAAACGACGACCCAAGGTAAGTTGATTTCTGGGAAGAATAAACGACGTCCCAAAAATGAGATAACTTGCGGGAAGAATAAACGACGACCCGAATTTGCCCTCACTCATATCACACCATGGCTTGTGATCTTTCATTTTTGCATAAGCATAAGCATACCACCTCATATTTCATATTTGTTTCATCTGTATAGTTCAAGTTCATCTGCATCTAGGGTTTGTGATCTGAGCAATCTAAGATTCCATCTGAGCCATCCCAAAGGCCTCAAAGCTTTCCAAGAGGGTCCATTTGTGTTCTATCATCATATTATACTCCTCAAAGTTCATGAAAGTCAAGGGATCACAAGAACTGACAAAGGCATGAAAGCAGAGCTAGGGTTTTCACTAATCAGAGGACCAAAATTAGGGTTTTGGTTTCAGAGGCCTTAACTCCAAATTTTTGGGCCATTCTTGTTTCTAATGTTCTTAATATGTTATAAGGATCATGTGTACTAAGTTTGATGAAGAAATTCATTGTGGAAGTCATTTGTTTACTGGGTAACTTCTTGAGCAAGTTAAGTCAAAATCAGGGTATCTTAGGCCCCCAACAATGGAACCAAAGGGGTATTTTCATCAAATTGAAGTTCTATGATCTTTATTTGATCTTAGAAGAGGTTGGAAGTTAACAAGATTGCAGAATTTTGAGCCAATTGCAAACTTGCCAAAAATGGAAATTACTTGAAATGCAAACTTTCCATTTTGGGAAAGTTTTTCAACCTCCTTTTTCTTAACCAAAAATGCTTCAAATGAAAAATTCTTGGTCATCAAAGTTGTAGATTGGGTCTTTCCCTTTTCAAAAAGTACAAGAACATGTCTTGATTCATCATATAACTCAAGATATGGCCTTTCAAAGTTGGCAAAAATCCTATAATTTCAAGTTTCATGTCAAAGAGGGATTTTGCAAATTGGCATGTTCAAGCATTCTAATGACTTCTAATATACACAAACACTTCACAATATGTCAAAGCAACTTCTAAACATCAGAATTGTGCATCAAACCTAGGGTTTTCATGACTTGAACTTCAAGAAATCACAAAAGGGCCAAAACTCTCCAAAATTGCAAAATGCATTGGATTCTCTCATCCACTTGTGCCAGCTGCATCAAAACCATTCTATCGCTCTCCATGAAACTTGATGAGGCCAGATACCCCAAGAAATCAGACCTGCCATGGCCCATACCTCAAGTACAAAAATCTTGACTTTTTTGCAAAACACCCCATACCAATCAGCCTGTGCCACAACAACTATCTGAGCAATCCCATTGGCTTAATCAAACAATATGGAACACATTTCATGACACACAAGAGCCTGAATCATCCACACACTCAGATTTCACAAAATCCCTCAAAAACTTCCTCTCTTCGAAACTTATCACACAACCACTGAAACTTCAAACTTTCTTCACCAATTATCTCCACATGACCTAAGGATCATTTCCCACCCTTCACCATAGCCTAAAACACCCCCAATCAGAAATACGATTTCTGCATACTCAGAACCAAACACTTCAAAATGGCCATCACAAGCTTGCTCTAAGCTCATCTTCATCATCAGGAAGATCATTGGGGTAGATTTGAACCAAGAGGGAGGCCAGAAAGCTCAAGAACACAAAGCTTCAACTCAGGTAGCTTCATGAACTTTTTTTTCCAGAACTTGCTATTTAAGTTTCTAAATGAATCTACATGCTTAGCTGGTCACCTTGATATGTTTATTTTCGAAAATGGTTGAGAAATGAGCATGTATTGAACTTCTGAAAGTTTTGAATGTTTTCACGATTTGCTTCGAATCATGTTTTGTGTGAATGATAAATGTTGTTTGATGATGGATTCTTGTTAAGGGAGGTTAGTAGATCATTTCTGGAGCTTTAGAGCTTTTAATTTGACCTAGGGAAGAAGTTGAGCTTTTGGTGTGGCCGGAGAAGATGACCGGAGCTTGCTCCGGTCACCTGAAAGTAATTAGGGTTAGGATTAGGGCTAATCTCCCCAGTTTGAATCTCAGCCCTTAGATTTAGGTTAGCGCGTGTTTCAGTGGCCAGGATCATTTCACTTAAAACCCTAATTTTAATTAATTAATTTAATCAGTTAATTAGCCAGTTTAAATGTCAGCCCTTGGATGACGCACGCAGTTAACTCCCTCCTTTTCCAGTTTGAATCTGGGCCTTAGGATCAGCATACTTCCATTTTAAATCATTTTTATTTCATTTTAATTCATTTTTCTTGCATAATTTATTTAAAATACCAAAAAGCATCACAAAAATATTTTCTTTTGCATTCTGACTTTAAATATTTTTCTCTTTCTAAAAATGATTTTTATTTTATTTTTTTGCATTAAAAAAGCATTTTTAAAATATTTAAATGTTATTTTTAATTAATTAAAGTCTTTTAATTAATTAAAAATACATTTAGGTTTCTAAAAATCACCAAAAAACTCATGAATCATTCAAATGCATTTAGAAACATTTTCAAACTCTTCACACAAATTTCGTTTTAGGTTTGATCATAGTTTACCAATTTTCTTTGAATTAAGGGTTATAAAAATCACATTTTTGAACCCTAACTTTGAAAAATCATTTCTGCCTAACCAAGAAGAGTTTGAAGTTGATTCTTTTTGTATTGTTTTGCATATTGCATGTAGTTTATAGGTATTTTTTCTCATAAATTTATCTTTCATTCTCAAATTGATTTGCATTTTTCCCTTTGAACCACCCAAAAACCCTAGAAAACTTAGGAAAATCATAACTTTTGATTGGTTAGGCTTCTGACCTTCTCCTTTGGGGTGTGACCTAATATGGGATTAGGGTTTGTTTGAGTTTGATTTCAAATTTTTATCATGTCATATGCTTCTGTTTTGTTCATTTGCATCTCATACTTTCATATAACCCTAATTTCTCATGTTCATTTGCATTTACCTTGCATATGCATCATTACATGAACTTGCCATGACATTTAATGCATTCATATGTCATCTTAGACATCTTAGGACATGTTAGAACCATGCTTGATCATTTCTTCATTCATTTTCCATGATTAGCATTCATTTCATCTCATAAACTTTCATGTGTTTTCAAACTTCAAAGCATGCCTCCTTTGCATCTCATCTTTGTATGATCACACATATGCACTTTGTATGCCTTTGCATCATCTTACATGACATTTGCATTGCATAAAAACTTTTGAATTTGGTCATTTCATCTCATATCATCTCATTTCACTTCATTTCTTTATGCTTTATATCCTATGCATTCATACTAACAATTTCAGGAACTTTTGGTAAGTTTTGGGAGGTGGATTTGCCTTCACCTCTCACTTCTTCTTATCTCTTTCATTTGAATTTTGTTTTTCTTTGAATTGAAATTGTTCACTTGTGTTCAATCTCTCCCACTTTCTTTCTTTAAGTTACTTATCTTCTTAGGAAGTAAGTAACTTATTCTTCTGCTTCCTCCTTCTTTCATCTGCTTCTTCCATTGGTGGCTTCCTTGAAGATCTTTCTTAAGCCTCACAAACCATAGGAACATCCAAGCATGATAATAATTAGGGTTGTGATTAGTCCCCCTTATCTTTTTACCTTTGAGTCTCCTTGAGTCTCTCTTCTCATCTCAATAATCAGAGACTAAACTCTTAAAGTTTTAGGACTTTGGAATTAGGGTTATGCCTGCATCCTTCTCTTAGGATGAAGTGTATAACTTTAATCCTAAGTGTTAAACCTTTAATTTGTTTAAACCTCTTAATCAAATCACCTTAATAATCACCAAGACTTTATCTTGTAACTTGGGTCTTACATTAGGGTTCTAATTCTTCCTTATGGTTAAGAAGGACTAACCCTAGTGTTTAATGGACAAGTCCCCCTCAAGTTGTCTTAAACATAAAATCCATTTCTTAATCTCATCCCTTAATTAAAATCCACTTAATAAAGGCTTTTAATCTAATGAATTTAATCCCTAACCATGGATTAAGTTGAGGTATCTTCCTCGGTTTAAATGTTCTCATCTATTATCCGTCTATTAGGATGGTGTAATGAGTTCATTAATCTGTGATTAGAGATTAAACTCATTACTTAACACTAAACAAAAACCCAAAAACATCTTAATAATCACAAGTAGGTTAATGATCTTAATCCTACATCATCATGGTAATTAAGTTGAGATGCCTATTTCATACTTAAGTAAGCTCATTATCCCTAATCAGGGAGGATATAATGAGTTCACAAGCCCTTGATTTAGGCTTAAGCTCATTAACTTATGCAAAACACCAAAAACAATAAAAAACTGAAAACACAAAAACAAACAATAATCGTCTCCTTTGGGATTCTTTTCTCATCACATTCATTCATAAAACGAGAACTTGCTTCTTCCGTCTAATGCAAGATAGTTAGCACTCGAGCCAGACGAGTCATACACTTGAGCATATACAAGTAAGCAGTTCACAGTCAATTTATTTCCAGTCTCTTTGAGTCGAACTACGGTGTTCTGACTTCCTCATTGCACACGAGGATACATAGGCATAACTTAACAGTTATCGAACAAAAGTCTCTTTGTTTCCCCCCTCTTTCAGCATTCTTTTCCAAGCCTCAGTTCCTGAGCATTCACCCTTTTGCGCTGACACTTGTATATTCTTTTCCAGCTTTTGCACACAGATAGCACATAAACTACCCCTTTAAACACAATCTTTTAAGCGTGGATCCCGTCGAGTACGACGGACAATCTGGGTGCTAATACCTTCCCAGGTTGTAACCAACCCCCTTTCTCAGTTTCTCTGGTTCGCAACCGTCTTATCCATCTTTTTCTAGGTTTATGCAGCATTGCCTTTCCTTCGGGATAAAAATGCCTAGCTGGCGACTCTATTCATCTTCACCTTCATTTTCTCCTTTCGCCGACCGTTCGCGTCTGCACCGGGATGCAAATCTCCGGGAGCGATAGCTTGGCGACTCTGCTGGGGATAGCTTATCGGTCAACCAGGGCTTCTGGTTCTTTTGTGGGTTTCTCCTAGCGCTTGTTTGATTTGTGTTTATCAGGGTGTTATGTGCTAATTGTGCTTATTGTTTATTGCTTTATTTATTGCTTTCTGTACAGCTTTATCTATTGCTTTCATTTACTGTTTATATGCATTTCATACTGTTATCATCATATCATTTATGCTGGATCTCTTGTCTGTTTTGGTGGGAGGGATCATTGAGTGAGTAAGGTTCCATACCGTGGACCTGAGTGACACATAGGATAAAGTGGCTTCATATTCTTTCCCATTCCATTTCGGTCTGGTGCGGGAATATGAAACACGGTTCAGACATGGGTTTCTTCTTGAGAACTCTGTGCTACGGATTTCCTGTGGTACTAGGGCTATCTGGGAAGCCTCCTAAGTCTGGATGACCTTTTTATGACCTTTAGCATCTGAGGTGAATTAGAGGAGGATTCTTTATGGTTATTGTGAAAATTTTACCTCCGGGTTAGAAGTGTTTACACTTCTCATAACTGATCCAAGTCTGAGGATCCTTGTTCTAGAACAATACATGTGAGGGGGTTAGGATGTTTACAGGTTTGCAGGAACCCTTGGCCTCATCATACCCTTGTTACTAATTGTGTTTTAAGGGTGTATCATTTTGGAATGTTCTTGTGAAACCCTGGACTTGTGACTCTTTATTTGAGTCCCCCACCTGGTTACTGGTTTTCTAAGCCTCCATCCGGACTTATGAACACACATGGACCCTATCAAGGCAGATAACAGATCCAACACTTGATCACAAACCCTTTGCATATCATTCTGCATACATCATTTTGCATCATTTAACATTTGTCTATTTGTTTTACAGTGTATCCACATCTTATCTTTGGTTTGGTTTTGACATGTTCTACTGCTCAGATTCCTTCAGCTATCTGCATCAGCCTTCTTCATCAGTTATCTTCATCAGAGACTTTTCTTCAGCATCTTCTTCAGTTGCAGTACTTCTCCTCAGTTTTCTTCACCAGCATCCATTGTCAGCATCGACCCATCCAGGAAGAGCAACATCACATACCATTTCTTTGAGCCCACTCTGACAGGCATCAGACAAATTCAGTCTCTCATCACTCCTGATCATGTCCCTTTATTCATGGAACATTATGGAGGCATTATGGACATGATCATGGACCTGGATGCATCCTAGAGGAGCATGATCCACACCTGTCTACAGTTCTATGACCCTCCTCTCAGGTGTTTCACTTTCCCAGATTTTCAGTTGGGACCATTGATGGAAGAGTTCTCCATGTTGTTAGGTGTCCATATCAGGAGAGGGATTCCTTTTAACCCTGAGATGGTTGCTCCTAAGAATGAAGATGTAGCTAAGGATTTGCACTTGAATCCCACCCTCATTGACCAGAACATGACCACCAAGGCTGGAATTCCAGGCCTTCACTTGGATTTCTTAATTACTCAGGCCACCCTGCATGCTGCAGCAGGGAAGTGGGACAATGTTTGTGCCCTTCTGGCCCTCAGCATATATGGAGTCATCTTGTTTGCAGACGAGCCTAAGTTTGTAAGCAAGAGTGCTATTCACCTCTTCCTGTTGAGGAATCCAGTCCCTACCTTGCTTGGAGACTTCTACTACTCAGTGCATCAAAGGAATGAGAAACAGAGGGGAAGATTGGTTAGATGTTGTGCACCTCTCTTCTACTGTTGGTTGTTAAGGCACTTGCCGAAGTCAGACACTTTTTTGAATCCTCATCAACCAAGGAACTGGGCTAAGAGAATGATTGCCCTTACATCAGAAGACATCAGATGGTGCACTCAGAGCACCAAGGGCAAAGATATCATCACCAGTTGTGGGCAGTATCCCAATGTACCCCTGATTGGAGTGAAGGGTTTCATCAACTACAATCCTTTGCTATTCAAGAGGCAATTAGGATATGCCTTGGTACATCCCCCAAAAGGGAAAGACTTGACAGAAACCCTCTATTGTGACATCCAGCACAACCTTACCATTGTCAGACAGGCAGCCTGGGCCTGGGACCATATTCAGACTAAGGGGAAAACTATTCTTGGCAAGTGTAACAACATATCTTCAGCTCAGTATCTTATTGGTCTCATACCAAGGGATAAATCACCCGCATGCCATTCACCTTAGAGGATGTACCTGGACCATCAGCAGTGGAACCTGCAACTACTGTCAGTTTGGAGGAGTTTGAGAAATTGAAGGAAAGGAATACTCAGCTCTCTGAAGCTTTGAAGAAGACCCTCTGGGAGGGGAATGATGGTCGTCTGGATAATGAAAGGTTAGAGAAGCTCCGGATTGAGCACTTGATCAAGATTGAGAAGACAAATGACTACATCAGAAGGGCTAGAGCAGGGGAGTTAGTACTGAAGAATGCTTGCAAGGAGGCTAAGACTCAGAAGGCCAGAGCTTAGCATTACTTAGAGGAGAGTCAGGCAAGGTGGATCAGGATCACTGAGGCTCGTGCACAGGAAGATCAGAGAACCCAAGCTAGGATAGAGAAACTGTAGGCTAGTGAGAAGAAGAATCAGGAGGCCTTGTTAGCTGCACAGAAGGAGATCTCTGAGTTGAAGCTCCGGGCGGGGTTGAAGAGATCAAAGGACCAGGATAAGCATAAGAAGTTGACCAGTGCCCTAGCCACCAGGAACCTCCTTATCAGGAGCATCACAGAGCACCCAGTTGGCCCAGTGACTGAAGCTCTCCTGAAAGAAGTCAGAGAGGATGACTTTGGACTGGATGTTTGATTTCTTTGTATTTGTACCTCCTTTTGTTTGTACTTTTGATTTTGTTGTTGTAACTCACCATGGGAACTTTTGTTGTAATCAAACTATGTATCTTCACATTTTTGTAATATATGGTTTGTATTATTTCATGGGCTTTATCTCTCTGCAACATCATCATTTCCTCGAGGTCTGGAAGCTCAAAACCAAAGAACCAAATCGGATACCCTTGGAAGACAAATAGGCATCCTGCATTGCATACTAACATCTTTTCTTCGTTTTGTAGGTTTTTGTTTTGTTGTTGTTTCTCACTTTGTTGTGGTTTCAGGAAACATTGCTCGTAGAAGAGTGTTCCCCGTCAATAGAGTGCACTGGTATCCAACAAGAAACAACCTTCCGGGATTACAAATGGATCAGGTTCAACAGGATTTGACTGATGTGAGGACCCAAATGGCCAATGAAAGGACTGAGATGAGGGCCCAAATGAATCAGTTTATGGCAGTGATGACTGGATTGGATCAAAGCCAGGAGAGACTGAGATAGTTAGTCGAGCGGCAAACTCCCGAAGAAAACCATCCAGGTACAAGGGGTACCAACAACAACGATCACGTACAGCCTCGTACTGATCCCCCAGAGTTTAGACCTCATCTGAACCCAGAAATCAATGCTATAAGAAACACCCAAGGCAACACTAGAGGGAGGGCCTTGCAGGAGGACCCTCAAGAAGAGCAATTTATTGTGGTTGGGGATGGAGACGAAGTCTATGATCGTCGGTTGGATGAAATAACAGAAAAGCTAAGGTCTCTTGAATCCCAAAACTCTATGGGTTTTGACGTCATGGATATGGGATTAATGGAGGGGGTTAGAATTCCTCACAAGTTTAAACCTCCCTGTTTTGAAAGATACAATGGTACATCCTGCCCTCGTACCCATCTCCAGTCTTTCCTGGGAAGATTGAAAGCCTACACCATGGATGAAAAACTGTGGATGTTTTATTTTGAGGATAGCTTGACAGGGGCATCCCGGGAGTGGTACTCTCATTTGACCAGGGCCACAGTTAAAAATTGGAAAGACTTGGCCGAAGCCTTCATTCGTCAATATCAATATAATCTGGACATGGTTCCAAACAGAACCCTTCTGATGGGAATGTCTCAATCTTCCCGGGAAAGATTTAGAGAGTACACCCAAAGATGGATGCAATTAGCTGCTGCCGTTCAACCCCCAATGTCAGATAAGGAAATGGCAGATATGTTCATGAACACCCTCCAGGGGACTTATATTGACAGGCTGGCTGCTTTTTCTTCCACCAGCTTTGTAGACGTGGTTATAGTCGGGGAAAGAATTGAGAGCTTATTGAAAATGGGAAAGATTTCTGACAATGGCGCCAGCTCAAGCAGTGCAAGGAAGCCATTTGCAGGGTCCCGCAGATCCGGTGAAACAAATTCTGTACATATGGGCAGAGGGAGACCCTAATATCTGCCAAGATCAGTTGCCGCCGTTAGTATTCCTACTCCACCTCCTCAATATACTCAACAACCACAACATTTTCCTCAACAGCCACAGTTTCCTCAACAAAGATCCTACAACAACAACAACAATAACCAACAACAACGCCCTTTTCAGCAGCGACCATCTCAGATCAACAGGGTGATTGACCCTATACCAATGCCATATGCCACATTGTTGTCACAACTCCTAAAGCTTAATCTTGTCGAGTTAAGGACATTGGCTCCACCAGATCCTCAGAACCTTCCGAGAAATTATGACGTCAACGCCAGGTGTGCTTTTCATTCTAATGCACCTGGTCACTCCATAGAGAAGTGCAGGGCTCTGCACATGAAGGTCCGGGATCTGGTAGATTCAAAAGCCTTAAATTTTGCACCACCTCCTAATGTCACGAAGAATCCTATGCCCAGCCATGGTGGGCCAAGGATAAATGAAATAGAGGAGGGCTCACCCATGAATTTAATTGAAGATACTGTAAGTATTCAGACACCTCTGGTAGAGGTTAAAGCTTAGCTTTTAAAATGCTAGGTGTTTCCAGGTTGTGAGGCCTGTTGTGAATCTTGCAAGGTTTTCGTGAACGGGTGTGCAAGCTTGAGGAATGGCATCAATGGCCTGATCAAAGAAGGTATTTTGCAAGTAACCACAACCGCTTCTACAACACCAACAACTCCTTTTTCAACATCAAATGTTTCTCCTACAACTGCAAAGACAATTGTTCCTACGGACTCGTCTACCAAATCAGCAACCACTTCTTCCATCACTTCAACAAACAATAGTTCGATTGCATATACTTCTACAACTACAACAACCACCAACAACGACGTCTCCACAGTTACCATCTATTACGACCCTACAACGGTCCTTGTTTCCAACAATTATCAACAACAACCTCAGCAACAAATTCAGCAACAACCAAGCTTCAATCAATCACCACCAACATCCACCAGAAGTCCTGTCACCATCTTTTATGATCCACAGACAATAACGGTTCCAACCTCTGCTGTAGTTAACCCATTTACCATCACGGTGCCAGGGCCTATTCCATATGATAAAGACAACGCTGTACCATGACACTATGGTCCAGACCTTTACTGCAACGGAGAAAGAGTCCTTCTTGATTATTCGGTTCACACTCCATAAGTAGATAATGTCGGGGGGGGGGGGGGGGGGTGGAGGCTTCACCCGAAGCGGATGCCTCTTCGCGTCACAAGCTCCAAGAACCAATACTGAGGCAGAGGCTGTTGCCAAAGCCAAGGGTAAAAGTGTGGCACCTGAAGGACCCGCACCAAAAGAGACCCATAAATCATCCTTTGATCAAGATGTGGATGAATTTATGAGGATAATTAAAAGAAGTGACTACAAGGTTGTGGATCAGCTCCACCAGACTCCTTCCAAGATCTTCATCTTATCCCTGTTGTTGTGTTCTGAAGCTCATCGGGATGCGCTACTTAAATCATGCACGCTGCCTACGTGCCGGAGGAGATCACAGTGAATCAGCTTGAAATATTGGTGTCTAATGTTAATACTAGCCATGGGATAGGCTTCACCAATGCTGACTTAACAATGGAAGGACGTCACCACAACAAAGCTTTACACATCACTTTGGAGTGTAAAGGGGCTGTGCTCTCTCATGTTCTTGTGGACACTGGGTCTTCACTCAATGTCTTGCCAAAGAAAGCTCTTGTCAAGCTCGAATATGATGATATAGCTCTCCAACCAAGCAATATGGTGGTCAGGGCGTTTGATGGCTCCAAAAGGTCTGTTCTTGGGGAGGTGGAGCTGCCTGTGATAATCGGTCCGCAGGTCTTTCAGACTACTTTCTATGTGATGGACGTTCAGCCGTCCTACAGCTGTTTGTTGGGTCGACCATGGATTCATGCCGCTGGCGCAATTACGTCGATCCTTCACTAGAAATTGAAATATGAGTGGGAAGGATAGATTATCACCATTTGTGGTGAAGAGGACATCTTTGTTAGCCAGCTGGCTACATATAAGTACATTGAGATGGATGGTGAAATCCATGAAACTATGAGCCAAGGGTTCGAAGGACTGAACGTCAATTAGGCGACGACTGAAGTATTTGCTGCATCCCAGGAGGATAGGATGGGTACACTACAAGAAAATTGGCAGATTACGACGGTTATTTTGGCAGATTACGACGGTTAAAATCGTCGTAATATGCAATTCACGACGGTTACAACACTGTCGTAGAAACGTCCGTCGCGAGGCTGTATAACGTCGGTTTTCAAAACCATCACACCAACCGTCGTTATCTCTCACGACGGGTAGGGAACTGACGTAATTTACATATTGCGACTGTTACAACCGTCGTAAATTTCCATTTGTATTTTTATTTTTATATTGATTACGACGGTTACAACCGTCGTAAATTTCCATTTGTTTTTTGTTTTTATATTGATTACGACGGTTACAACCGTCGTAACTTTCTGTTCCATAGGTACATTTACAAGTAAATTCATAGAAAATTTTCATTCCATAGATAAATCTGCCAGTATTTTATTTTTAAAATTAAAAAAAAATTGATTGTAAAAATATATACAAAATGGGACGGAAAATAACATATTCTTCATTCAACTAAACATATATATATATATATATATATATATATATATATATATATATATATATATATATATATATATATATATATATATATATATATCATAATTACAACAAAAATGCAGCACCATGTTACTTTATAAAACTTATCGTATTACAATTACATTCAAATAAATAATAATAAGCAACCTTGTGAATGGGTTTACTAGAAACACTTTGTAATAAGATGAAGAATATGTTATCCACAACTTTAACCTACTCTTCTTTGCCTGGAGCTCTGTTGTCTACAACCTCTGCTTTATATCCTCAAGATGCATCCACTTTGTTGAAGACCATTTATTTCCTTTATTTACCGGGCAACCGCCTGAAAGCAAAGATTAGTGAATTAACTTCATCAATCATAATATCTAATGGAATTTTATATGAGTTCGAATAACATGGCTATAATATTTTCAACATAAGGTCCATCATACTCTATAAAACTTTATAGGAGAAGTGGAAATAGAGCATGGATGCATACAATTAAACATTAGCAGCATATATGAGGACAATCAGAACCTAACTGTAGAGATATGACTCATGATTCAGGCAGTGTTGTCATTTATCAATGGCAGATGGCGGTCCATCGCCCAGAGCCAAAATCCTGCCATACCAGCCACTATGTAGCACATCATTGCCAATTATGGCAGATAAAGTCGCAATATCGGCTGATATTTATCATTGTAGCAAGCCCAAAAACCGCCACTGATATCCGTTATGGCCGATATTTGATAACACTGGACTCAAGGTGATCAAAAAACAGGTCACTCCATTCTCTACATATTTAAGAGTTAAACATCATTGAATGAGAACAAATATCAAGCTATCAATCATGTCGCTGCATATAATGTTTTAGAGCTACTTGGCATAAGCAACAATGTCAAGAGTTTAGATTTCGAAAAATTATGAAAAAGACACTCATTTGTGAAATCAAGTTGCATTCCACATCACCTTAAATTTAGTGTTTCACGAGAGGACCAACTACCGACATTAGCACATTAAGATATATTATCCCTTAATTAGAAATAATAACTTATCCAATATTTCTCACTAAGTACTTAAGAGGATCTTGAATAAGTGTTTATACGTAAAAAGTTTGGAGCATTTTGCCCACTACCTCAATATATGTGAAGCAACAAAAAGGTTTAGGAATGAATGGAAATAGACAAACAGGTAAACATAGGTACCGCACAAAAACTCGTATCTACTGGTATGAAGAAGTCCTTGGAATAAACCCCACCCTCCCCAAGCATCTACCATCTTCCATCTTGACAAATGTCTAAATAAATAAAAAATGACAGTTATGATATCATACCCTTTTGTATTTATTGAGGGAAGGGGTGTTTATTGCAGGTCCAACAAAAGGAATGTTGATGTTGGCATCAAGGAACTTCTCAGACAATAGACCACCCATTACTGTCCCATACTTGCATCACAATCTAATATACTCAGGGGGAAATTTTACTATAATCTCATTTTCGAGAATTATTTTGTGCTTAAATGATTTCTTTACGTTATTAGTTTGACTCCTGTAAGCTGACAAAGCTCTGCCATTTTCTGTTGGGGACGCATATCAACGAGTGAATGTTGTACCTGTGAAGATACTTCAAAGAATCATGAACCAGTAGTAATTTAATATAACAAACTGATAGAAGAAAACTAAAGCAATTTGGTTTACCTGATTTCTCACAATGGGAATATCATTTTCGAGAATAATTTGTAATCTCTCAGTATCAAAATTGGTTAGAGCCAAAGTCTTGATTTTACCTGTACAAGGTTAATAATAGAAAGAGTTAGCTTAAACCAATAAATGGGAATTTGCTTGAGCTATTTAGGAGCAAAACTAACCTTCTCCTTTCAAGTCTGTGAGGTGTTTTAGTGCATCAAGATATCCTGAATTTGAATAATCCCACCTAAATTCATTATAGATAGAGGAGAGTCGTCAGAAGAATCATAAACTTCAGAGAATCAGAATTAAATAACAAGAGGGAGAGATATTAAATACCAATGGAATTGAAGCATGTCCAAGGAAGTCACATCCATTCTCTTCCTTGACACATTAATGTTGTCTCTTACGAAGCTACTTGTCATCTTAACAAGAGGTGGCACCCACTTAGTGAGACTGCATCAAATATTACAGTGGTTGAGGCAGTATGTTCTATGTTGTATGGTAATTTTATTGACAATCCAAACTTGCTGCATTTTCTCCAAGTAGAAAAAGACTAAAGAAAATAATATGAACCTCATAATCAACTCACCCTCTGACCTTTTCCAAATATTCTGGTGGACGCTCACGACGAACTCGATTGATGAAAATCCCATATAGATCTTCAGCTGGCCCATCTGCAAAACCAATAGAACACATACAACAAGTTATGGACCTTTAAAAGAAGCAACTCGTGTAAAGAAGATTCCACATCTATAAAATCAAATAATGACCTCCTGAACTCAAATTAGAACGGTATCTAAATTCTAATCCTCTAGTAGACACCATTAACTTAAGTGATGACCAAATCGTAGAATTTAAATCGAGCGTAAGTCAGCCTAACCGACCTGAAAGATCTTCTCTAGATTCTAATCCTCTAGTAGATGCATACCATTAACTTAAGTAGCAACCGAGTCTCAGAATCTCAACTTAGCTTAACTCAACTCTACAAAACCTCATCCTTTTATCTAAGATTTCTCAACTTCAACAGGTCATATAATTTGTTAATGCAAGCCTCTCAACAGCAAGGAAAGGCAATTCCTTTAGGCAAGGCGGGTTCATGGATTCAAACAATTAAAAAACAAGTAGAAACAACAAACAAAAGCAAAGTTGAATACATATATCAGCCATATCAAAAGTGGTGAGTCCAGCATCAGTGTATTTAAGCATAGCATCAACAGCCTCATCCCTATCAATCCTTCCCCATCCACCACTACTCGTTTGCCACATTCCATTCACAACCCGACATATATCCAATGAATCCTTCCCATTACTGACTACAATCCGCCGCTTTTCTTCCTCCGTAGCCACACACCGACATGGTCTCAAACACTTATATCCTACTGGTATGAAGGTAAAGTCCGCTATTCTTTTTTCAATATTCTGGATAGTTTTGTCCTTTCCTCTCTTCAAAAACATTCCTGAACTAGTTCGAACCCTACAAGCAGGGGATATATCAAGAGTAATGCATTACCACTATACACTATTCTAAAAAATATGATCTAAAATTATTGGAATCAATACAAAAAAAAAACACAACCAAAGACAAACCTGCTTTATGTACTCTTTCCCGTCTTGCTATCAACAACACTTGATTTTTCCATGAAAGGCTTGGCAAGATTGATCATGTACTCACATTCTTCTTTTGACTGCTCAAAATGATAGGCAAAATGGAAATTTTAAAACAATATAAATTCCAACAGTTTACCACCACATCAATTCAAATATTTTCTAACAGATTAGTAGCATCCTCTAGTGTTGGCTTCAAACAAATTCATCTCTAAACAATATAAATTCCAACATTGCATCTCTAGTGTTAGCAATTCACAATGCATCAATCTTTCACCAACCAAAACTGCAAGATACAGTGAAAATAAATAAATAAGTGAATCCAAAACCTAGAACCACTGAAATGAATTCCGCAAATTTGACAGAATGGGCAAATTTAACCAAAATGTACATTCTAGCAACTATTAAATTATGAAAAACAAGCAGATTTGCGAGAAGATCTGGAAAAGATCAAATTGCAAGAGAAGAATCAAGATACAGTAGAACAACCAATAAAAAATTATCAAGATATTCTGAAACCGCGAGTAAAAATATGTGTAGAGAACTAAAGAGTTAGGGAAATTAGATTTACCTACAAGGATTTTCACTAAATGAGCTAAGAAATTGGCTCATCGAGATTTCCATGGAATTCGAAGGCACCGAATGATTTTGAAATTCTCCAACTGGAAACCCTTTGTTGCTGGATCAGTATCCAGTTTTAGAATCATTGGAAATCGTATAACTAACTCGAAAAATCCCTTTTAGATTATCGATTATCGATTATTTGCTTGTTGTTTATGGCTTTTAGAGAGAGAAAGAGATGGAGAGAGATGAAATTATGGTGGTGATGAAGAAACGAAAGCGTTGGAGGGTTCGATTGGCTCGTTTTGTTCGATGACCATTTCTTTTTAATGTATTTTTATTATATTTCTATTTTTTTAGAATACATAATTATATTATATTATAAATAAATAATACATAATTCTATTATTATTATAAATAAATAATACATAATTCTAATATTTATATAATTAGTTATTATTATTAATATTATTAATATAATTACTATTACTAATATTATAATAATTATTATTGAAATTGATTAATAAAATTAAAAAGGTGGGAAAATAAATATGAAAGAGAAAAAAAGTGGGAAAGTAAAGTTATAAAAAAAAGTTGTGATTATGATTGACAAAAGTAGTCGCGACAATTCGCTCTAACCGTCGCGAGTGTGAAAAGATGACGGTTCTTTGTTAACTGTCGCAATTATTTTACACAATATGCCTAAACAATTTGAGACGGTTGCCCCAAACTGTCGTGACAATTGTCGTAATCCAGGAATAAGGACGATTTTTGTGAAAACTGTCGCAAAAAATCTGCGACAGTTGACCCTAACTGTCGTGACTACCGTCACGATACAAGAATAGAGACGGTTTTGTGATAACTGTCCCAAATCAAGTGTCGTAAATCTCCTTTTTTCTTGTAGTGGTACTTCAATTGTCTCATATCAGCAAGCCCAGAAGGTTGTTGAAGATGGAAATGCCCAAGGCTGGGGCAAGCTGCTACCGGTGGAGAAGAAGGAGGACAGATTCAGTTTGGGTTACAAACCATTCCGACAAGATCAAGCAGAGGCTGCTGAAGAGCCCAAGTTCATCAGTGGGGGGATGCTCACCCCAGATGCTGTCAACAACATGGAAGACAAGGCGGAAAACGACCTCAACCTGGAAAGCTGGATACGTCCAAGGATCCCAGGTCACCAAGTCCTTAACTGGTCTTGCCAGGAAATTTTAAGGGTTACTCCTGCAGAGTAATTATTATTTCCTGCTTTTTTCAGCATGCATCAAGTCCTGCATCTTGCCCAAAGTGTCAGGACTCATTTTGTAATAGGGCCATATTTGTAATTTTGTTGCAAATGGAATATCAATGAATATCAGACATCTTTTGCAAACAAGTCTTTTTCTCTCACTGTCTTTTCATTTTTCACTTTTGTACAAAACAATAAAATGGCAATGTTTTCAAAATAAATAACTTCATTTTTCTGAACAAGATTAAAATTGATCACTAAAACGAACCAATCTCAAACCTTGCAGAGATTATCCTCCAGATTGCACCGACAACAGCACTGCTATGACCTTGTATGACTTCGACAATCCAATTAATCAAGCCGATGAAGGGGTTGAAGAAGACTATGAGTTGCCTGAAGAGTTAGCCATGTTGTTGAGGCAAGAAGAGAAAGTGATTATTCCTCATCAGGAGGAGGTTGAAACAGTTAATCTTGGTACCGAAGAGAACTTGAGAGAAGTAAAAATTGGGGCTGGTCTGCAAACTTCAATAAAAGAACAACTTATTGACATGCTTCGAGAATACGTCGACGTCTTTGCTTGGTCCTATCAGGACATGTCAGGTCTAGATACGGATATTGTCATGCACAAGCTACCCTTGAAAGATGATTGCCCTCCAGTGAAGCAAAAGCTACGCCGTACTCGCCCAGATATGGCCATGAAGATTAAGGAAGAAGTACAAAAGCAGTGGGACGCCGGTTTCCTTGCTGTAACTAGTTACCCGTCGTGGGTTGCTAACATTGTACCAGTGCCTAAGAAGGATGGAAAAGTACGGATGTGTGTGGATTACCAGGATCTGAACAGAGCTAGCCCGAAGGATGATTTCCCATTACCTCACATTGATGTATTGGTCGACAACACAGCTCGGTTCTCGGTATTTTCTTTCATGGATGGTTTTTCTGGGTATAATCATATCAAGATGTCACCCGAAGACATGGAGAAAACAACCTTCATCACACCTTGGGGCACATTTTGTTACAAGGTAATGGCTTTTGGACTGAAGAATACCGGTGCGAATTATCAACGGGCTATGGTAACGTTATTCCACGATATGATCCACAAAGAAATTGAATGCTACGTGGATGACATGATTGCCAAGTCCCTTACTGAAGAAGATCATCTGGTAAATTTGCTGAAGTTGTTCAAGCGTCTGAGAAAGTATCAGCTGAAACTAAACCCCAACAAATGCACATTCGGGGTACATTCTGGTAAGTTGTTGGGATTTATCGTAAGTGAAAAGGGAATTGAGGTTGATCCCGACAAAGTCAAAGCCATTCAGGAGATGCCTGCACCTAGGACTAAAAAAGAAGTTAGAGGGTTCCTGGGTAGATTGAACTACATCTCAAGGTTCATATCTCATCTCACTGCAACTTGTGAACCCTTGTTCAAATTATTAAGAAAGGAACAAACGGTCAGGTGGAACGAAGATTTTCAGAAGGCTTTTGACTAGATCAAGGAGTACCTGCAAGAACCTCTAATTCTCATGCCTCTAATTGAAGGAAGACCTCTGATAATGTACCTGACAGTATTAGAAGGATCAATGGGGTGTGTGATGGGATAGCATGACGAGTCTGGTCGAAAAGAGTATGCAATATACTACCTAAGCAAAAAGTTTACCGACTGTGAACAACGTTATTCACTGCTCGAGAAAACTTGTTGTGCTTTAGCGTGGGCTGCTCGCCGACTAAGACAGTATATGCTGACTCACACTACCTTGTTGATCTCAAAAATGGACCCCGTCAAGTACATATTTGAGAAGCCAACACTTACCAGAAGGGTTGCAAGATGGCAAATGATTCTGACAGAGTATGACATTCAGTACACATCTCAAAAAGCCATAAAGGGCAGTGTACTGTCTGACTATCTAGCTAAGAAACCCATTGATGATTATCAGCCCATGAGATTTGAATTCCCTGACGAAGACATCATGTACTTAAAAGAAAGAGATCATGAAGAGCCGGTTCACACTGAAGGTCCTGATCCCGAAGAAGAATGGATTATGATGTTTGACGGGGCTGTCAATATGAATGGTCGTGGAGTTGGTGCAGTACTCATTACACCTAAAGGAGTTCATATGCCTTTCTCGGCAAAACTCACCTTTGCCTGCACTAACAACAAAGCAGAATACGAAGCATGTATCATGGGTCTTGAGGAAGCCATTGACCTCAGGATCAAGACTTTGAATGTATTCGGAGATTCAGCTTTGCTAATCAATCAGACCAACAACAAATGGTACACTCACCAAGAGCATCTGATCCCATACCGTGACTATACGAGGAAATTATTGACTTTCTTCACAACGGTCAAACTTGAGTATATCCCTCGAGATGAAAAATCAGTTCGCAGATGCTTTAGCTACCATTTCCTCCATGATCAAGGTTCAAACTGGCAATTATGTGCCTCAGATTTCGGTATCCAGACTAGACCGACCGGCATACGTTTTCTCTGTGGACATTGCTAAAGATGACAAGCCTTGGTTACATGACATAAAATGCTTCTTGGAGGATCTTACATACCCACCTGGGGCATCATCCAATGATAAGAAGACACTAAGAAGGTTGGCCGGTAGTTTCTTCCTTAATGTTGATGGTTCATTATACAAGCGAAACTTTGACATGGTACTACTCAGATGTGTTGATAAGATATAAGCAGGCTTGCTGATGCACGAGGTGCATGAAGGATCTTTCGGTACCCATGCTGGAGGACATGCAATGGCTAAGAAATTATTAAGATCATGTTACTACTAGATCACAATGGATGTAGACTGTTGTGCCTATGCCAGGAAATGCCACAAGTGCCAGATCTACGCAGACAAAGTGCATGTGCCTCCGAATCCTTTGTAATGTGATGTATTCACCTTGGCCCTTTGCCATGTGGGGCATTGACATGATTGGAAAGATTGAACCGACTGCTTCAAATGGGCACAGATTCATCCCGGTGGCCATTGATTACTTCACCAAATGGGTTGAAGCAGCTTCGTATGCAAACGTCACCAGACAAATGGTAGCCAGATTTCTGAAAAGAGACATCATCTGTCGATATGGAGTACCTGAGCGGATTATTACTGATAATGGTTCCAATTTGAACAACAAAATGATGGAAGAACTGTGTCGGGACTTCAAAATCCAACATCACAACTCTTCTTCTTACAGGCCAAAGATGAATGACGTTGTTGAGGCAGCTAACAAAAACATCAAGAAGATTGTGCAGAAGATGGTGGTCACTTACAAAGACTGGCATGAAATGCTACCATTTTCCTTGCATGGGTATCAAACCTCAATCAGAACGTCTACTGGGGCAACGCCTTATTAGCTTGTGTATGGTATGGAGGCAGTCCTACCTGTTGAAGTTGAGCTACCCTCTTTACGGGTAATGATGGATGTAAAGTTGGACGAAGCAGAATGGGTCCGATCTCGGTACAATCAACTGAATCTGATCGAAGAAAAGAGATTAGCTGCAATCTGTCATGGGCAGTTATATCAGAAAAGGATGAAGAAAGCCTTCGATCAGAAAGTCAGGCTTCGGGAGTACCAAGTGGGAGATCTTGTGCTGAAAAGACTTCTTCCTCTTCATACAGACCACAGGGGCAAATGGACTCCAAACTATGATGGTACATTCATAGTAAATAAGGTTTTCTCTGGTGGAGCACTGATGATCACTACTATGGATGGTGAAGATTTCTTATCCCCTGTGAATTCAGATGCAGTTAAAAAATACTTCGCATAAAATGACCCGCTGGACATAAAAACAGAATGTAAGTCCAGACAAAAATAGGACATCCCGGCGAGTCAAAAACAGAATAAAAGACTCGGGCAAAAATAAGTGGAAAAAAAAATGTACACCCGCTAAGTCGAAAAGCCACATTGGACAACTCAGGCAAAAAATGGGTATCCCGGTGGATTGAAAACCTGAAAGGGCGATCCACGCAAAATCAGGAAATGAGCTAACAAATGCATTCTGAATTCGTCTGTATTACTCGCAACACGGCAAACTTCGAAAGGATAAAGCATCAGTCAGAATCAACCTTCTTCAGAAAGCAAGATAAGAAGAACGTCAAAGTCATACAAGTCATAGCAAAGGAATCTCACTGTAACGTCATCGTCAACATTGCCAACACTTTTATTTTCTCAATTTATAGCAACCCCCTCATTTCAGGGGATTTGTTTCTTTGACTGTATTTGCCAATTCAGGGCACCCAGATTAATAAAATCAGAGTTTTCAGTCACACCTCGTTTTGTGCATTTTTGTTTCGTTTGCAAAATGTCAGTATTCATGATACAACACTTGCATAAAACAAATGATCCATTTTTAATAAAAGCTTGCACGAAATATATTACTTTCAGGGAAGTCTAACTCCTATGACGGAATCCGGTAAGGGATACCTCGGGATACTTATGCGTTTCTTTTGTCTTAACAGGTTGTAGGTATTCAATACACAGCATGGGGCATATCAAGCATCGCATCCCCAACATGCTACTTCCCGGAAGTTATTTTTCTCCCCAAGCAGGATCTCCCGAGCAATATCTGAACTGCTTTTCCCCAGCGAAGTTGCCAAAGCCTCTTCATCTCCAGCATAAGTCTACTCAATAGAAGCTTCCCCAGAAGGGATCCCCACAAAGTTCTTTTGGAAGATTGATCGGGAATCTCCTATTCCCCACCAGAGAGCCAGATTTCTCTCATCCCGGCAAAGCTAATGGAACTGCCTCCCCACAGAGTTTCCATCCTCTCCCCAGAAGAGCAATGCCTGAAACTCTTACCCAACAAAGTGACGAGAGTTTCCTTCTCCCCAACTGAGTTCTCCTTACGGGTAGATCTACCAATGATCCTTTCCTCAAGTAGAGTTCTCCCTCATGATAGGTATACCAATGATCTTATCCCCAGCCGGGTTATTCTTACAAGCGAATCAACCAGAGATCATCAGCGGGATCCGAGTCCCGGATCGGTTTCTCTTTTGCATAATCATAGCATTTACATCATATTCACCAAATAAGCGTAACATTCCGTCTAATACGGAGCATTACGGCAAAAATCAAACATTTGCATGATCACAAGCCCGGTTTGAGCCAGTCACCTGCAATTACCATAAGTATTTCATCAACAATATACAAATACACCCCTGCACTAAAAGCCAAAGCGTCCCCTTTGCATTCTCAGAAACAGATACTTATGCATATCTTTTTTTACACTCGTTCGTGTCATACTTCCCCAGCAAGGTCGCTGGAACACCTTCTGCAAACAAATACTTGTTTATGCACGCCTTTTCGACACCCGTCCGTGTCATCCTATCCCCAAAGAAAGCCAAAACATATCCTTCACAAAACAGATGCCTATTTATATAGTACTTATTTGGCACTCGTCCGTGTCATACTTCCCCAGCAGATCAAACACTCGTCCGTGTCTTGCTCATACTTCACTAACAAACCCATACTCACTCATACATATACAGAAGTCTTTGATACTCATCCGTATCTTGTTTATATCACTCCTCAACAGATTCAACACTTGTCTGTGTTCTTTGTTAACCAGTTGGTACTCGTCCGTATCATCATCTCTGAACACGCATTAACGTTTGTTTCTACCGATACTCGTATGTATCATGGTCCTAAGGATGCTTGTCCGCATCTTTAATCTATACACGTCGTCAAACACTTATACCTTTTTATTCTTGAGCGTGAGCACTCGTACATGTTTACCGTTCCCTAGTAAGTCACCAACAAAACATTTTTCTTCTATCCGACATTCTTCCTATGTCGTGATACTTTCGACAGCCGTCCCCTGCCAGGTGATCATCCTTCACCTTCAGATGACCGGCCCTCATCCTTTTCCCCAATGGAGTCCCCGTTAGTGGAACCCTTTTCTATCTGACATTCGTCCTATGTTGTGATAAGGAGCAGTCGTCCCCTGCTAGGTGATCGTCTTTCACCTTTTGATGACCGTCCCTCATCACTTATCCGATGGCCGTCCCCATCGTTGATCTTGTTATCCGACATTTGTCCTATGTCGTGATAAACCCCGAGAGTAGCCGTACCCTGCCAGGTGATCGTCCTTCATCATTTTATCCGATGGCCGTCCCCATCGTCGACCTTTTCTATCCGACATTCGTCCTATGTCGTGATAAAGAGCAGTCGTCCCCTGCTAGGTGATCGTCCTTCACCTTTAATGGTCGTCCCTCATCATTATTTCATTTATTCTTTAAATCGATGGTCGTCCCCATCATTGCCTTTACTTTGATCCCCAGAGAATCTTGTTTCTTTACCTGATGGTCGTCCCCATCATAGTCTCTTTATTTCCCCAGCTTGTCGGCCGTCCCCGTCATTGCTTTACTTACCATTTTATCCCCAGCAGTCGTCCTCTGCTCGATGGTCTTCCTCTATCGCCCTCATTTGATAATCATACTATACTACCTTTTACAATTTATATCCCTTTTCTTCTTCTATCCAGCGAGTGCAAATTTTGGACTATCTTCGGTATTCAACCACAAGTTATCTTGTTTGACTGATAAGCCAGGCGCTTACACCCTGCATAACTAACTCATGTTTGAATAGGGGCAGTTGTAAACACCCCAAATTTTCCCTCACTCATATCACACCATGGCTTGTGATCTTTCATTTTTTCATAAGCATAAGCATACCACCTCATATTGCATATTTGTTTCATCTGTATAGTTCAAGTTCATCTGCATCTAGGGTTTGTGATTTGAGCAATCCAAGATTCCATCCGAGCCATCCCAAAGGCCTCAAAGCTTTCCAAGAGGGTCCATGTGTGTTCTATCATCATATTATACTCCTCAAAGTTCATGAAAGTCAAGGGATCACAAGAACTGGCAAAGGCATGAAAGCAGAGCTAGGGGTTTCACTGATTAGAGGACCAAAATTAGGGTTTTGGTTTCATAGGTCTTAACTCCAAATTTTTGGGCCATTCTTGTTTCTAATGTTCTTAATATGTTATAAGGATCATGTGTACCAAGTTTGATGAAGAAATTCACTGTGGAAGTCATTTGTTTACTGGGTAACTTCTTGAGCAAGTTAAGTCAAAATCAGGGCATCTTAGGCCCCCAACAATGGAACCAAAGGGGTATTTTCATCAAATTGAAGTTCTATGATCTTTATTTGATCTTAGAAGAGGTTGGAAGTTCACAAGATTTCAGAATTTTGAGCCAATTGCAAACTTGCCAAAAATGGAAATGACTTGAAATGCAAACTTTTCATTTTGGGAAAGTTTTTCAACTTCCTCTTTTTTAACCAAAAATGCTTCAAATGAAAACTTCTTGGTCATAAAAGTTGTAGATTGGGTCTTTCCATTTTCAAAAAGTACAAGAACATGTCTTGATTCATCATAGAACTCAAGTTATGGCCTTTCAAAGTTGGCAAAAATCCTATAATTTCAAGTTTCATTTCAAAGAGGGATTTTGCAAATTGGAATGTTCAAGCATTCTAATGACTTCTAATGGACACAAACACTTCACAATATGTCATAGCAACTTCTAAACATCAGAATTGTGCATCAAACCTAGGATTTTCATGACTTGAACTTCAAGAAATCACAAAAGGGCCAAAACTCTCCAAAATTGCAAAATGCATTGGATTCTCTCATCCACTTGTGCCAGCTGCATCAAAACCATTATATGGCTCTCCATGAAACTTGCTGAGGCCAGACACCCCAAGAAATCAGACATGCCATGGCCCATACCTCAAGTACACAAATCTTGACTTTTTTGCAAAACACCCCATACCAATCAGCCTGTGCCACAACAACTATCTGAGCAATCCCATCGGCTTAATCAAACAATATGGAACACATTTCATGACACACAAGAGCCTGAATCATACACACACTTAGATTTCACAAAATCTGTCAAAAACTTCCTCTCTTCGAAACTCATCACACAACCACTGAAACTTTAAACTTTCTTCACCAATCATCTCCACATGACCTAAGGATCATTTCCCACCCTTCACCATAGCCTAAAACACCCCTAATCAGAAATACGATTTCTGCATACTCAGAACCAAACACTTCAAAATGGCCATCACAAGCTTGCTCTAAGCTCATCTTCATCATCAGGAAGATCATTGGGGTGGATTTGAACCAAGAGGGAGGCCAGAAAGCTCAAGAACACAAAGCTTCAACTCAGGTAGCTTCATGAACTTTTTTCCAGAACTTGCTATTTAAGTTTCTAAATGAATCTACATGCTTAGCTGATCACCCTGATATGTTTATTTTCGAAAATGGTTGAGAAATGAGCATGTATTAAACTTCTGAAAGTTTTGAATGTTTTCACGATTTGCTTCGAATCATGTTTTGTGTGAATGATAAATGTTGTTTGATGATGGATTCTTTTTAAGGGAGGTTAGTAGATCATTTCTGGAGCTTTAGAGCTTTTAATTTGACCTCGGGAAGAAGTTGAGGTTTAGGTGTGGCCGGAGAAGATGACTGGAGCTTGCTCCGTTTACCTGAAAGTAATTAGGGTTAGGATTAGGGCTAATTTCCCCAGTTTGAATCTCAGCCCTTAGATTTAGGTTAACGCGTGTTTCAGTGGCCAAGATCATTTCACTTAAAACCCTAATTTTAATTAACTAATTTAATCAGTTAATTATCCAGTTTAAATGTCAGCCCTTGGATGACGCGCGCAGTCAACTCCCTCCTTTTCTAGTTTGAATCTGGGCCTTAGGATCATCATACTTCCATTTTAAATCATTTTTATTTCATTTTAATTCATTTTTCTTGAATAATTTATTTAAAATACCAAAAAGCATCACAAAAATATTTTCTTTTGCATTCTGACTTTAAATATTTTTCTCATTCTAAAAATGATTTTTATTTTATTTTTTTGCATTAAAAAAGCATTTTAAAAATATTTAAATGTTATTTTTAATTAATTAAAGTCTTTTAATTAATTAAAAATACATTTAGGTTTCTAAAAATCACCAAAAAAATCACGAATCATTCCAATGCATTTAGAAATATTTTCAAACTCTTCACACAAATTTCTTTTTAGGTTTGATCATAGTTTACCAATTTTCTTTGAATTAAGGGTTATAAAAATCACATTTTTGAACCCTAACTTTGAAAAATCATTTTTGCCTAACCAAGAAGAGTTTGAAGTTGATTCTTTTAGTATTGTTTTGCATATTGCATGTAGTTTGTAGATCTTTTTTCTCATAAATTTATCTTGCATTTTCAAATTGATTTGCATTTTTCCCTTTGAACCACCCAAAAACTCTAGAAAACTTAGGAAAATCATAACTTTTGATTGGTTAGGCTTCTGACCTTCTCCTTTGGGGTGTGACATAATATGGGATTAGGGTTTGTTTGAGTTTGATTTCAAATTTTTATCATGTCATATGCTTATGTTTTGTTCATTTGCATCTCATACTTTCATATAACCCTAATTTATCATGTTCATTTGCATTTACCTTGCATATGCATCATTACATGAACTTGCCATGACATTTCATGCATTCATATGTCATCTTAGACATCTTAAGACATGTTAGAACCATGCTTGATCTTTTCTTCATTCATTTGCCTTGATTATCATTCATTTCATCTCATAAACTTTCATGTGTTTTCAAACTTCAAAGCATGCCTCCTTTGCATCTCATCTTTGTATGATCACACATATGCACTTTGTATGCCTTTGCATAATCTTACATGACATTTGAATTGCATAAACACTTCTGAATTTGGTCATTTCATCTCATATCATCTCATTTCACTTCATTTCTTTATGCTTTATATCCTATGCATTCATACTAACCATTTCAGGAACTTTTGGTAAGTTTTGGGAGGTGGATTTGCTTTCACCTCTCACTTCTTCTTATCTCTTTCATTTGCATTTTGTTTGTCTTTAAAGTGAACTTGTTCACTTGTGTTCAATATCTCCCACTTTCTTTCTTTAAGTTACTTATCTTCTTAGGAAGTAAGTAACTTATTCTTCTGCTTCCTCCTCCTTTCATATGCTTCTTCCATTGGTGGCTTCCTTGAAGATCTTTCTTAAGCCTCATAAACCATAGGATCCTCCAAGAATGATAAAAATTAGGGTTGTGATTAGTCCCCCTTAGCTTTTTACCTTTGAGTCTCCTTGAGTCTCTCTTCTCATCTCAATAATCAGAGACTAAACTCTTAAAGTCTTAGGACTTTAGAATTAGGGTTATGCCTGCATCCTTCTCTTAGGATGGAGTGTATAACTTTAATCCTAAGTGTTAAACCTTTAATTTTTTTAAACCTCTTAATCAAATCACCTTAATAATCACCAAGACTTTATCTTGTAACTTGGGCCTTACATTAGGGTTCTAATTCTTCCTTATGGTTAAGAAGGACTAACCCTAGTGTTTAATGGACAAGTTCCCCTCAAGTTGTCTTACAAACATAAAATCTATTTCTTAATCTCATCCCTTAATTAAAATCCACTTAATAAAGGCTTTTCATCTAATGAATTTAATCCCTAACCATGGATTAAGTTGAGGTATCTTCCTCAGCTTAAATGTTCTCATCTATTATCCTTCTATTAGGATGGTGTAATGAGTTCATTAATCTGTGATTAGAGATTAAACTCATTACTTAACACTAAACAAAAACCCAAAAACATCTTAATAATCACAAGTAGGTTAATGATATTAATCCTACATCATCATGGTAATTAAGTTGAGATGCCTATCTCATACTTAAGTAAGCTCATTATCCCTAATCAGGGAGGATATAATGAGTTCACAAGCCCTTGATTTAGGCTTAAGCTCATTAACTTATGCAAAACACCAAAAACAATAAAAAACTGAAAACACAAAAACAAACAATAATCGTCTCCTTCGAGATTCTTTTCTCATCACATTCATTCATAAAACAAGAACTTGCTTCTTCCGTCTAATGCAAGACAGTTAGCACTCGAGCCAGACGAGTCATACACTTGAGCATAGACAAGTAAGCAGTTCACAGTCAATTTATTTTCAGTCTCTTTGAGTCGAACTATGGTGTTCTGACTTCCTCATTGCACGCGAGGATACGTAGGCATAATTTAACAGTTATCGAACAAAAGTCTCTTTGTCTCCCCCCTCTTTCAGCATTCTTTTCCAAGACTCAGTTCCTGAGCATTCACCCTTTTGCACTGACACTTGTATATTCTTTTCCAGCTTTTGCACACAGATAACACATACACTACCCCTTTAAACACAATCTTTTAAGCGTGGATCTCGTCGAGTACGACGGACAATCTGGGTGCTAATACCTTCCCAGGTTGTAACCAACCCCCTTTCTCAGTTTCTCTGGTTCGTAATTGTCTTATCCATCTTTTTCTAGGTTTATGCAGCATTGCCTTTCCTTCGGGATAAAAATGCCTAGCTGACGACTCTATTCATCTTCACCTTCATTTTCTCCTTTCGCCGACCGTTCGCGTCTGCACCGGGATGCAAATCTCCGGGTGCGACAATACTAAGTGTACTAAGCCGAAGCAAGCTCAGGCGGGCGGAAAGGTGTTTGCATTTGCAGGGAAGGACACTACTAGTGCATACCGTTTGATTAAAGGTACATGCTTTATTAATAGTACGCCTTTAGTTACTATTATTAATACGGGAGTGACTCATTCGTTCATTTCTCTTGAGTGCGCTAAGCGTTTGAATTTGTTTATGTCTTCTTGGGGTGGTGAGATGGTTATTGAGACTCCTGCTTCAGGGTCGGTAACTACTTCCTTGGTGTGTGTAAGTTATTCTTTGACTATGTATGGTAAAGATTTTGTTATGAATTTAGTTTGTTTGCCGTTGGAGGGTTTGGACGTGATCTTGGGTATGAACTAGTTGCAATTTAATCGAGTTCATATAGATTGCTATCATAAGTTAGTAAGGTTTCCTTCTTTGTATGATGATGAAGATGAGAGTTTTCTATCCACGAAAGCGTTGAAGAAACTTTTAGTGGACGAAGCTCAGTTGTTTGGTTTGTTTGCATCGTTGTCGATGGAGAGCGAAATGGAGCTCAGTAGATTTCCAGTGGTGTGTGATTTTCCAGAAGTGTTTCCGGACGATATTAAGGATGTACCGCCGGAAAGAGAAGTTGAGTTTATTGATCTAGTTTCGGGTACTAGACCGATTTCGATGGCACCATATCATATGTCAGCTACGGAGTTGGTAGAGTTGAAGAAGCAATTGAATAACTTGTTGGATAAGAGATTTGTTAGGCCGAATGTTTCTCCTTGGGATGCGCTGATATTGTTGGTAAAGAAGAAAGATGAGAGTATGCGGTTGTGTATTGATTATTGACAGTTGAACAAGGTGACAATAAAGAACAAGTATCCACTTCCGAGGATCGTTGATTTGATGAACTAATTGGTTGGTGCACGTGTTTTTAGTAAGATTGATTTGAGATCAGGATATCACCAGATTCGTGTGAAAGAAAAGGATATTTAAAAGACGGCTTTTAGAACACGATATGGTCATTACGAGTATTTCGTGATACCATTCGGAGTTTCTAATGCATCAGGTGTGTTTATGGAATACATGAATCGTATTTTTCATGAACAGTTGGATCGTTTCATGGTTGTGTTCATCGATGACATTTTGATTTATTCTAAGTCTCAAGAGGAGCATGAAGAGCATTTAAGAATTGTGTTACAGATTTTGAAAGAGAATCGATTGTATGCTAAGTTGTCAAAGTGCAAGTTTTGGTTGTCGAAGGTAAGTTTTCTTGGTCATGTTATTTACGATGGTGGTATTAGTGTGGATCCATCCAAGATTGATGCGGTAATGCAATGGGAAGTTCCTAGATTGGTTACGGAGATTCGAAGCTTTTTAGGCTTGGCGGGTTATTATCGGAGGTTTATTGAAGGATTTTCAAAGTTGGCACTCCCGTTAACGCAATTGACTTGTAAGGGAAATTCTTTCATTTGGGATATTCATTGTGAAGAAAGTTTCATGGAACTTAAGAGAAGGTTAACAACGGCTCCGATCTTGATTTTGCCGAATCCGACAGAACCATTTGTGGTGTTTTGTGATGCTTCATTGTTTGGGTTAGGTGGTGTTTTGATGCAAGATGGAAAAGTTGTGGCTTATGATTCAAGACAATTGAGGGTGCATGAAAAGGAATTGAACATGAGACAAAGGAGGTGGTTAGAACTTTTTAAGGATTACAAATTTGGATTGAATTACCATTCGGGTAAGGCAAATGTGGTGGTCGATGCTTTAAGTCGTAAGTTGTTACATATGTCCGCATTGATGATAAGAGAATTGGAACTTTTGGAGGATTTTAGAGACTTGAGTTTGGTTTGCGAGATGACGCCGAGAAGTGTGAGACTTGGTATGCTACATGTTACGAATGAATTTCTTGCAACCGTTTGTGAAAAGCAAAAATTGGATTTGAAATTTGTCGATTTGATGATGAATGAGAATGAGGATTTTAAGGTCGATAATTTTGGAGTTTTGAGATTCTGTGGTCGTATTTGTATTCCCGATGATGTGGAGTTGAAAAAGATGATATTGGAAGAGGGACACCAAAGTAATTTAAGTATACATCCGGGAGCGAATAAGATGTATCAGGATTTGAAGAAGATCCTTTGGTGGTCCGGATTGAAGAGAGATGTAACTCATTTTGTGTATGCGTGTTTGACTTGTCAGAAGTCTAAGGTGGAGCATCAGAAGCCTAATGGTTTGATGCAACCGTTGGATATTCCAGAATGGAAATAGGATAGTATATCGATGGATTTTGTTACGGGATTTCCGAATACGCAAAGAGGTCATAATGCTATTTGGGTGATTGTGGATAGGCTTACTAAATCTGCTTACTTTATTCCGATTGATATTAGTTATTCTTTGGAGAAGCTCGCCGAGATTTATGTTTCTGTGATTGTGAAGTTACATGGAGTTCCTAAAAGTATTGTATCGGATAAAGATCCTAGATTTACATCGAGGTTTTGGGAAATTTTGCAAAAGGCTTTGGGTTCTAAGCTAAGATTGAGTTCGGCTTACCATCCACAAACGGACGGTCAAACCGAGAGGACAATTCAATCGTTGGAAGATTTGTTGCGTGCTTGTATGCTAAAGCAAGGTGGTGTTTGGGATAGTTATTTAGCGTTGATTGAGTTCACCTACAATAACAGTTTTCACTCGAGTATTGGTATGGCACCATTTGAGGCTTTGTATGGTCGGAGATGTCGAACACCTTTGTGTTGGCATGAAACCGGAGAGAGAACGGTAGTTGGACCGGAGATGGTACAACAAACGACAAAAAAAGTGAAGTTTATTCGGGAGAAGATGAGAGATTCTCAAAGTAGACAAAATAGTTATCATGACAAGATAAGGAAAGATCTTGAGTTTCAGGAAGGCGACCATGTGTTTTTGAGAGTTACACCGGTTACGCCTGTGGGCCGTGCTTTGAAGCCGAAGAAGTTGACTTCTCGTTTTATTGGGCCGTATCAGATTACTGCACGAGTTGGTGTTGTGGCTTACTATGTGGCGTTGCCTCTGAATCTTTCGAATTTGCATGATGTGTTCCATCATTCGCAACTTCGGAAGTATGTTCCGGATCCGTCACATGTTATTCCTTTGGACGAGGTTGAAGTAAGAGATAACCTTACGGTAGAAGCTTTGCCGGTTAGGATTTTGGATCGTGAAATCAAGAAGCTAAGAGGCAAGGATATTGCGCTTGTGAAAGTGGCGTGGGGAGGCGCTGCAGAAGGCAATATGACTTGGGAATTGAAGAGTAGGATGCGCGTGTCATATCCGGAGTTGTTTGAATCAGGTAATATTTTCGAGGACGAAAATTTCTAAAGTGGGGGAGAGTTGTAACGCCCTGATTCGATATTCCCCATTTTGTTAAGTCTTTTATTTTATTTGAGTGATAATTGTCTCATTTGCGAAATTGATATAATAATATGACATGTTGATGTGTTCATGTGATATGTTGGTATGATATGTGATTTTACCGTTTTGTGAATTTTCGGGAAAAATTGGATAAGAGGGTATTTTAGACATTTAATAATTAGTGATAAGTTAGAATTAGATGGAATTATATTTTTGTGAGAAAAATGATATTTGGTGGAAAGAATAGTTAGTAAGAGAAATAGAGAGAAAAGAATATAAGTGTGAGAAAGAGAAAGAAAATAGAATAGAAAGGAAATAGAAGAGAAAGAAAGGAAAAGAATAGAAAAGAGGAGAAAAATAGGAAAAACTTGGATTCTTCAAGATTGCTCCTAGGAATCGAAATAATCGGGAAAGGGTGTGAAATCTTATTATCTTATCATTGTGTATGATTATGTATGTATGTGAATGATTGTGTTTTGGTTTTGATGAAGTTTATAGAAGATGAATAGTTAGGGTTTTAGAGAAAATGTGAGAAATTTGTAGATTAATCGGTTAGAAATCGTTATAATCGAAGTATGATAGCTAGTACATGTTGTTGATCATGTTTAGTGGTGTTTGGTTGAGTTTTGGGGTGTTTGGAACTGACTGTACGCAGCTGAGAAATTCTGGAATTCGCTGTTGTCGCTCAGCGAGCTGTCCTCGCTCAGCGAGAGTTCTAGGGATTTCCTCGCTCAACGAGCTAGAGGGCGCTCAGCGAGCTAGAGGGCGCTCAGTGAGCCTGTAGGATTTTTGAGGAATTTGTGTTTTTAATCCGTAGCTTTAGTTTCGGTTATCCGTGTTAGGCGTTCCTTATATCGATTCGAAGCTAGGAACGTGTAGAAACTAATGATGCTAAGAAATGTAATTTTTAGCCGACTTTCACCCAACTTTTCCGATAAAACATAAATAAGTTAATTATGGAAACGTGGGTTTGATGTGAAGTTGTGGCCGTTTGGAAAATGAATACATTGCTTGAATTGAATGTCAATGTATGCTAATTGAATGAGTTGAGTGCATAATTATGTTGTGAATAATGTATGCATTTTCAAGAATGTTGTGTGTCATTTTGCATGTGAAGCATAATGTATGCATTCTTGTGTTGTGGGATTCTTTGTGAATCCGTTGTAGCATCGTGTGCTCATGTGGAGTGTGAGCAATGACTACAACATGATCGTGTGCCCATGTGGGGTGTGAGCGATCGAATTGTATGCCCGTGTGGGGTGTGAGCAATCCAAAAACATCGTGTGCCCGTGTGGGGTGTGAGCGATCGGATTGTGTGCCCGTGTAGGGTGTGAGCAATCCAAAAACATCGTGTACCTGTGTGGGGTGTGAGTGATGGGTGATTTATTCATATTGATTGTGTGCCCGTGTGGGGTGTGAGCAATCCAAAAACATCGTGTGCTCATGTGGGGTGTGAGCGATGGGTGATTTATTCACATTGATTGTGTGCCCGTGTGGGGTGTGAGCAATCAGATTGTGTACACGTGTGGGGTGTGAGCAATCCAGAAACATCGTGTGCCTGTGTGAGGTGTGAGCGATGGGTGATTTATTCACATTGATTGTGTACCTGTGTGAGGTGTGAGCAATCGGATTGCGTGCCCGTGTGGGGTGTGAGAAATCCATAAACATTGTGTGCCCATGTGGGGTGTGAGCAATGGGTGAACATCGTATGCCCGACGGGGAGTTACTTTAGGTAACGAGCGATGGTTCCATTAGTTCTTGACTGAGCTTGATGATGATTGAGTCAGTACCGCATTGCATTTGCATAGAGTCGTGAGTCGGTCTCTATGATTTGCATTTATCATTTATAATTGATGTTGGTGAATAAACATGAATAATGTATGTTTATTAGAGTGATTGATATTGATGAATAAACATGAATGTAGATGTTTATGTCTAATAATGTGAATAATGGATTGGTGCATGATGAATATGCTTGATTTGTATATATGTATACATTGTGATGTATATAGGTGATGAGAAGTGATTATGGTGAGAACATGTTTATATGTATTTTATATGTTGATATATATAATTATATGCAATGTTATTATGATAATGTTTCTCACCCTTCTGCTGTTTTATGATGCTCTATGAGGCATTACAGAGTAGGTTGCTGGATGGTATTTTTATGAAGCTCGTCTTCATCTTTTGGTTGGTCGGCTCTGATATGTAGCACCGGGTAGCTAGGGTCGGCTTGATGCCTTTTTGTGATACGTTTGTACATGTATTTTGGTGATGAATGTTTTATGTAAACATGAAATATTTTGGTGATTCAAACTTGTGGATATATTTATGATAAATATATAAGTTTGAAATTGTTATGTTTGTTTCCGCTATTTATTGAATTAATGAATACGGGTGTAAGGATGAAATCCTTAGTGTTTGCAAGTTACCCCGCTTGTTGCATATCTTTAATGAGCAGGTGTTGTATGTGTTAATTTCAAGTATAATGTGGCATGTCCCTTTTATACCATGTTTCAAATATACTCTGATGAAATATTTATTATGTGCCTAAATGATTTAATTGTTTATTTGGGGGTATAGAAAGGGGGTGTTACATTAGTACCACGAACTAAGAAGCTCTAACTTTCCCATTGCACGAGAGAATATGTATGCACGAGGATCTCAATCCTTTCCGAGCACCCTAGGACAAAAACCACCCATTCTCCACATACCATTTACCCTTAAAAAGAAGACAATAACATAAGTTAGCATTTGATCGCACTTTAGACCAAGAGGTTCTCGTTGAGTACAATGGACGTAAGGGGTGTTAATACCTTCCTCTTGCGTAACCGACTCCCGAACTTAGAATTTGGTTCCAACGACCAAGTTCTTTCCTTATTAGGTTTTATCTATATCTTCCTTTTCTTTCGTTAGAATAAATAGAATTGGGTGGTGACTTTGTTGTTTGTTTTTTCCGCGTCCTTCGCAAGGATCTTATTCTTCGAGGTACGACAGCTGGCGACTCTGCTGGGGATATAGCTCCATGCGAGAGAGGGAGAGAGAGAGAGAGCAAGAGAGAGTCGAGCCTAACGTGGTTAACCTTGCGCTTGTTCGCTGACTTGTTTTAATTGTCTTCTTTGCTTACTGTTATTGTTATCAATGTTTATTTATCAATTTCTTCTTTATAATGCTCATTATCATATTATCCCGTTGAGTCACGGGTTGACATCACAAGTAAAGTTCTACACCTGAGCTTTGGAAAAAGAAGAGATAATACCTAAGTTTAGTTTGGAAGTAATTAGTGTTAGTCTTCAAGGACTCGCTCCTTGCGAGCCTAGCATGAATGTTTCCCCCTGAAGGTAGACATATTCGTAGATCTTGTTGTAACGCAGTTAGTCTGTCGCACGACTTGATTCATGAAGGGTACGTGACTCTGGGAACCCCTTCTAGAACCAGTTTCTACATCGGTAGTTACATAATGTTAGTCTCCTAGGGCTCGCCCCTTGTGAGCCAAGCATGAGAACTCCACTCAAGGTAGACCTTATCATTATTATCGTCATACTGAATGAATACTTAACGACCTCAAGATCTTGAGAAGTATGGAGGAGACAGGTGTATGAATAATCATTTGGTGATGTTTTGCTGAAAATGACCTCTCATACTAAGAATGACAAATTGATGATTAATTGTTTTCAGGATAGTTTGAGTGGAGCATCATTGAGTTGGTACACGCAGCTAAAAGTAGCCACATCCAGTCATGGGTCTCGACTGCATGCAGTTGCAAAAGTCATCTCGAGGAAGCGATGAACTATTCAAAAAGTATTCCCAAAGATGGAGAGAGTTAGCGGCCCGTGTTCAACCACCACTCTTAGAGAAAGAATTGGTTGGCTTATTCATGGATACCTTGCAGATCCCGTACATTGAAAGAATGATAGACGATTCATTTCCTGGCTTTTCACAATCGGTGTCAGTGGGAGAACGATTCGAGAGCCTACTCAAGAGTAGAAAAATACAAGGCGCCTCGGACGTCCAGACTAATGAGAGTGAATCAGTTGTTAGTTCCCATGAGGAAAAACAAGAGGATGAAATTAATGCAGTTCGGGAAGTTCCACAGCCTCCACCTCCAGTTCCTTATCAATAGTACCCATGCATAACATTTGTTCAGAGTCAACAAGCTTCTGGATTTCCATATCAGATGTAAATTCCTCCATATGGTCAATATCCTCCTGTCAATAGAGGATCTCCTCAGTATCGACAACATATTGCACATCAACGGCCAATGCAACAACAACATACTTCGCAACAACGTCCTTACTATGCTAAAGACCAAAAAGGAATTTTGATCCATTGCCAATGCCACACAGTCACATACTTCTATGTTTGATCAATAGTGGATTGGTTGAGCCAAAGAAACTGGATCCAATGCCTCTTCCATACCGACCGAACTTTAATCCCAATGTCTATTGTGGTTTCCATGCCAACTCACCAGGACATTCAATTGAGGATTGCCAACAACTAAAGAATAAGATTCAGGATCTGATTGATTCAAAGTTAATCTCATTTACGCCTCAAGGCCTTCGAATCAACATTAATCATTCACTTGGTCATGTGGGTTCTTCATTCCATGTCATGGAAGTTGCTGAGAGTATATGAGAAGATGGTTCTCAAACTGATCTCGAAAAGCAATTATGAAGAATGCTTCCCAACAGCAAATCAAGCCCAGTTCCTTAACACTGGCCGTCTTTAGCTCATATCATTACTTTGCATTAGTAATTTATTTTCTATTAAGTGTTACTTGCTTTTAGACTTTGTTGTCTTTAAAGGTAATATTAATGTAATGAACATGCATGTTTTGAACTAATTCATTCATTTGTATTCACTCACATTTTTCCCACTTATTACAAAAAAAATTGCACTTCACCTTTGTTATTACACTGTTGTCTTAGCAAATATTTGAGGGAGGATGATGAAAACAAAATACCCATAATTGTTAATGTTATGCTTTCGGATAAAACCTTGTCAATGATGTACATGCATTTTTCAAATCCCCAAACACTAGAGAGATAAGGAGTTAATCCCTAGTCAACCACTTCGAGCATGGAAGTAGGAGTTTCTTTCGGATATTCAAAACCCTTACGCTTAACTCAAGGCAGGGTAATTGTTCAGTTGACCTGACTACACCTTCAAATCACAAGATGAGACATCCCGTTGGAGGAACCATCAAACAATAACTTGGCAGTCACAACATTAAAAAAAAATCATAGCAAATCTCGGTGGAGCAAGCGCTTCAAAAAAACAGTCCAAACGAATCCAAATAAAAAAATGATAAAGCAAAGAGAGGTGCTCAAAATCCTCAACAAAGATAGAACAAGGATAATATGACCAAATCAAATCAAAGGGTCACCAATACCCGCCAAAATAAGATGACTGTCATTGCAAGTGAACTTTGACTATTCATCTTTACTCTAACAATGTCAAGACGAAGGCATGTGTAGAGTTAATTGAATGTAGGACTGGAGAACATCACGAAGAGGGGTGGGTACCAATCAAACATTGAGCATATATCCTTTGTTTCATAAACCGTGAACTAGGACACGATACAACCCACAAAAGACCTAATTAAGGCAGGGTTTATTTTGAAAACATACTTCAGTAAGGTTGCGTAAATTGACTCCTAAAAGATTTGTTAATCTTCTCCTCGTGGTATCACGGATCACTAGCTAAATCAGCACTACGTTTGGGCAACCAATCCATTCGTCACACACTATCACATCATTCAGATAAATGATTTTTTGAAACTCGCATGAATATTGCATTAAAATTGCCATTTTTGAATAAACAAATTTTAATTGCAAGCCAGTATTTGACATCTAAAGAAATTCCAACAAGAAACAGGAAAAGAGGAACTTGAACACTAATTGGTGCTAACTTGAATGAATATCACTCTCAATCCTATGGTGAAGGTGTATAACATTCAATTATTGTGTTGACCTGAAGACTGGTTGGTCATAAACCAAATCCAAGCATCAGTGGGTCACAAAGGAAGACTATATCAACTATCAACCTATCTGGGGCAAATAACTTGTGATCAGCTAATTCAGGGCAAGTTCTTCCAAAGGCCTGGACAGGGGAATCTCCCTATGAGATCCAGATACCGGGGAAATTTGTATCGTACCAGGTCATGGTACAATAATTCCCAAGGCTTCCATTCAAAGAAGATTCCTTCAAAGTCCCTACATAATGGGGTAAGAGAGTGGCAAAAAGCAATGAAAATGCATCAATTATGTCGCTACACTCATTTGAAAGTCCATTTGGCGCATCGGTCAAAGAAGTTGAGGTTCTCTCAACAACTTACAACTTCAGCAATGGATCAGACTTGAGGCACCAAAAATGGTCACATCTATCCTCCGATTAGAGCATCATCGGATATCAAGTGTCAAGAAGTCAAAAGACCATCCACCACCCTAAAAAAGTCCAATACTCATTGGCAACCACTAAAAAACCAAAGTCCAATTTTATTGATGCCCTCATAATTCCCAAAAGTTCACTATGGTGGCAATTACCAGAAACCGAAAGTCCAACAGTGTTTGGCACAACTTAAAAGTCCAAATCCTCTTGTTATTTCTCAAAATCCATTCTTTTTCAACTTTGTGTTGATACCTCTTCAACTCTGTGTTGATGTCTTTATTTATTCAACTTTGTGTTGATACCTTTATCTTTTCAACTTTGTGTTGATACCTCTATTTTTTAACTCCGTGTTGATGTCTTTATTTCTTCAACTATGTGTTAATGCCTTTACCTTTTCAACTCTGTGTTGATTTCTTTGTCTTTTCAACCCCGTGTTGATACCTTTTAAACCCCATGTTGATACTGTAACACGGTGGGAGAACTGACTTTAGTTATGTTGCGGATAGCAAGAGTCGCCACCGACTTTTATTTTATCCAAAGGAAAGGCATAAAAGAACAGGAAAGACCTTTTAAAAGATTTTTTTGGGTCCGGGGGGTAGGTTATGTAAAGGGAAGGTGTTAGCACCCTTTACATCCATGGTTATCCATGGGCTCTTAGTTACTTAGCTCACTTTGAATTGTTTTTGAAAATGTGAAGTGTGTGGATAAAAATTTTCATAAGAGTTTGATAATGATCCATGTACGGATGCGTAAAAAACTTGTGTTTGAAAATTGTTTAAAATTTGTGAAGTATTTGAAATTTGTTTTGAAATAGTGAGCAAGTAACTATGAGGAACCTACCCTAAAGTTTAAGTCTTTCTGTTCTTTATCCTTTAAATGGTAAGACTATCCCTATTATTAAGGAATAGGTAGTCATTACCTTGGATGTATGAGGGACCAATGAAGGGACATCTGTGATTAGGCAACTGTAAGGTGTATTTAGCAATTCGAAGGGACTTATCATCTTTTATTCGAAAAGGGACAAGATCATTTACAAAGGCAACCATGACGGGACTTGATCTTATAATTCTTTAAAGGGACAAGATGATGTTAATGAGAGAAGGGACTTTGCTTTATACACCTTACTTGACCTTTTATTTAGGCAACATGAGAGGTAACCCTTAAGAAGTGAGATGGCGATCAAAGATCGACTTACGTGTGTGCGTGTTTATTTTCAAATATTTATCTTATTTAATTAATTTTCTAAATTAATTTTAATCACAAACATGTTATGCACACCCTATAGTTACTAACCACACAGTTAATATCTTTACAATAAAAATAAAGCAAAAATATAAACCTAAACTATTACAAAGCTTTGGGATAGTTACAATATAATCGGAAAAATAATAATAACGATAAAATAGAAAATAAATAAGCAATAATTTAAATGGTAAGTAATAATGAAATAATAATAATAATAAAAGGGTTAGTAAAAATATAAAGAAAAATAACAATTTAAGAGAAAATATTATTTTTTAAGTTAAATAAACATTTAGAAAACAAAAAAAATTTAGAAGAAAATAGAATAATTATAATAATAATAAACAAATACTAATTATATAAAAAATGATTAATTATTTAATTATAGTTTATAACAAAATTAAATTAAATATTAAGGTTAATAAAAATTAGGGTTAGGGTTTGAGAAAAAAAATTTAAGGTTTAGGAAAAATTTTAGGGTAAAAATTATGGCGAAATTTGGGTTTTAAGATAAAGATTAGGGCTAAATTTTTAGGGTTTAAAGTTTATGAAAAAAATTAAGACTTAGGTTTAAAATTTAGGTTTAGGGAAAAAATTAAGGTTTATGAAAAAAAATATAAGTTTTAAAAAAAGGATTTTGTTTTATCTTTTTGAAATTAGTTTAATAATAATAAGAAGAAAATTCAAAGAAAATACATAATTTGATGAAAAAGGGAAAAATAAAGTTAGAGATACCAAAAATATTGGGGGTTTGCCCTTTTTGCTTCATTGAGTTCTTTGACACTGGGACACCCACGTTTCTTCATCAAAATGCTCCAAACCTCAGTTCCTTGCCACTAGGTTGTGGGCCTGCATATGAATAAGTGTAAAAAATACTTCCAACCTTAGGTCTTTGTTACTAGGGCAATCAGCGCATGCCACACACCATCTTTTTCCTCCCACATGCCTATCTTTGGTATATACTGACTTACCTGTCAGCCTGTAATGTTTATCACTACTGCAGCCTTCGAAGCATCGACGAAAACAGATTACAGCAGATTAACCAATAGTTTAGTTCTCCATGGCGCCCTATGATTCCTGCATCGAAACTTAAATCCAACTATCCAAAAACCATCTACACAATCAAACAAACATATTATGTAATCAAAATCAATTAATCATGCGTAAATCATTAAAATTGAAAAAAACCAAAAGAAAGGCAAGAATATGAATTTGGTTTGTATGATTTGGCATGAATTTGATGATGAGGATGATTGGAATAGGTTCAGGAAACCTCAATGTTGTTGTCCAGAAATCATCTCTATAGCACTCTAACTTAGAAACCGAAATCAAGTTTTTGTATGATTTTTTGAAGTTTTGAGACCAGGTGAGAGGCTGCCAAAATCCTCTCTTTGAAGCTGTTTCATGTTGTATATATAGGAGTGAATGAAATTAGGTTAAGAGCTTTCACAAACTTGTGGATATTTGGACCTTTTAAGATTGAAAAATATTTGGTTTTAAAACTTGAAATATCTTGATCTAGCCTTGCTATTTTGGGATGATTTTCATAACTCTTGTATCAATTAGATCAAAATATCATTTATGACATTCTAGAAGCAAAATAATTTTAAATCTTCACTATTTCATATTTTATTTGAATTTAAAATGATTTTTAATATAAAAAATCATAATAAATAAAAATAAAATAATGAAAATATTAAGTTAATTTCGTGCATGATGTCTTGGTGTGGATTGGGTCATCATATGGCAAGCCCATTTAGAAGAAATTAGTTTTAGACCTCCATTTTCTTCATAAACCAACCAAAAATTTCCCAACTTTGCAAGGGCACACATCCTTCAATTTTAATGCTATGAGGGTGTTCTTGGACATTTTGGAAAGCTTGAAGAGTCCTCTAACCAACCTCACTGGTTTCATGTCCATATCATTTACCAATCTCAAGTTATGCCCTTTTGAAGTTGTTGACTTTTTGTTGACTTTCAAAAGGACCTATAATGTCTTAGCTCATACCCTCCAAATGAAGCATTTTTGGGCTTGGCTTGTGAGACACAAAGTTGTAGAGAATTCAATTTCCTTCAAAATGAGCTTTGAGTGGAGACTTGGTGATGAAGCATGTGAAAGTTATGGCTGGTCAAAGTTCAGTTGACTTTTACTAAGAAAACCCTAATTTAGAAACTCCTGATTCTTGATGATCTGAAATCTCCTTGATGAATCATGATCAACCTTTGATCAAATGATGAATTTTACTTCATATACTTGATGTTGGCAAAAAATCATGAAGTTTGACTTTGGTTTAACCACAGTTGACCTCAGTTTGACTTTTTAACTGCTTTGACTGATTTTGACTTATCTGATCATCTGACTGAGCAAACTTTTGAGAAAAGTCTTGAAACTTGTCATGGGGGTTCTTAAACACATATAAGATGTTATGAAGCTCACTTGAAGTCTTGGAAGTTCATTTAGCCTGATTAAAGTCAAAACCCTAGTTTTGGATGCACTGCTTAGGAGGTGCATTGTCTGAGGGAATTGTCAACTCTTCTGACCAATTGTGAACTTTGTGAATCTTGTGAACCACCATAAAATGTCTTGTGAACCTCATGGGAGGTATTGTGAACCTTGTGAACCTTGTGAACTTCATAAAGTGACTTGTAGACTTCATGAACCTCATGAAAGGTCTTGAAAGCATTGTGAATCTTGTGAACCTTGTGAACCTCATAAAGTAACTTGTAGAATTCATGAACCTCATGAAAGGTCTTGTAAGTGTTGTGAATCTTGTGAACCTTGTGAACCTTCTTAGCACACAAAGTCTTGCATTGTGAGGGCAAATTTTGGGGTGCAACAGATACCATTACCTATTGAACCCCATGTTGATACCTATACCTTTTCAACCTCGTGTTGATACCTTTACCTTTTCAACCCCGTGTTGATACCTTTACCTTTTCAAACTCGTGTTGATACCTTTACCTTTTCACCATTGCTTTCAAAACCACAAAAAAAAAAACGTAAAGCCCACCCGTGATTTGGCACCTTTCAAAAGTCCACTTGTGATGTGGCATGTTTCAAAAGTCCACCCGTGGAGTGGCATCCCTCCAAAGTCCAATATTCTTGGCAACTAACAAAGAAAAACCTATCTCCAGCATATCTAATCATTTGCATTGTCACATGCATGACATGCATCAAGCATATCATTCCTGCTCGAAAACAGGGATGTCATCAAACACAATCATATCAATCATAACCATAACAATCCCACTTCCTGAAATGACATGCCCAAGGAAACTAACTTCCTTCAACCAAAACTCACACTTAGATAACTTCACATACAACATCTTCTCTTTCAAAACTTGCAATACTAATTTCAACTGCATGCTCTTCTTCCGACTTGGAGTAAATCAAGATGTCATCAATGAAAACCACCACGAAATGATCCAAATAGGTATGAAAGATACAGTTCATGTATTCCATAAATACTCCCAACGCATTAGTAACACCGAAAGGCATCACCGAGTACTCGTAATGTCTATAACGTGTTCTAAACATCGTCTTTTGAATATCCTCATCTTTCACCTTAATCTGATGATAGCCCGATCTCAAATCGATCTTGCTAAACAACAAGCACCTACCAACTGATCCATCAAATCATCTATCATCAGAAGTGGATACTTGTTCTTAATCGCCACCTTATTCAACTTCCTATAATCAATACAAAGTCTCATACTTCCATCTTTCTTCTTCACTAACAACATTGAAGCTCCCCACGGTGATACATTAGATCTCATAAAGTTATTTTCAAGTAGCTTCTCTAACTGCTTCTTCAATTCTGATAATTCAGATGCATACATCTTGTACGGTGCCATAGAAACAGGTATAGTACTAGGTACAAGATCAATCGCAAATTCAACTTCTCTCTCTGGAGGTACATCAAGAATTTCATTAGGGAAAACTTCAGGAAATTCTCGCACCACTTACAACTCTTCAATCTTGGCTTATCTCTCAATAGACAATGTCGCCATTAATGAAAACATATGAGCTTCTTCTTTCATCAACTGCTGCAATTCTCTAAAAGACAACAAACCAACTCCTTCCTCTTTAGGAGTATAAAACCTCACTGAGTTACTATAACAATTGATATGGACATAGTTATACTCTAACCAGTTCATCCCCAAAGTCACGTCCATTCCGGTTAACGACAAACACACAAAATCAACAACAAAGTCTCTATCAAAGATAGACAACGAACACCTTAGACACACAAGAGAAGTAGTCACCGATCCCTTAGCTAGAATCTCGACGACTAGTTCTCCATTCATAGCAAACAACTTAATACCTAATCTTTCAACATAATCAGAAGCAAAAAAACAATGCGTTGCACAAATATCAATAATAGTAATTAAAGGAGTACTATTAATGAAACATGTACCTCAGATGAGTCTGTCCTCATTAGTTGTAAGAGTCCCAACCAACGCGAACACCTTTCCAGTCTGTGCCTTCTTTGGCTTCTCGCACTGACTACCAATGTGTCCTTCTTCACCATAGTTGAAACAGACCATCTCCTTACACTTGCATTCAGATATTTCATGCCTAGTCTTACCACAATGAAAACACCTTTTAGCCTCAGTAGTACACAAATTACTCTTGTGATCAAGTTTTCCACATTTGAAACAAACAATACCAGCAGGAGCATCTCCCTTGCTAGTTCTCTTACCATCAACCATTTTTTGTTTACCTTTCCCAGCTGTAGCATCATAAGGCTTTCCACGACTCTGATGGTGCTTGCCTTTCCTCTCATTAATGATCTTATAATGAGTATTGTTATCCTCTTCATAGAGCCTGCAACTATCAACCAAATCGGTGAAGACACGAATCTTCTGGTATCCAACAACCTTTTTAATCTCAAGATGCAACCCATTCTCAAACTTGATGCTCTTCGAAAATTCAGCATTCGCCTCATTGTAGTACGGGTAAAACTTAGCCAACTCAACAAACTTCGCAGCATAGTCAATAACCGACATGTTACCTTACTTCAGCTTGAGAAATTCAATCTCCTTCATTCCATGGACATCCTTTGGGTAACACTTCCTCATAAATTCCCTACAGAACACAACTCAAGTGATATCCTCACCCGCAACATCCAATCTCTGACGAGTCTCTAGCCACCAGTCATCAGCCTCGACTGCTAACATATGAGTCCCATACCGAACCTTTTGAGCTAGAGTGCAATCCATCACACAAAAAATTCTCTCAATCTCTTTCAACCAAGCCAATGCTGCATCAGGATCATACTTACCCTTGAAGGTAGGCGAATTCTCTCTCTGAAAAGTCGCCAAACTACGAGATTCATCATCCTCGCCAGCGTTCGGAAAATTCTGCACAACCTGAGCCATTACTTGCATAGCAGCAACCATCGCAATATCGTTCCTTCCATCCATCTCAACTTAATCACTACACCACAAAAAAAGTTAGAACAAGCTAACAATACTCGATTGTTAAACGACTACGACTCGACAACTTGGCCGGACAGACCGACCTGCTCTGATACCACTAATGTAAAACCCCAATTCTACCCGATAATTATTAACGAAATCAGAGTATAAAACTTCAACTAAACAAATTGAGATGATACATTTCAACTTTTAAAACATCATTCATCAATTGATAAGTCTTTAAAACAACTAGTTTATTACTACGCAACGAATTCAACAAAAACAACTTAAATTGTATTCAGCATCAAAATAACTTAACGAAACAACAATTCTTTAGTTAAACAACTCAAAATTCAGCAATTATGGCAATTGTCAACATCAACATAAAACAAGCATTGTCCCCCCGAGTGCTACATATCTGAGCGTAAACACCGACTCGAATCTACTAAGGTACTCCATCCTACATTGGATTACCTACACGTTACCAACAGAGGGCAACATTCAAACAAAAGGGGTGAAATATCTAAATAATAATCAATCATATGATAAATAACATATCGAATTAGATTACACAGATCACCACTTTGCAACTTCACAAATAACTTAAACACCAACACAAGATATGACAGGAAAACTTAATAGGCAACTTGATATGCAACTTAGACAAATGCGATGCATGTGGTACCAACAAAGCAAAAATCCCAACTTATAATCATGCCAATTAATAGAGGCGTAAACACAAGGCATAAGCCTTCAATTTTATATTGCCAAATATGGGCCAGCTTACCGAGCAATCAGCTCCAACTTGAATATGATATGTTGTGCGACTCAACATGATTATCAACCAACAAAAACTATAACAAAATAACGATATAACAACATTCAACTTTGGCCAAAGGCCTATAACTCATAATCTTTGCCACTTATAAGGCACTGCAACACGAACAACAAACATCAACTTTACAACTTATAACAAAGAAACACAACAAAAACAACCAAATCTACTACATTCCTATCCACCCAAGTTCCTATTAAAGCGACTAATTAAACTAATTAATGTGCTATATTATTACTACTTATTATTAAGTTATTAACATGCTTATCTTAACTCTGTCACAACAACCAATACACCAACTTGCTACTAATCTCATACCACTGTTAACTAATTTTCTTCTACTAATTCCTTTTTGTATCACTTATTAATTCTCTTTTAATTAATTACTAGAACCTATGATACTTCAAATAATATTTCCCAACTTAATTATGCCACTGAAAGTGATTCATGATCAAACAACATTACTGAAACAGGGATGTGAGCCTCATCACAAATGGCTTGTGACGATCGTCCTAGGGATGTGACAGACGTCACAAATCCTAGACGGTCTTTTGGCTTAAGGGACGGTTGTCCCACAACCCAAAACTACTACACTCTCTGTTTTTCTTGCTTCGTCTCTTCTCTGCAACTTCTTCACGATTTCGTATCAGTCCAATTTCCCAATTAAATCAGTACACCAATTCAACAACAACCCAACATACTCATACATAATCAACAAATAATCCATTTACGACTATTTCATCAACATAATTTAACATTCTTAATCAATTAAAACAACTTATACACCAAAATAACTTTTTTACAAACAACTCATTAATTCACACAAACAACAATTTACAACAACAATTATGTACCCAATATCATACGAATTCATCATATATTCCCGATTATAAGGTTAGAACCCCACCCTTACCTTTGGATTGAAGGTGACTCTAACACTTTTTGATCTAAACCCTAGTTTTTGCCTCTTCTATGCACTTCACGTAACTACCTATTTTCCAACTTTTGTTCTTCTTACTGTTAACCTATTTCCACTAATTCCACTTAATTTATGGTTTTATTTTAATTAGTCTTAATAATTCTATTGGGCCTAAACCACATACCCCCAATATTACTACTTCTAATTCCAACAAGCCCATTAATCAAGCTACCTCAATTCCACTAATAACCCACAACTTAATTAATTCAACTCAGTCCAAATAAGGACAATGCAAATCTTAAATCAACTTAAGTCGACTTATTCAACTTAATTAAATTAATTCAACCACAACTTAGCAACTCAATGCAAAATGACACCAACATATGACGATATTTAATTAAATAAGTAATTAAATAATCTGGGCGTTACAGATTACACCAGGAGGTTGTTGACATTCTTCACAATGGTAAATCTTCATTATGTACCTCGTGAAGAGAATCAATTTGCTAATTTCTTAGCAACCTTTTCCTCTATGATTATAGTCCAACAATGGAACTATATGCTCCGAAGTGTGGTGTCTCGTATCGAAAGGCCCACTTATGTGTTTGCAGCTGACGTTACTAATGATGATAAGCCTTGGTACTATGATATTAAACGTTTCCTGAAATGTCAGCAATACCCAACAGGGGCATCCATCAAAGATAAGAATACCTTGAGGAGGTTGCCAGGAGGGTTCTTCTTAAATCAGGATGACGTGCTATATAAAAGGAACTTCGACATGGTTATGCTCAGATGCATGGATAGACACGAATCATACATGTTAATGCAGGAAGTTCACGAGGGATCCTTTGGTACCCATGCTGGAGGACATGCCATGTGTAACGCCCATATTTAATTAATTAATTTAATTAAATATTATTTCATATTTTCCTGATTATTTGTTGTTGAGTGCCGTTTATTCGTTTGTGTCGTTAAGTTGTTAGAGTTGGTATATTATGTCGTTTATGTTGATAAGTTGATAAAAGTTGTTTAAGTTGATTTTACGTTGCAGGTTAAGTTGTGTTTGAGTTGTTTACGTTGATTAAGTCGGAAATAAATAAAATAAGTGTTGTTGAGATAATATTAAGTTAGGCTTAGTTTTGTGGTGTAAGAGTAGTAAGTTGGGGTGCTAAGTTAAACCCATTAGTAATTAGGTTGATTAGTGAGAGTTTAGTAAAAACAAGCTGAAAACCTAATTAGAGAGCTAATCAGAATTTTGTGAAAGAAGGGGGAACAAGTATTAGAGAGAGATCAAGAAGAGGCTAGGTTGAGGATTTTCGCGGAGATTTCTATGGTGAATTCGAGTTGCCTTCAATCCAAGTTAAGGGTGGGGTTCAAATTCCATAACCGGGACTAGATGATCGTATGTAGGTTGAGTTTTTCGTGTAATTTTGTTGCTATGTTTTTATGGATTATTGATTTCGTGTTGATATTTGATGAAGAAATATGTTGTTCTTGTTGTATTATTGTTCTGAAAACTGTTCTGGTTGTGATAATCGTTGCTGTGTTGTAGATTCTGGTTTATGTTGTAGAAACTGTGTAGAGAAGAAGTTAGGGTTCGTAAAATAAATCATAGAACTTGATATATGGGTAAATACAAAAGTTTTGAGTGTAAAATTGATGTAGAAACCCAATTAGGACTTATTAGAATGAAGAAGTTCTGAGAAATTGTAGCAGAGTTGGAATTGTAGGCTCTCTGGTAGAATGTGTAACAGATCTGGCATTACGCGTAACACACTAGGGCATTACGCGTAACACTTCCCAATATGCAGGCCTTACGCATAACAGTTAAGGGAAATACACGTATGGACATAGGCATTACACATATGGGTAGAGTGAGTGCAGAAAAATGCAGTTTTTGGCGATTCGTCCTGTTTTTGCATCCGTTTCGAGTTGGTTTGAACTGAGACTTTAAGTAGAGATAAAAATAAGTTGATTATAGTTGATTTAAGGATTAAAAGTAATTAATTTAGTAATTTAATCTATTAAGCTGTAAATTGTCGTTTTCACGTTGAAGTTGTGCTAAAGTTGTTATAAGTCGTGTTGTCCCGATCTTGGGAAAAAGTATTAAGTTGCAGGTCTTATGACCAATATTGATTCATGTTGTTGAGTTGTTCAAGTTGTTATGTTGCTATGTTGTTGATTATATCATTGTTATTGTATGCCATTCATATTTGCATACATTTGCATATTTTTAAGTTGGAGCGTATGCTCGATTCAAGTTGGCCTAAATTGGCAAATAAGTTGTTGATGCCACGATAAATTGGCAATGTTTCAAGTTGGGAGTTTACTCCAAATGCTACCACATGCATATATAAGTTGAGTCGCATTCGGGTTGCATTTTATTATGTTGATTTGTTGTTGTTGGATATAAGTTGCACGTTGATGTTGCTTGTTGTGTGAAGTGGCGTGATTACATGATTATCTTGCTTACATATTGATTATCGTATCCTGTTTATGTTATTCGATATCTCACCCCTTCGGTTTGAATGTTGCCCTCTGTTGGTAACGTGCAGGTAATCAAGATTCCAATACCTAGTCGTCTAAAGGAGAGTGACTTTGGAGAGAGAGCTAGGCAATGTTGCCTTTGAAATCAAATAGGTGATGAACTTAATTACTATTGTTGGCTTATTGAACACCGTGTCATATTTTCCTAAGTGCTATGGAGTGTTGGTCAAGGAATTTATTATGAACATCCTCATTGATATTGCTGAAAGAAAGAGTGTGAATTTTAGAAAAGTTGTTGTGAGAGGAAAGTGTGTTGACTTCTCTGATGATGTTATCAACAAGTATCTTGGGAGAAGTGGAAGAAGGGAAAGTGAGCTTGAGGTAACAGACAATCAAGTGTGCAAAGTGATAACTGCTAATCAAGTCCCTACCTGGCCTTTGAAAGAAAAACTTTATGTTGGTTTGCTTAGTGTGAAATATGCCAACCTTAATAGGATTGGTGCTACTAACTAGGTCCCAACTAATCATACCTCCACTATTGTTGTTGGCTTGGGAAAGTTCATTTTTGTTGTAGGTACAAAAGCTAAGTTTGATTATCGGAGCTATATTTTTAAACAAACAGTGAAATATGAAACCACTAGGGCTATCAAAATGCCTATTGCCTTTCCATCCTTGATTTGTGGCATAATTATGGATCAGTACCATGGTATACTTACAAGTACTCATGTGGCTAGTAAGAGAAAATATGTTCTATCTGCCCAGTACAAATTGTTTGCTGGCAGACATGTCTCAGACATTGTTATGACATTTGGGGAAAAGAAACCCATAACTAATACTAGAGTCATAGATGCTCGTAAGAAGACCTTTAGGGAGTCGGGGGATGTTATTTGTATCAGTACTGAAAGAAAAATGGAACTAGAAAAATTGATCAGGAATTTGCAACAAACTGAAGGGAATATCATTGAAGTTTGTGGTGAAAAAGAAGAAGCTGGTGATGATCAAACTTCTGTTGAGAAGGCTGAAGACAATGATGGGGATGGTGATGATGACAAGCCTGAATCTGATGTTGGTGATGAAGAAGGGGATTCTGAATATGCTACTAATGATGATGTTGGGACATCTGCTTCTGGTGAAGACAATTGAAGTTGCTGATGGTGTTCTTGTTTGATTGTTGATTATATTTTTAGTTTTTTTCTCTGTTTTTTTTTCTTTTGGCATTTGATGTGCTTGGGCTGTAATATTTGATGTTACTCTTGACTCTGATGGATCCTATACTTGGTTTTGTTTCTAATTGCCCTATTTTTTATGGTTCTCCTTAGTTTAGTTTGACTAATTATGGCTAAAAATGGGGAGAGATGGTTGCTCTGTTCTGATTTTTCTGCATGTTGGTTCTAGTTTGAGGGGGAGTGGTTTCTTCCTGACATCTGTTGTGTGACTCTGTGGCTTGAGGGGAAATACTAATTGGTTTGTATGTTTGTGTTTCCTGCTGCTAATGATTCTCTGATTGGTTGTGTATATGCTCTAATATTGTTTTAGCCAAAATTTGCCAAAGGGGGAGTTTGTTAGTTATGTGATTGGCAGAAATTTTGGTAAAACAAGTTATTACCTCATAATGTTATGATTGATGTCTTTACATGTGTGTTAAGCATTCTGCAGGTTTTATACGTGTTGATGCAGTAGTCTGTTCATGATGTAAAACATGATGTTCTAACATATGATGATAGAGCATTCTGGTCAGAATGTTATGGTTTATCTGCTGCGTGGTTATTTTACAATCTTTTGTGTGTTTATGTTGAGTGATTGATTGCGCAATAATTGACAATAATTTTAGAGCAGACTATCACATTGTTGGAAGCATTCTGCAGGTTTTATATGTGTTGATGCAATAGTCTGTTCATGATGTCAAACATGATGTTCTAACATATGATGACAGAACATTCTGGTCAGAATGTTATGGTTTATCTGCTGCGTGGTTATTTCACAATCTTTTGTGTGTTTATGTTGAGTGATTGACTGTGCAATAATTGGAGGTATTTTTAGAGCAGACTATCACATTGTTGGAAGAATCAATTGTTTCCTTTTTCATATTTTTTTGAAGATTTGAAGACCAAATATGTCTGCTTTCATAGCCCAAGCCCATGAAGATCATTCTATATTTAAAGAGGTGCTAACCCTAATTACAAAATAAGGAGAACATAAAATGAAAGTTGCGTGTTCAAGAATTAAGGTTGTGTCTTTTGCTTTTGTTTATTGTGAGTCATTCAAACATCACCTAGATGTTTGAACTGGACTGAGTTTTTATAGTGTTGTAAGTTGTTCACTCTAAGCTTTTAAGTACGAGTGCATTGTCCTTAATTGAAGCTTTTAAGCAAGATCAAGTATTGTTTTTAAAGAATGTTCTTCTCTCTTGAAATGTTATGTTATTATCAATGCTTGTAATTGAGGGTGAGTTAGAGGTGTCTGTTGCACCCCAAAATTTGCCCTCACAATACAAGACTTTGTGTTCTAAGAAGGTTCACAAGGTTCACAAGTTTCTCAACATTTACAAGACCTTTCATGAGGTTCATGAAGTCTACAAGTCACTTTATGAAGGTTCACAAGGTTCACAAGCTTCTCAAACATTTACAAGACCTTTCATGAGGTTCATGAAGTCTACAAGTCACTTCTTGAAGGTTCACAAGGTTCACAAGATTCACAATGCTTTCAAAACCTTTCATGAGGTTCATGAAGTCTACAAGTCACTTTATGAAGGTTCACAAGGTTCACAAGCTTCTCAAACATTTACAAGACCTTTCATGAGGTTCATGAAGTCTACAAGTCACTTCTTGAAGGTTCACAAGGTTCACAAGATTCACAATGTTTACATGACCTTTCATGAGGTTCATGAAGTCTACAAGTCACTTCATGAAGGTTCACAAGGTTCACAAGGTTCACAAGGTTCACAATACCTCCCATGAGGTTCACAAGACATTTTATGATGGTTCACAAGGTTCACAAGGTTCACAATTGGCCAGAAGAGTTGACAATTCCCTCAGACAATGCACCTCCTAAGTAGTGTATCTAAAACTAGGGTTTTGACTTTAATCAGGCTAAATGGATTTCCAAGACTTCAAGTGAGCTTCATAACATCTTATATATGTGTAAGAACCCCCATGACAAGTTTCAAGACTTTTCTCAAAAGTTTGCTCAGTCAGATGATCAGATAAGTCAAAATCAGTCAATGCAGTTAAAAAGTCAAACTGAGGTCAACTGTGGTCAAACCAAAGTCAAACTTCATGATTTTTTGCCAACATCAAGTATATGAAGTAAAATTCATCATTTGATCAAGGGTTGATCATGATTCATCAAGGAGATTCCAGATCATCAAGAATCAGGAGTTTCTAAATTAGGGTTTCCTCAGTAAAAGTCAACTGAACTTTGACCAGCCATAACTTTCACATACTTCATCACCAAGTCTCCACTCAAAGCTCATTTTGAAGGAAATTGAATTCTCTACAACTTTGTGTCTCACAAGCCAAGCCCAAAAATGCTTCATTTGGAAGGTATGAGCTAAGACATTATAGGTCCTTTTGAAAGTCAACAAAAAGTCAACAACTTCAAAAGGGCATAACTTGAAATTGGTAAATGATATGGATATGAAACCAGTGGGGTTGGTTATGGGACTCTTCAAGCTTTCTAGAATGTCCAAGAACACCCTCATAGAATTAAAATTGAAGGATATGTGCCCTTGCAAAGTTGGGAAATTTTGAGTTGGTTTATGATGAAAAAGGAGGTCTAAAACAAATTTCTTCCAAATGGGCTTGCCAAATAATGACCCAACCCATACATTGACTTCATGCACGACCCAAACCATTAAAAATCAGAATTTTTATTATTTTATTTTTATTTATTTTGATTTAATTCATTAAAAAATCATTTTAAATAAAAATAAAATATGAAAGTGTAAGATTTGATGGAGATTAAGCTTCTAGAAAATCTTAAATGGTGATTTGAATTGAAGAGGAAAGAAATCATGAGATTTGTCCAAAAATAGCAAGCCTTCATACAAGAATATTGGATTTTAAAGGCATGATCATTTTGAATCTTTTCATATCAATTTTTCCATACAAATGATCAATCTCTTTGACCTAATTCAATCACCTATAAGTACTAAACATAACCCTATTGCAAAGCCACGAATTCTCTGCCTCCAAAAGTAAGTTCACAAAATCAAAAATCCCTTCCAAAACTCATATTCAGTTTTCAATTTGCAGGACCTTTGAAGGTAAAATAAGAACATAGCAATGTTCCTTGGACCTCACTGAAGCATTATCATCACTCATATGCATCAATACCTTGTTATATTGCTCAACCCGAATTCACTCTTGTCTTGAAATTTAATTTTTCGAATTCACTAACATATGCATTATGAATTGTTTTTGATGACTGATATGTGTTTGTTGTGATGCCTAGAATGATTCTGGACAATTGAATTGAAGATTCATGGCCTGAAACGTAATCCACCATAGCTAGGGTTTCGGCCAAGAATTAGGGTTTCATGATTTACGAAACATAAATGAATTCTAAGACCATGGATTGATTCGAATGGACCTTTGGACTATGTTTGTGTATTCAATTTTGCGAAATTTCACAGTTTTGTTGATCATTGGATTTCGTAGGATTTGTTGCAATTCTGTTTTCGCAGGAAAATTCGTGGCTGTTTTCGCAGGAAAATTCGAAGGGTACGAGGAAGAAGAAGGAGTTGACTGGCGCGAAAGTCAAATTCAAATTTAAAACTTATTTTATTATATTATGTTTCTATTATATTATCACAAGTGATGTGTGGCTCAGTTGGTAAGGGAGCGCTGGCATGAATCAAAGGGCAGGGGTTCGAACCCTGGCTTCGGTTCCTTTTTATTTCTTTTTCCAGGAATAAAGTTGTTATAATATATTATGTATTTTCTCATTCCACTATCAGATTTGCTCACCCAGCTGGATGGTCATGCGTGCGTTTGTGTGTTAAGAGGTCCTGGGTTCAATCCTCCCCCAGGCCTTTTTGCTTCTATTATTTTTCTGATTTTTTCCAGGCAAGGCATAAAACCAATTCTTCCCCTTTGCTTGCTGCCTGCGCATGATGGCTTAGTGGTGAGTGTTGTTGCTGGTGAACAAAGCCTCCTGGGTTCAAATCCCAGCCAGGTTTGTTTTGTCATTTATTTTATTTTATTTTTTTTATTTTGTTTAATTTTATTTAATTGATTTGAGTTTTAATTATATATCATAAAAATAATTCTATAAAATGATTATTCAATGTTTTTCTAATATTCAAAAATTATTTTGTAATTCCAAAATTATTTTCTTTATTATGTAATTGAATTATAATATATGTATATATAATTTTGTATATTATATTATAAACTTTTAAAATATTTTTCTAATAAACCCTAAAACCCTAATTTTGTAAAAACCTAATTTATTTTCTAAATAATAAAAAACTAATTTTATTTTTATGATTTAAATTTCTAATCTTTTTTTTTAAATATAATATTTAATATAATTGAATCTTGTAAATATGCTTATAACCAAATTTTTTATAATATGAAATTGTTTCTATAATTTTGTTCATAATCCAAATTTTATTCTTTTAAAAAATATATATGGTTAAAAAATAATTAAATTTATGCTAATATATTGTAATTGTAATTTATTTTTTTTATGTTTATAATTTATAATTTTATAATTAAATTGCTCTTATTTACTTAATAATTTCTAATTCTTATTCATTATTTATTTTTTTTGCGTATTATTACTAATCCATTTATTTTATTATTATGCTTATTTAATTATTTTTATTATTATTATTACTAACCTCTATTATATTTATTATTGCCTATTTATTTATTTTTGCTTATTATTTATATTTATTTATTTGCTATTTATTTTAATTACTTATCATAATTATTGTAATTGCTCCTTGGTGTAATTTTTGTAAATATTTAATTTATTCAATTTTTTATGCTATGGTTAGTAATTTAGGGAGTGTAAACATGTATTCATATTTAAAATCAAATTTAGATCATTTTTAATTAAAGATAAATAAAATTAAACACTCACACACGTAAGTCGATTTTTAATCGCCATCTCACTTTCTAGGGTTGCCTCTTATTGTTGCCTATTCAAAAAGGTCAAGTGGGGTGTATAAAGCAAGTCCCTCAAAATAAAGTCATCAAGTCCCTTAATGGTTGCCTTTCATAAAGATCAAGTCCCTTTTCGAATAATGATGACAGTCCCTCCTAAGTGCTTAATACACCCCACAGTTGCCTTCATAAAACAGATGTCCCTCATATGTCCCTTACATCCAAGGTAATGACTACCTATTCCTTAATAATAGGGATAGTCTTACCACTTAAAGGATAAAGAACAGAAAGACTTAAACTTTAGGGTAGGTACCTCATAGTTGCTTGCTCACTTCATTCAAAACTTTTCAAACACTTTACAAATTTCAAACAAATTTTCAAACACAAGTTTTTACGCATCCGTACATGGATCATTATTAACTCTTATGAAAATTTTCTATTCACACACTTCACATTTTCAAAAAAACAATTCAAAGTGAGCTAAGTAACTAAGAGCCCATGGATAACCATGGATGTAAAGGGTGCTAACACCTTCCCTTTACATAACCTACCCCCCGGACCCAAAAATCTTTTAAAAGGTCTTTCCTGTTCTTTTATGCCTTTCCTTTGGATAAAATAAAAGTCGGTGGCGACTCTTGCTATCCGCAACATAACTAAAGTCAGTTCTCCCACCGTGTTACAGAACTGGCGACTCTGCTGGGGACTTAATAAAAGAGGGGTACCCTTAGGAATTAGATCACTAAAATTGTTTGCCTTGTTTGCTTTATACTTATCTGTTGGGTGCTCTTATGTGTGAAAGATCCTAACCCGGATCTAGTGTACCTTAGGTAAATGGCAATAGACCAAGGAAACTGTACGGCGTATACCGATATGGTTGATCTGGTGGCCATAGTTAGTGTGACTCCTTGGTTGGTGCTTATGTTCCTTAAGTCAAGTTGAGGATAATATGAGGCTGCCATATGTTGTCAATGCACTAACTAACTTTTAGAACCCTAGTTAACTCATCTTGGCCTTTAGAAAGTAGTGAGGTAACCGGCTTTGGTGCAGACTGAAGTTGGTTGACACTCGATACTACGCTCATTGAGATCTTAAACTTGGAGGGTTTTGGTTGGCAAGTAAGTTGCCTTCTGATCAACCACCCTTGTGAAGGATCAATGATATTGAGATCCCTTAGAACCTGGTTACTTTTGTAGGACAGGATGGACCATCTAACTTCAGGGGAGGGTACTTACCTTTGAACCTCATGCAAGCCTTAAACCTAGGACTATTGTGTGACTTGCTTGTGTGTGCCACATGTTTGTGATTGAACATAACATCATGACATCGTCATGCATCATAAGCATATCATTTTCCCTAACCATTTCAAGGACCAAGGGATTTATCTTTGTTCTTTGTTGCAGGTCATGGCTTCTGCTCGTAGAAACACCATCAGGATCAACTTTGTGGGAATACCTGCTAAGCTTAAAAAGTTGGTTTCTCAAGTGTCTGATCATTCCCAGTTCATCAAGAGACATGGTCACCTATTGGATCTAGTAACTTCAGGGTTCAATGAAGACATGATGAGTGTCCTGTTTCAGTTCTTTGACCCTAAGCACCATTGCTTTACATTCCCTGATTATCAGCTGGTTCCAACCATGGAGGAGTTCTCTAAACTTCTGGGTATACCTGTTCTTGATCAAAGACCCTTCACAGGTTTGGAAAAGGAGCCTAAACCTGAGGTTATTGCTGCAGCTCTACATCTGAAGAAGTCTGACATTGTTCTAGAAACAAGAAGCGGAGTTAAAGGTATCCTTGCTAAGGTGCTAATGGATAAAGCTCAAGTGTTCTTGAAGGCCATGAGCTATGATGCTTTTGAGGAGATATTAGCCTTGCTGATTTATGGCTTAGTATTGTTCCCCAATCCAGATCAGTTCATAGACGTTCATGCCATCAACATTTTCCTGAGTCACAATCCAGTGCCTACATTGCTTGGAGACATCCTACATTCTCTTCACACCCGTACTACAAGGGCAAGAGGAACTTTGATGTGCTGCATACCTTTGCTTTCTAGGTGGTTTATTTCTCACCTTCCTCGCTCAGTAATGAAGAACGAGCAAGGGTTCAGATGGTCTAAAAGGATCATGTCACTTTCTCACTCAGATATCCATTGGTGCTCCAGATCTATGGAGAATGTCACCATCATTGACCGTTGTGGGGAGTTTCCTAATGTGCCACTACTAGGCATAAGAGGAGGCATCACCTACAACCCCTCTCTAGCTTTACGACAATTTGGTTACGCTCGGAGTGATGGTCCGCATGACATGTTGATTCAGGGCATTGTATTTGACTACGACAACGATCTTCAAGGTTACCGTCAGAGATTCATACGAGCTTGGGGAAAAGTAAACAGGATTGACAACAAGACACTGGAGCCTAAGTATACTATTCCTATGGAAGCTTATCTCAGATGGGTGCGATCTCGTGCTCAGACTCTCATGATGCCATATCCTGCTATCCTGCCAGTTACCATGGAACCTGTTGCTGAAGGAGACACTGCTTATACCATCCTTCACCCAGACATGCCTACTGATATGGAAGACTTGCAGAGATCATGGATCCAACTGAAGGAGCAAAGGGATACTTTCGAGGCTCATTACAAAGCAAGCCAAGAAAGAATCCTGGAACTAATAAAGCAACTTCACGAAGAACGGAACCTCAACTCATACCTCAACACAAAGAGGAAACGTCCATGGGAGACTTAAAACCCCATCTTTTGTACTTATTTCATTTTCATTTTTGTAAGCCTAAAAGGCAAAACAAATTCATTACTAATAAAAGTTTACCTTCTTGATTGTTTAAGCAAATTTAAATCCTGCGGTCCTTGAAAATATTGCATACGCATTTACATTCCATTTCATTGCATCACAGGTTTATAATTGTGCACAGGTTTCTCACCTTCTCGCTGTTTATTTCAGCAATGGCTCTTGAACAATCAGTTAAGGATCTCCAGGAACAAAATGCACAGTTCCAAGAGCTGATCTTGAACCTGTCCAAGGGGCAAGATGAATTGAAGGCACTGCTGGCCAAGAAGACCAAGAAGACTAGAAGGTCAGCTGGTTTGATCAACATGGGAAGAAGGTTCAAAGGTCTGGCCAAGACCAAAGAACCAGCTGAAGACTATGAATCTGAGGAATCTGAAAAAGAGGGAGGCAGTCTCCACAACACTATGGGGGACTCTGATTCTGAGGCTAATTACTACCATGAGCCTAATGAAGACAAATTCAAGATGCTGGTGGATAGGATGGATGCTATGGAGTTGCAGAAATCATCTGGGCTGGATTTTGAGGATTTGAGTTTGATATCTGGGGTAGTCATACCTGTGGGTTTCAAGGTTCCTACTTTTGTTGTCTATGATGGGGTCTCTTGTCCCAAGCTGCATCTGAGGTCTTATGTCAGAAGAATTCAACCTCACACTGCTGATAAGAAATTGTGGATCCATTTTTTTCAAGAAAGCTTATCTGGAGCTCAGTTGGAGTGGTATTATCAATTGGAGAGTGTCAACATCAGGGACTGGAATGATCTTGCTGAAGCTTTCTATAAGCAGTATCAATACAATGCTGACTTAGCCCCCCACTCGCATGCAGCTTCAGAGCATGTCTATGGGTGCCAAAGAAAGTTTCAAAGAGTATGCTCAGAAGTGGAGAGATTTAGCTGGAAGAGTTCAACCCCCTTTGACTGATAGGGAATTGGTTGATATGTTCATGTGTACGCTGAATGGTCCGTTTTACAGTCATCTCATTGGAAGCTCATCATCTGGCTTCACTGAGTTGATCATGACAGGAGAACGAGTGGAAAATGGTATAAAGAATGGCAAGATCCATGTGGGTACTTCTTCATCAGGTGCTGCAAAGAAGCCTCCCACTGGGAAGAAAGAATCCAATGTTGTTTATGGTCAGCCTGATCGTAACAGAAGGCATCAGTCTGTTAGTGCAGTTCATATTTCAAATCCAACTCCTGCAACAACAGAGCAGCCACAGGGCAACCAACAGAGGGCTAGAAGGCAGTTCACAAAGATCAACATGTCATTGGCTCAGGCATTGCAACATTTGTTGAAAGCTGAACTCATTACTTTGAAGGAGGCTCCTCAGAATCCTAATGTTACCTCACCCAGGTACAATCCCAATGCACGATGTGCATATCATTCAAACTGTCAGGGACATGATACTAATAACTGCTGGGTCTTGAAGAACAAAATTCAAGATATGATTGAGGCTGGAGAGATTGAGTTTGATCCTCCAGGTACTCCAAATGTGATTACAGCTCCAATGCCAAATCACGAGAAGACTGTCAATGCCATTGATGAAGATCTACATGTCTATTCAGTTATGGAGTTGACCACACCATTGTCTGTTATCAAAAAGAAGTTAGTACAAGCTGGGTTCTTTCCAGGTTGTCGTGAAGATTGTTTGTACTGTACCTATAAGCCAGATAGTTGCTTCAGACTGAGAGATGGAATTCAACGTCTCATGGATAAGTATACTATAGTGTTTGAAAGAAGACCATCTTCTGTAGAAAGTATGGTGGATCATCTTACTCGGGGTAAGAAGATTGAAGAGGTTGATATGGTTGACAAAGTGCCGGTGAGAATCACTTCCAAGGGGCCTATTAAAATCACCCATCAGGGTCCAATCAGGATTACTGCTGAAGGTCCTGTGAAAGTAGTTGCTGAAGCCAGAGTTGCTCCTATGGTCATTACTACTCCTGGTCCTATTCCGTATACGTCTGACAAAGCTGTGCCTTGGCACTATGGGTCTGATGTTTACATCCATGGTGTTAAGCAAGAACCTTTAGCTGATGTTCCTGTTGATGTTGACAATATTGCTGGATCTAGTAAGATCACTCGTAGTGGAAGAGTCTTCTCTCCTCCAGTTCCTTCTAAGAATACAGCTACTCCTGCTGTTACTTCCACCACTGATGCTCGGGGCAAAGGTCCTGTTATTGAGCCTGTATTTACTGATGTGCCAGCTGCTGATGACCTCTCTAAGCAGATGGAAGAAGTATTGAAAATCATTCGCAAGAGTGATTATGACATTGTTGATCAGTTGGGGCATACTCCTTCAAAGATTTCTATGCTGTCCTTGTTGTTATGTTCTGAGGCTCATGCCAAGTCCTTGATCAAGTTTCTGAAGACAGCTCATGTACCCAATGCTATCTCTGTTGACCAATTTGAGAATTGTGTTGCCCACCTGACCTATGATAATGGGTTGGGATTTTCTGATGCTGATTTGACCCCTGCCAAGAGGGATCATAACAGGGCCTTGCATATCTCAATTGAATGCAGGGGCACTACCCTGTCACACGTGTTGATAGACAATGGTTCCTCTCTGAATGTGTTGCCCAAGGAAGTCCTGAATAAGCTGAGTCCTGAAGACGCTGTGCTGAAGCCCAGTAGTATTGTGGTGAAGGCTTTTGATGGTTCTAGAAGAGTAGTACATGGAGAAATTGATTTACCAATTAAAGTTGGTTCCCAGGTTTTTACTGCTACATTTTATGTGATGGATATTCGTCCTTCATACTCTTGTCTGCTTGGTCGTCCCTGGATCCATGGGGCAGGTGCTGTAACCTCTACATTACACCAAAAGTTGAGATATCCGGTGGATGGAAAGGTTGTTACTGTTTATGGAGAAGAAGAATACTTTGTCAGCCATGTAAACACTTTCAAGTATCTGGAAATGGAAGGTGAATACATTGAAACTCCGTGTCAGACATTTGAAGTGGTTCCCTGGGTTGTTAATGATTATGTAGCTCCTCCTGTTGCGAAGAAAGTTCCTGTGGTCACCAGAAAACCTCCAACAATGGCAATGGCCTCCCTCAATGATGCTAGAGCTGTGGTGGAGGAAGGTGGTTGTACTATTTGGGGTCAGCTTCCTGATATTCCATACAAGTCTGACAAGTTTGGTTTGGGTTTCACTGCAGAGTCCCAAAAGGCTGTTCGTCGTGCTCGTGCTGTTCGTATCACCAATCAGGGGGTTATGAAAGATCAGATCAATGCTGTGGGAGACTATGAAGAAGACTACAACTTGGATGCTTGGATTTTTCCTACTGTGGGTGCTGGACTCAATAATTGGAAAGCTGAAGATGTTATCCCTATCTCCTTTAGTCAGGAGTAAATACTATTACTGTGTTGTTGCTTTTTAAGTTTGTAATTTCTTGAACAATAAAACTTTCAAGCCATGTGCCTTACCCGGGGCACAATGGTGTGCTTGTTACGGGCTGTCATTTCATTTGCATACTTCATTCAATAAAATCAGTGGACGTTTCGTTTTAGTAAATATTGTGTTCCATGTCTTTCTTTTCTTTTATTTTTACTTTATCAGCTATGTGTTCTTACACACACCCACATCACTAAAATGCAGATCCTCATCCACTCTGGATCCTGTTGATAACAGTTCTACTATTGCCAATTATGATTTCGAGAATCCGATCTATCAAACTGAAGACGGAAATGAGGACGATTGTGAAATACCTGTAGAGCTTGCTAGGTTGTTACAACAAGAAGAGAAAGCTATACAGCCACATGAAGAGCCAGTCGAAGTTGTGAATCTGGGAACTGAAGAAAACAGGAAAGAGGTCAAGATAGGGGCTGATTTAGAGGACAGTGTCAAGAGCAGATTGATTCAGATGTTACGTGACTATGTGGAGATCTTTGCTTGGTCTTATGAAGATATGCCAGGGTTGGATACAGACATTGTGGTTCACCGATTACCAGTAAAAGAAGATTGTCGTCCAAAGAAGCAGAAGGTTCGTCGTATGCGTCCTGAAATGTCAGAAAAGATCAAGGCAGAGGTAATGAAACAGTTCAATGCAGGGTTCTTAGCAGTGACTTCTTATCCTCAGTGGGTTGCAAATGTGGTACCAGTTCCTAAGAAAGATGGTAAGGTACGTATGTGTGTAGACTACAGAGACTTGAACAAGGCTAGCCCCAAAGATGACTTTCCACTTCCTCATATTGATATTCTGGTAGACAACACCGCTCAGCATAAGATATTCTCTTTTATGGATGGTTTCTCTGGTTACAATCAAATCAAGATGGCTCCTGAAGATATGGAAAAGACAACTTTTGTTACACAGTGGGGCACTTTTTGCTATAAGGTGATGCCATTTGGTTTGAAGAATGCCGGGGCAACATATCAGCGTGCTATGGTGGCTTTGTTTCATGATATGATTCATCATGAGATAGAGGTATATGTGGATGATATGATAGCCAGGTCTCAGAATGAAGAACAACATCTTGATCATTTGCATAAATTGTTTGAGAGGTTGAAGAAATACAAGTTGAGATTGAATCCAAACAAGTGTACTTTTGGAGTTAGATCTGGAAAGCTCCTGGGTTTTATTGTCAGTGGAAAAGGTATTGAGGTAGATCCTGCAAAAGTGAAAGCTATACGAGAGATGCCAGCTCCCCGTACTGAGAAGGAGGTTAGAGGTTTCTTGGGACGGTTGAATTACATCGCAAGATTTATTTCCCAGTTAACTGCCATCTGTGAGCCAATCTTCAAGTTGTTGAAGAAAGATCAGGTGATGGAATGGAATGATGAGTGCCAGACTGCCTTTGATGAAATCAAGAGATATTTGCTAGAACCTCCAATTTTGATGCCACCAGTTGATGGAAGACCCTTGATTATGTACTTAACAGTGTTAGACAACTCAATGGGGTGTGTGTTGGGGAAACATGATGAGTCTGGTCGAAAAGAGCAGGCAATATACTACCTTAGCAAAAAGTTTACCGACTGTGAAACAAGATACTCACTGCTCGAGAAAACTTGCTGCGCTTTGGCATGGGCTGCTCGCCGACTAAGACAGTATATGTTGACTCATACCACCTTATTGATTTCAAAAATGGATCCAATCAAGTACATATTTGAGAAACCTGCTCTCTCCGGAAGAATTGCAAGATGGCAAATGATCTTGACAGAATATGATATACAGTATACTACTCAGAAGGCCATTAAGGGAAGTGTTGTTGCTGATCATTTGGCTCATCAAGCAGTGGATGATTACCAGTCAATGAGTTTTTAGTTCCCTGATGAAGACATTATGATTATTACCAAAGAACCTGGACAATATGACGGACCTGAACAAGGATCCCGATGGACTATGGTTTTTGATGGTGCTTCTAATGCACTTGGTAATGGTGTTGGTGTTGTGATTAGTTCCCCTGAAGGTTGTCATACCCCGATTACTGCCAGACTTTGTTTCTATTGTACCAATAACATGGCTGAGTATGAGGCATGTATCCTAGGTATTAAAGATGCTATTGATATGAAGATTCAGTTCCTTGATGTATATAGAGATTCAGCCCTGGTAGTAAGTCAGATTAAAGGAGATTGGGATACTAAGCATGATAACCTTATTCCTTACAGAGAGCATGTGTTGTCTTTGATCCCACATTTCAAAGAGATTACCTTTGGACATATTCCACGAAGAGAGAATCAGTTGGCAGATGCATTAGCCACCATGGCATCCATGTTTGAGATCAGCTGGGATGATGAAGCTCCCAAGATTACTATTGATAGATTTGAAAAGCCTGCATACTGCAATGAGATTGACATTGAAGGGGCAGAGGAGAAGCCTTGGTTCTATGAAGTGAAAAGATATCTTGAAGCTCAGGAGTTCCCTGAAGGGGCATCTGTCAAAGATAGGAAGTTCCTGAGAAGGTTTTCTGCTAAGTTCTTTTTGAGTAATGGCATTTTATACAAGCGCAATCATGATTCAACTTTGCTTCGTTGTGTGGATAAGAAGGAAGCAATTGAGATTATGGAGGATATGCATGATGGAATTTTTGGCACTCATTCTAGTGGTCATACCATGGCAAAGAAGATATTGAGAGCAGGTTACTATTGGTCTACCATGGAAGCTGATTGCTATCAACACTCCAGAACTTGTCACAAATGTCAAATTTATGCTGATAAAGTCCATGTACCTCCATCACCATTGAATGTGTTGACTGCTCCTTGGTCCTTTGCCATGTGGGGCATTGATATGATTGGTGAGATCAAGCCTACTGCTTCTAATGGGCATCGTTTCATCCTGGTTGCTATTGATTACTTCACGAAGTGGGTAGAGGCAGCTTCATTTGCATCTGTTACTAAGAATGTTGTGGCTCGATTCATTAAGAATAATCTCATATGTAGGTATGGCATCCCCGAAAGGATTATTACTGACAATGGCTCTAATCTGAACAACACTATGATTACTGATCTCTGCACGCAGTTCAAGATTAAGCATCATAACTCTTCTCCGTATCGTCCAAAGATGAATGGGGCAGTTGAAGCTGCTAATAAGAACATTAAGAAGATTGTACAGAAGATGACTGTTACTTACAAGGATTGGCATGAGATGTTACCATTCGCTCTTCATGGTTATCGTACCACAATACGCACTTCAACAGGGGCAACCCCATTCTCCTTAGTCTATGGTATGGAAGCAGTTCTGCCCATTGAAGTTCAGATTCCCTCCTTGAGAATTATGAAGGATGCAGGCTTGGATGAAGATGAGTGGATTCAGACTCGACTTGACCAGATAAATTTGATTGATGAGAAAAGGTTAGCAGCAGTTTGTCATGGCCAGATGTACCAGAAACGGATGATCAAAGCTTTTAACAAGAAGGTTAAGCCAAAGGTATATCAGGCTGGTGATTTGGTAATCAAGCGTATTATATTACCACAGGGTGATCCTAGGGGCAAGTGGACTCCAACCTATGAAGGTCCATTTGTAGTCAAGACAGTATTCTCAGGAGGTGCCATGATACTTACTACAATGGATGGTGAGGACTTCCCACAGCCTGTAAACGCAGACATAGTTAAAAAATACTACGCATAAAAAGAGACCCGCTAGGTTGACAGGCCTAGGCAAAAATAAGGGCATCCCGGCAAACCAAAAGGGTTTGGGCAAAAATTAGGGATATATATAAAAATATGTACACCCGGCAAGTCGAAAACCTGAAAAGGAGGCTTGGGCAAAAAAGGGTATCCCGGTGGATTGAAAACCTGAAAGGGCAATCCAGGCAAAAGTTAGGGATTAAAGCGTATGACAATGTCTCGTTTGGATCATCCATGAAACTGCAACCAGTTGTACTACTTACTCAAGCTCGAACAGATAAAGCTCAATCCAATTGTTTTCGTCTCAACAGCAGAAGATGAGATACTTGAAGATAATGGCAATAGTAGAGTTGAAACTCAATAAGATTATTTCCCACATAGCTGATTTTCTTTTGTAAAAACTTTATGGCAAAATCCTCTTACTAGGGTTTATGTCTCCTTGTACAAACTTACCCGTGTATGGGTCACTTTTTGATATAAATAAATTCCATCTTTTGAATCCAGATTTACTTTTACCCTATTTACATAAGCGAAACGTCCATTGGTTGTGTTTGAATGTATGTATGCTTTTGAATATGATTGATGTTTACCAAAAATGCATGTATGCTTTTAATATGATTGATGTTTACCAGAAATGCATAAAAATGTAGTAATAGTATTTACTAAGGACGAACGAGAGAAGGATTTCAACGAAGCTTCGCCGGTTCATCTTTACAAGACAATCACAAAACCCTCAGTAGGACAAATCCATCTTCATAAAGTCTCATCTCCCCTGGAATTTATATCCATCTCTTTTATCCTCATACGGATATTCGGGAATTTACTTTCCAATGAAGGTACGACGGACGAAGACGGGATATCTACCCTACTATCGAACGAAGACGGGAGGTTATATATACCTTACTATCCCCAGCAGACGGAAGGTTATGTATAATATATTATCAAATAAGGCGGGAACGAGTTCTTTATATTCTTCAGCAATGAATCGAGATTTATTTTCCCTGGCCAGCAGTTGTTATACGAAGATATCCGGACGCTTCCGGCAGTATCATATCATACATACATCATTTACATCATACCATACCATACATATACATAGATACATAATACATTACTTAGGTACATCATATCATACATGCATACATAATGCATAAACTAATATTATTATACAAATGCTACCTTGTTTTCAGGTTAATTATCCAGCAAACAAACTTATGATTAACAGGATTGCTTTATTCCCCTGAAAGCATATCATCCATCAGGACTGCTTTATCCTCCTGAAGAATTATCATCTCTCAAGAATGCTTCATCCTCTTGGGAACATATTACTACACCAGGACTGCTTCATCCTCCTGACAATTATCATCATTACTTCAGGATTGCTCTATCCTCCTGAAAATTCCTATTACATCAGGATTGCTTTATCCTCCTGAAATCACTAAAAAATCATTTTAAATAAAAATAAAATATGAAAGTGTAAGATTTGATGGAGATTAAGCTTCTAGAAAATCATAAATGGTGATTTGAATTGAAGAGGAAAGAAATCATGAGATTTGTCCAAAAATAGCAAGCCTTCATACAAGAATATTGGATTTTAAAGGCATGATCATTTTGAATCTTTTCATATCAATTTTTCCATACAAATGATCAATCTCTTTGACCTAATTCAATCACCTATAAGTACTAAACATAACCCTATTGCAAAGCCACGAATTCTCTGCCTCCAAAAGTAAGTTCACAAAATCAAAAATCCCTTCCAAAACTCATATTCGGTTTTCAATTTGCAGGACCTTTGAAGGTAAAATAAGAACATAGCAATGTTCCTTGGACCTCACTGAAGCATTATCATCACTCATATGCATCAATACCTTGCTATATTGCTCAACCCGAATTCACTCTTGTCTTGAAATTTAATTTTTCGAATTCACTAACATATGCATTATGAATTGTTTTTGATGACTGATATGTGTTTGTTGTGATGCCTAGAATGATTCTGGACAATTGAATTGAAGATTCATGGCCTGAAACGTAATCCACCATAGCTAGGGTTTCGGCCAAGAATTAGGGTTTCATGATTTACGAAACATAAATGAATTCTAAGACCATGGATTGATTCGAATGGACCTTTGGACTATGTTTGTGTATTCAATTTTGCGAAATTTCACAGTTTTGTTGATCATTGGATTTCGTAGGATTTGTTGCAATTCTGTTTTCGCAGGAAAATTCGTGGCTATTTTCGCAGGAAAATTCGAAGGGTACGAGGAAGAAGAAGGAGTTGACTGGCGCGAAAGTCAAATTCAAATTTAAAACTTATTTTATTATATTATGTTTCTATTATATTATCACAAGTGATGTGTGGCTCAGTTGGTAAGGGAGCGCTGGCATGAATCAAAGGGCAGGGGTTCGAACCCTGGCTTCGGTTCCTTTTTATTTCTTTTTCCAGGAATAAAGTTGTTATAATATATTATGTATTGTTCTCATTCCACTATCAGATTTGCTCACCCAGCTGGATGGTCATGCGTGCGTTTGTGTGTTAAGAGGTCCTGGGTTCAATCCTCCCCTAGGCCTTTTTGCTTCTATTATTTTTCTGATTTTTTCCAGGCAAGGCATAAAACCAATTCTTCCCCTTTGCTTGCTGCCTGCGCATGATGGCTTAGTGGTGAGTGTTGTTGCTGGTGAACAAAGCCTCCTGGGTTCAAATCCCAGCCAGGTTTGTTTTGTCATTTTTTTTATTTTGTTTAATTTTATTTAATTGATTTGAGTTTTAATTATATATCATAAAAATAATTCTATAAAATGATTATTCAATGTTTTTCTAATATTCAAAAATTATTTTGTAATTCCAAAATTATTTTCTTTATTATGTAATTGAATTATAATATATGTATATATAATTTTGTATATTATATTATAAACTTTTAAAATATTTTTCTAATAAACCCTAAAACCCTAATTTTGTAAAAAACCTAATTTATTTTCTAAATAATAAAAAACTAATTTTATTTTTATGATTTAAATTTCTAATCTTTTTTTTTTAAATATAATATTTAATATAATTGAATCTTGTAAATATGCTTATAACCAAATTTTTTATAATATGAAATTGTTTCTATAATTTTGTTCATAATCCAAATTTTATTCTTTTAAAAAATATATATGGTTAAAAAATAATTAAATTTATGCTAATATATTGTAATTGTAATTTTTTTTTTTTATGTTTATAATTTATAATTTTATAATTAAATTGCTCTTATTTACTTAATAATTTCTAATTCTTATTCATTATTTATTTTTTTGCGTATTATTACTAATCCATTTATTTTATTATTATGCTTATTTAATTATTTTTATTATTATTATTACTAACCTCTATTATATTTATTATTGCCTATTTATTTATTTTTGCTTATTATTTATATTTATTTATTTGCTATTTATTTTAATTACTTATCATAATTATTGTAATTGCTCCTTGGTGTAATTTTTGTAAATATTTAATTTATTCAATTTTTTATGCTATGGTTAGTAATTTAGGGAGTGTAAATATGTATTCATATTTAAAATCAAATTTAGATCATTTTTAATTAAAGATAAATAAAATTAAACACTCACACACGTAAGTCGATTTTTAATCGCCATCTCACTTTCTAGGGTTGCCTCTTATTGTTGCCTATTCAAAAAGGTCAAGTGGGGTGTATAAAGCAAGTCCCTCAAAATAAAGTCATCAAGTCCCTTAATGGTTGCCTTTCATAAAGATCAAGTCCCTTTTCGAATAATGATGACAGTCCCTCCTAAGTGCTTAATACACCCCGCAGTTGCCTTCATAAAACATATGTCCCTCATATGTCCCTTACATCCAAGGTAATGACTACCTATTCCTTAATAATAGGGATAGTCTTACCACTTAAAGGATAAAGAACAGAAAGACTTAAACTTTAGGGTAGGTACCTCATAGTTGCTTGCTCACTTCATTCAAAACTTTTCAAACACTTTACAAATTTCAAACAAATTTTCAAACACAAGTTTTTACGCATCCGTACATGGATCATTATTAACTCTTATGAAAATTTTCTATTCACACACTTCACATTTTCAAAAAAACAATTCAAAGTGAGCTAAGTAACTAAGAGCCCATGGATAACCATGGATGTAAAGGGTGCTAACACCTTCCCTTTACATAACCTACCCCCCCGGACCCAAAAATCTTTTAAAAGGTCTTTCCTGTTCTTTTATGCCTTTCCTTTGGATAAAATAAAAGTCGGTGGCGACTCTTGCTATCCGCAACATAACTAAAGTCAGTTCTCCCACCGTGTTACAGTGTCTATTATCTAAGAGTGTCATAGATAGAAATCACACAGAAGATTATTTACTGTGAATCTTCAAACTAATTCTGATTAGTGCATTTCCTTCCTGGCTTGATAGCCTCAAGACGTAGGTGTGTTTGCACCAAACTGGGTTAACAATTGCTTGTGTCTTTTACAATTGTTTACTACTTAATTTATATTGTTCATATTTTAATCATTGTTCAGATATTAATGTCGTGACATCTCATTCAACATCTCATATCTGATACTAAAATTTCATTGTTTCTTTTTAACTGTCACTTGCAAAATTCAAGGTTGTAATAATTACACTTCTGTCAAAACTACCCCTAATTATTTACTAAAGAGAGAGAGGTGGGAATAGGCTGAGACAGGCTAGGATTTATCAAGCCTGAGCCTGGCCTGCTGAAAAATTCAAAGCCTAACCCTGGCCCTTAGCCTATCAAAGGCTTATGTTCTGGCCTGAGCCTGGCCGTTCTGAGGGCATGATTGGCCTATTAGCTTACTTAAACATCCTATATCATTTGAACATATATAAATAAGAAATTCAAATAATGTTTAAATAGACTAGTGTTGGAAGAGTATTAGAGTGAGGGAGGGGGGTTGTTATCGTCTCCAAAGGGATTGTAAAGATATCTCGACGTTCAATAGTTCAAAAAAGTGAACGGTTTCAAAGTTGTTTTGTTCGGTATAATAAGTTTGTCACTTGTTTTGGTAGCAATGCTTGTAAATAAAAGAGTTTGTTTGTTTTTGTAAAACATATTCCAAGATTACGGTTTGCTAATCTCTTTCAAATGCACTCTATCAATCGAGTATATGAACGCAGTTATGGTTAATATAATCATGTACCCTCTCAATACGTATCATTTAGGTCTCGATATCGTGAATGTTATTGTATCGATTGATAATCACTCTCGCGCATTATCAATCAATACAAAAATCGTGAAGTTCAATACAAAGTGAACATTTATTCACAAGTTTGTTTCTGGAACTTGATTATTAATAGATAAAGCAATTAGATCAAGGTTTAGAAATCATATTTCTAGCTCAAACCAAACCATACAATTCTAAGAAACACAAATTACTTTATCATATATTAACATAACCTTGTTCACATGTAAAATATCAAAAGAAATACATTATACAAAGATTAACTACCTCTAATCTTGACACAAGAGAGAACTTAACCAACCATTTCCATGGAGGCTTGTGTTGCAAGGAAGGAAAGAAGTTGTACGAGCATCAAAAGTCGAAGAATCAAAAGTTGATGCGGTAAAACTTTGATCCTTGATTCTTCAAGTAAAATCTCTCTTCAAGCACTAAAAATCTGATCTAGAATGTAAAATATGTGAAAAATGGATGGATGCCCTAAAAATATTTCAAGGGAGCTATTTATAGAAGTGGCAAAATCTGCCTAAAACAAGGAGGGTGCTAAGCGGCCTCAAAGCGCGCTTAGAGCCGTCAACAACTTAAATCGCCCTAAGTCCTAACACGCTTAGCGAGCTCCCAATAGGCTCCAAGCGCCCAGAATTCAGTAGCTACTGCCTTGAGTGCGTTGGGAGGCGCTTAGCGCGCTAGCACTTTCCAAATATCTTGCTTTTGTTCTTTTCAACTTTGCTTCTTCACCAAAAGGCTTTAGGCATCCACTTTAGCATAAAAAACCTACAAAAGGCAAGAAAACATCATAATACGGAAAATGGAAAGCAAAAACGGTAAATTACATATTCATACTAAAAGCAACGATTTAAACAACCAATTTAAACAGGAAATCATTGTAAAATTGCCATCAAGTGATATGAAATAAAGCTCTAATTTGGCACTTAACAACTAGAGAATCAAAAGTACAATGAAACTAAATGTTTGTTTCCATTGACTAATCCGGGCTTACCCAGTAACATAAATTTTGTAAGATGCTTTGTTTGAGAGAACTTATGAAAACACCTTATAATATTATTCATATGATCATTTTCATAAGTTCTTAAATATAACTAATATAAAGTGTAAAATACAATATAAAAATAATAAATTCATTAATATCTAATAAATAGGTTGACATGATAGGCTTGTAAGGCTTTTCGTATGGTTTGTGACCTAACTTATTTAACTAAATAAGCTTATAAACAAGTCTATACTTTTTCTATTTAAAAAAAACTGGCCTGGCCTTGACCTATGTAGGTTCGGTCGTAGGCCCCTGTTAGTTGACCTGACCTATTCCCACCCCTAGAGAGAGAGAGAGTTAAATGAACGTGATAAATAGTTAAGGGTATTATAGGAAAAAGAAGAATTATCTATAATATAAGAAAAATTGTTGTTCTGGAAAATCCTATAATGCCCTACCTTCATTTTCTGCCACCTCACCAAAATGAGGGCAATTTTGGTCCAAAATTTACTTTTTATAACTAATGATGTCACTTTGTTCAATTCCAATTACATGTTTATTGTATTATGTCTTTGGTTGTTAGGTTTGGATCAAATGATGATGTCACATGGTTCAATTGCAATTCTTTTTCCTCTTTTCCCTTTTTCTAATGTCAGCTCAAATTCAAAATCTCCCCACAATGTATTTTCACGTTCTCTCTCTTCCTCTTCATCTTTCTTCTCTGATCTGCTACCCCTCTCCCTCTCCTCCTCCTTCTTCTTCAAAGCATTAAAGAGGATTCATGAACAACATGCTCAAATTGATGGAAGCGGTGAACACACCTGTTTTCTCTGAGAAATTTAATGTACATGGTAATATGAATGTTGTTCCTATGGAGGTTCTTGAATCGATATGTAAGAATAAGGTTTGTTTTAAAGTTGGATATGTAATAATAAAGTTTGTGTTAAAGGTGGATTGGTTTTTTTTTTTCATCTTTAGAATTCAATTTGATTATTTTGGTTTAGGGTTTGAAGTTCCGTGAAGTCATCATTGTTCTTCCATCTCAAGAAATCGTCGACATTTTGAGCGATAGATCTGTGATTTGATATGAGTATGTCATATTTTGGGTTTTTTCTCTAGCTAACCAAAGAAGAAATTAGGGTTTTATGGTAACCCACCCATTTCCTCTTCTACAGATCTTTGTATTTGTCCTCATTTTCACTTTATTTTATGTTTTCAACTGTTTGTACGAAAAACAGAGAAACTGTTGTGTGTTTGGTTTTGAGAAAATAATTTCTTTTATTTTTCATCCATCCAATATGTACAATAGTCTGATTACAGCTTATAGTATTTTTTGTTATTGTCAGAGAAAAACTAGAGGACTTGTTGTTTGGAGATTTGGAAGTAATCTCAATGCTGTCTTTTTAGGTTCGTAGAAGGCTTCCTGGTTTCTCTCCAACCAAGGTCTTAGATTTTGGTATTGGGACTGGTTCAACTTTCTGGTAAAGGACTCTTTAATTTTTTCCATTGAATGGTTAACTTTGATATTTTAAATATAGAATTATTCTCGAATTAATTTATTCTCTTTCAAATCTGATCATAAAGGGCATTACGAGAAGTTTGGCCAAAATCTTTGGAGAAAGTAAATTTAATAGAACCATCACAGTCAATGCAGCGTGCAGGTCAAAGTCTCATACAAGGTAGAAGTAACACTATGGTAAATTATGTGTCTTTTGGAAAAGTTATAAACTATGGTAAATTATATGTCTTTTGGATTGCCAACAACTTTTCCTCTCTCATAATTGATTTTTTTTGTATTACTGTTACTCTAAGAAAAATACTAATGAGTTTGAAATTTTCTATGTTTTTGCAAATGAGTCCTCTTTGAGCTATAATAATAGCCTTTGATCTTTCAATCTCACTACAATAATTGAAGATAGAAATTAAGGAACCATAAAAAAAAAAAAAGAGGAACCAAACACAGGTAAAGAAAAGTGTCCCGAGTATTCCTTGTCCAAGGCAGTATTTTCTTGCAAAAGGCACAATGGCATTGAATGTTTTTGTGATAGTGATGAAAGTGGTCCTAGAAATGAGGCTGGAGCTTCTTTGAATAACATTAAACTTGGGATTGATCCAGTCATTCAAATAAATAAGACAATTGATGGAAATTGTATTCTACATGATGATGGTAAAAGCAAGAAAGTTCACCCAATATACTTGGTGAAGACACACAATGGGAAATTCAATGGGAGGATCTTCGTATCGGCGAGCGAATTGGTATCGGTGAGTTTAATCCCAGGCTTTAAATATGATTTTTTGGATTTAAAGTTATATAAATGCTGAGGGTCTTGAATAAACATCTTTCAATGATTTACAAGTAGTAATAAATAATATTTATAGATGTTGGTGTCAGAATTGAATGAACCGTGGGATGCTCTATTTGGTGGTGGCAATTTGCCGGCGTTTGTGGTGGGTGCGGTGGCGGCCGCCGTCAGTGCTGTATTGACGATAGTGTTGTTGCCCTCAGTAAAACCAGATGATGAGGCCAAGGTTAAACTTGCTGCTGGCAGTTTTCATCAGTATAAACTTGAGTTTTTGGACTAAAAATCCTATACTCATTTGGATTGTAAGTCAAATTCAAACTCATATTTTAGCTTTTTTCAGCTTATGTCTTTAATTTAGCTTAACATAATTGCATTTTACAGGTATGTTTCTTCAAGCAATTTGTAAGGTCAGTTCCTGAAGTGAATTACTTAACCTTAAGACATGGATTTATAATGGTAATATATTACTCACACTTTACTTAATAATAATACTTATTTGTTATGAAATTTCTTTAATGAAATTCAGTGTTATATTATATGATAATTTTAGGCACATTTGGCACCTTCAAGTCACCAGAATTTTGACTTAACAAAATATTAAAAGATGTTTCAAAGAAGACTTTAAAGTTGGTTGTAGTAGAAATCAGGTTAATTTTTTTTTTAGTCCTTTGATAAATTATTCTATGAAGTATAATTGAATACTCTCTTTTAATTTTTCAGTCCTGCACCATGATGTATCTGAATTATATTTGTTGTTTCAATTTTTATGACAGTATTTGTTACTTTCATATCTCTAAGTAATCATGGATAAAAATGATATAATTAGTATTAACTAAATTTGAGAGGTTTAAAAAAAATTATTATAAACGAGATTCAATACATTGTTTGGTTATATATATATATATATATATATATATATATATATATATATATATATATATATATATATATATATATATATATATATATATATATATATATATATATATATATATATATATATATATATATATATATATATTGTATTTTGAAAATTATTATTCTTTGTCGCATCTTTATTACATAAGGAATGCATTAATTATTTTATAGTTTTGAATTGTATATGAGAGAAAATACTATTGTTATAAACGAAAACAATTTTACTATTGAATCAAATATTTTTATAAAAACACCTACATAATTTTGTTTTACATACAATCTTATTTTACTCCTTAAAAACAATTATAATACTTCTGACACATTTGATAAACATTAACGCGTCCCATAACGTAATCCATTATAACAGTATCCTCATGCGAACACACATGTTTTTTACTAGTTGTTTAAAAAATAACACTGATTATTAGCTTCCTTAGTATGTGTAAAAATTTCAAAAATGACATTTAAAAAGGAAGTGAGAGAGTAATAATAGACTTCACTGTATCCCCGATAACAATAAGAAATGAATATTATCAAATCCCTTCTTTGGGTCCACCAACAATACACTACCAATATTGACACATGAAATCAAAGTGGACATTTTCAAAACCTAAAATAAAGGGGATGAATGATCATAAACGCAAAGTCAATATTAGGGGTGGACAGTCGGAGCGCACCCGACCATACCCGACCGAACCAACATCAAATATTATCAACGAATCAGGTATTTCGGGTGGTGGGTAAGCATAAATCATACAATTGGGTTCTATTGGATAAGGCCGGTCAGATTCGGTGATGCATATTTGAACCATCGGAATCCGGACCCGACCGATTCATAATGTGGGGTTTGTGTTAAGAAGGCTTTACCATATACCCCCACACCTATACCTGTACCCCCACAATTTTTTAAAAATGCCCATTTTAACCTTAAAATATTTTATTATATTATTATTATTTTATTATTATTTTTTTTTACCATTTGTGTCAGACCGTCAGATTAAAGTAAAAATTTGTCCAAAAATAGACGTTCCGGAAGACTTTAGGGATGAGTTCCGGTACGTTAATTAACATACCGGAAGACTTTATGTAAGTCTTCCGGTATTGTGATGTTTGCTCACCGGAAGACTTAATAAAAGTGTTCCGGTACGGAAGACTTTTATTAAGTCTTCCGGTATCAATGAATATGTGTACCGGAAGACTTTATGTAAGTGTTCCGGTATTGTAAGAGTACAATACCGGAAGACTTTCATAAAGTCTTCCGGTTTGATTTTTTTTTATAATTATTTTACTTTTTTTAAAAAAATATTTTTATTTTGTAGGTGCAGTACTTTTATACGAAAAAGAACCGATATGTGTGAATACATCAGATGTATTTACAACGACAGAGAGATTTGGTACACGAGAAGAGGTGATAAGATGGGTCAAAGACACCGGATTACGAAATAAAGTGACGGTCGTCATCACTCGTTCAGATACACAAACAGGCAAGAGAGGAAGAAAGAACAAAATAATATTTGGTTGCGATAAAGGTGGGAAATACAAGGATATTCGTAGTGGAATAGAAAGTGCGACCAAAAAACGCGGATGTCCATTTAAGATCAGGTCAACTCCGACAAAAGATGGATCCGGATGGAAGATTGATGTAAAATGTGGCGTTCATAACCATGATTTACCCGATAGATTAGAAGGTCACTCATTTGTTGGTAGGTTGACAGCGGATCAGAAGCAACATGTTGCTGATTTAACAAAGAGAAAGGTTGCACCCAGAAATATATTGCATTCCTTGTACGAGCGAGATCCAGATTGTGTCACTCGTATCACACAAATATACAAGCAAAAAAGTATGATGGAAAAAGAGATAAGAGGTCCTAGAAGTGAGATACAACATTTGTTTAAGCTTATCGAGGCTGCAGGTTATGTTTAATGGAGTAGAAAAAGAGATGACTCTGAAGTTATTAAAGATATATTTTGGGCACATCCAGATTCAGTTAAGTTGTTGAATATGTTTCCTATTGTGTTAGTTATGGATAGCACTTATAAGACAAACAAATACATACAACCTTTGTTTGAAATTGTTGGCATGACATCAACCGAGTTGACTTTTGCTGTCGCATTTGCGTATATTGAGTCTGAGCAGACTGAGACTTTTTGTTGGGTGTTAGATAAGCTTAAACAATTGTTTGTGAAGAAAGATTTATTTCCACAAGTTATGATGACAGATAGAGATCTTGCTTTGATGAAAGCCATTGAGACTGTGTTTCCAAGGACAAATAATTTGCTATGTCAGTTTCACATTAACAAAAATGTTGGTGCAAAAAGGAAACTATTAGTGGATCCTGATATGCAGGAGTCAATTGGCAAATTATGGACGGATGTTGTATGGGCTAGTGATGAGGTTGAGTATGCTCAACATTTAAAAGAACTTGAGCAAGAGTGTGTTGATTGTCCTAAATTTTTTGAGTACGTGAACGACACATGGTTGACACCACATAGACAAAGGTTTGTTTGCGCATGGATTAATCGAGTCCTACATATGGGTAACACGACGACTAATCGGTATGTTTTGATTTAGATCCCAAAATATATTTTTTGTGAATTTTGTATTTTTCTTACTTAGTTCAAATATGTGTTATTATAGGGTTGAGTCTGCTCATTGGAAGTTAAAGCAGATGTTGGGTAACAGTATTGGTGACATGGTCAAATGTTGGGAGGCCATGAATGACAACTTAAAGATACAAATTAGCAACATTCGAGCTTCTTTTCAAAAGAGTGTGTATGAAGTTGCACATGTCTATTCAAGTCCATTTTACACATATTTACGTACTTCAGTGTCGCGAGCTGCACTGAGGCGCATTGCTGAAGAGTTAACTAGAGTTGATTGTATTGGAACTAACAAAGACAGATGTCGATGTACTCTTAGATCCACCTATGGATTACCTTGCGCGTGTGAGTTGGCAGGGTATAGAATTAGTGGTATTCCAATACCAATTGAGGCTGTGCATGTACATTGGAGGAAACTAAGTATGAAAATTAAGTTGGAAGAAAACTTAGATGAGGAATCAGATGTGGGTATGAAATCTGCAATGGATGAGTTATGGAAAAGGTATAGGTCACAAGATGTTGTTGGAAGAAGGGCATTACATAGCAGGGTTTATGAACTTGCATTTCCCACAACGACTTCTTTGTTAGCACCACCTGAAAAAATAAAGACAAAAGGTGGAGTCAAGAAAAAAGACAAAAAACCTGAAGGGTATGATGTTTACAGGGATCCTTCGTATCATGAATATGTTGATCAAGCATCACAATCTTCACAACGACAATCTCAACCATCACAAAATTCAAAAAAGAAATCTCAACCATCTCAACCATCACAACCTGTGAAAAAGAAGTTAAAATTAGCACAAACTTCACAATCATCTAAACGGTTCATCCTTCAATTTCCTTATCATATTAGGTCATTTATTGATGACGTTGTCAACGTAATGTCAGATGGTAATTGTGGATTTAGAGTGATTGCTTCATTGCGGGGTTATGCTGAAGATGGTTGGCCAATGGTTCATCGGGAATTAGAATTGGAAATTATACATAATGAAAGATCAGCTTTATATGCCAATTTATTTGCTGATCGGTTAGCTGAAGTGAGAGATTCTTTGAAGATAGAGGGAAGTGGTTCTCAACCAATAAATAAATGGTTGACTCTACCAGATATGGGTTACGTGATTGCGAATCGGTATAACGTGGTACTTGTCTGTCTAGGAGTCGAATGTTTGACTTTCTTCCCTATGACAACTACATTCTCACCGAATGTCTCATTTTATTGCATTGGATTTGTAAACTCAAATCATTGGATTCAGGTAAACATTGTTATAATTTGATATTATTAGTAAATTATTTGAGTAACATTACATAACGTATTGTTTAATTTTGAATATAGGTTAACATGAAAGAAGGATTTCCATTGCCACCAGTGACAACAGATTGGAGGAACTTTCGTTCTCCAGCAGCAACATCGTGGATGGTAGGATTTGCTGCACGTCTACAACTTACGCCTATATTACAAAGTCATTATGAATTATAAACTATGTTATTCATTTTTATTCATGAATTATATTATATGTTTTAATTTCACTATGTTATTCATTTTTAATTTCACGTTCATGAATTAAATTTTAATTTCAATTTTTTTGTCGAAAAACTATAAATAACATAAAACATAAATATCAGTTCAAATGTCAATATATTAAGAAACAAAGTCTAAGAAATAATATGACATAAACATAACTATACATCACTGTGAACGAGCAATACGTAAAGCTGCAAACAGATCAGCAAAATGTGGATCATCCTCTTCAGCTGCATTCTGCTGAAGGTAGCGATGAATCAAGGTAGACACAGAACCCCATGCAGGATCAGATGGTCCCGCATCGTACTCAGGAATAGATGCAACTGGCGGTTCATCATAGGTAGGAGGTACCAATCGAGGATGCGAAACACGATAATACCACTCAAGGTATCCATCCTCTACCTCAAATGGGATAGTCGCCCGTGCAGCAGAACGAATCACCTGGCCAGCGCTCTGGGTGTAACTAATCCACTCAATATCAATATCACCAGCCATCCTAGGATCAATGGGTGCAGGTGGAATGGACTGACGGTATCCAAACTGTCGAAGACACCTGTCAGGCATGTATGGAACAATAGTATCTCCCCACCTCAAACAACCCCTGAATAGAGAAATCTCATCAAAACGACGATGAACTCTATGATCCTCGAACGGCCTCCATATGACATCAGTCGGTGTCAGCTCATCCATAATGGGTCGCAACTCATCCACCTTTAACGCCCCCTGTTTGTACGTCCACCTCATCGCTCGCGGGAGACCACAGTTCTGAGCAGGTATCCAATTCTCTCCTTTTTTCCCAAGTGTAGGAAAATACTCGTGAATCCAACACTGTTAAAAAAACAATAACATAATAATTAAATATAACATAATGAACATAATAAAATTAAAATTAGACTTAAAAGAAAATCAATAAACTAAATTTAAATATATAACTTTAACATAAGAAAATCAATAAACTAAATTTAAATATATACCTGTAGGAGAGTCGGATAACCACCAAGCTGTTTGCAACTAAACATAGATGCATCTCCAAGAAACCTATACAATGTCACCAATGCAGCTGTTGCCCAACTATAGTTGGACAACGCATCCAGGTCCCTAAATAATGCCAAGTATCGCGCCTCCACGAGTGTAAATGACTTATCCGCAAAGATGGTGCAGCCCACTAACACCATCAAATAACATCTGGTCGCAAATGCCCATGATGAAGCTGCTCGATGCTCTACGAATCGATCATTTAACCACTCTATCTTGAAGTACGAACCTCTGCACTCACGAACCTGGAAAAGTGTCACTCTCGATGACACTCCAAGATAGTCAACCGCCCACTCAATGGCTAGCTCCTCACTGATGGGTTGAGGGTTCCAGAATACCCCCTGATAGGCAAATGAAGCAGACATGCCACATCATCTAGAGTAATCGTCATTTCACCGAACGACAGGTGAAATGAAGATGTCTCTATATGCCATCTCTCCACAAATGCAGAAACCAAGTTTGCATCAATCTTCTTCAAACTCGATCTCTGTAAGGAAGATAAACCGGACCTAGATATGATACCCTCAATCTCCGGTGGAAGCTGCTGTGGAACCATCTGGGTCAACTTCAACCCATGTCCCGCCACCTTCAATTCCTTCTTTGCCCCTCTCTCCTGAAATCAAATAAAATTAAACAAATTAGATAATACCTACTAATAATTTCGGTTATTATTCAAAACTATAAATTATTATAATTTCCTTACCTCACCAAACCATACACGTCTCGCCACGTGATGCTCGTACGAAACCAAAATACTGGTATCGTACGGACCACCAGGATACCCCACAGGGTCTGCTGCAGCTGCAGATGTACCAGCATCATCTGCGCGTGTCCTACTCGTATCGCCCCGTCCCATCGATCGAACTGGTATCCTCCCATCTCTGCCGCGTGATCGCACCACTGGAAAAAAACAAAAAAACAAATATTTAATTAAAAAAAAAAAGTTAAATTTCTGAAAGACTTTCTTCAAGTCTTCCGGTACACACACAAAACAATTCCGGAAGACTTCATCAAAGTCTTTCGGTAGGCAATTTAAAAAACATCATTCCGGAAGACTTTGATGAAGTCTTTCGGTAGTCATTTAAACAATTCCGGAAGACATTCATAAAGTCTTCCGGTACCGGAAGACTTTCACGAACTCTTCTGGTACACAAATTTACATTCCGGAAGACTTACTTGTAGTCTTCCGGTAAACACGTCTGAAGAGCAAATTTTTTTTTCTCTCTGTAACTTTTTGACGAATGGTAAAAATGGAAAGTAAATTTGATTTATTAACTATTTATATGAGGACAATTTGGTCAAAAAAAAATTGCTGTGGGGGTATGGGAATAAGTGGGGGGGTGTAGGGTAAAGTCTCCTTGTGTTAACGGTAAAATGAATCTGACCCAGAGAGCATTTAGCCCAATTACTTAATCAAAATTAGGTTAGGGTTACTCTTCAACGTTCATTTTCCATTTCCCTTCACAAAACACGTCCCTCATCATCTTCCTCTAGGGTTTTATGAGTCGCCACCACCACCGTTCACCACCAACTTCTGCATTGGTAAGTTTCTTACTTTCTTTCCCACTCATTTTTTTGCTTTATCTCCCACTCATGAATCATCAATTGATTTTAATATAGAAAAATTGTTATCTGGGTTATAAATATGATCTAGCGAAAATACGTTTCAGGAACATTTGATATCTATTGATTCAGTGGAAGAATAAACCGAGCTTCAGAGTTATATTGAAGGAAAATGTTTAACTTTTAATAAAAAGGATAAAGAAAATTTTGACATTTATTGTTGGTGGAAACATAATGCTGGTCAATATCCTATCCAGTGGTCAATATCCAGTACTGTGGCTTCCGAGAATACTTTTAGTACGGGTGGGAGGGTTTTAAAGGTATATAGAAGTTCACTCAAACCAGAAATGGCAGAGGCTCTAATCTGTGCTCAGAATTAGTTGAAGCCTTCGTTTTACCAATTCAAAGAATTGAAATTCAATGAGGATTATGAGATTTCTAAAGATGTTTTGTAAGGTATTGTTTCAATCTTTATTAAATATTTTTAGTAATTTGTTTTATAATATTTTACTAACTGTTTTTTAAAATGTATTATAGGATTAATTGAAACTTCAGCCATAAGTGTAGTCCTTAATTTGTTATAAATTGGGGGTTGATATAGAATTGTTGGTGGCATAAGCAAAAGTCTCCCACAAAGTGAATATTTCTTGCTAAATGAAATGACATAGCTGTAGAATAAACATTCTAGTAATTTTATAATTCAGTGCTTCTCTAGATTGCACATCAAAAGCAGCCTCTACGCCATTCTATTGCGGCAAAGATGAAAACAACAGGAGAAGATAAAAAAAAATACTTGTGGAGACCGAAGCAGTGGAATAAGAAAAAATAAGAAATCTTAATTGTGTTGTTTTTATAGTAGGGAAGTAGAATATAAAAGGTAATTTTTTTTTATAAAAAAATTGAAAATTATTGAGTTGGGTTTTTTTTCTCGAAAAAATTCTGAATTTTTTGAATTAGACCGTATCATTTATTTGAAATAAAGTGACATATCCGTGTTCACTATTATTCAAATTTTTTTGTTAGACTCTTTAAAAACGTGTCAGATATATATCGTACGCGTATCCGTGTTGGACACGACGGCACGCCGTATGAATGACATATCGGAGCTTCTTAGCCCATTACAAACCATGAACAGAATTATATTTGGTCAAATTAAGAAAGACATTAGTCAGAAAGCACAAAATTGATAACGACACTTTAGAGTAAGTTTAATGGTTATGTATGGACTCTCCAAGAATGTCAAGGGGCATTCCACCATACAAATTGGATCGAAATTGCCTACTGTACAAATTCAATGCAATTACACCTCGTAAATCACATGCGTTGATTTGAAATTGGACAATTCAACTTGTATTCTAACAAAACAAACTAAGAATGCATGTATATAGAACAGCTGCTTATGTTACTGGTTGAAATAAACTTGGATTTTGTTAGAACTCAAATGCAATATAACTTATCTAAAGACTATTAGAGTCTTAAGTCTAACAATTTATGTGACTTAATTGAAGTGAGAATTCTGAAATTACATGAAGATGTCGGAAGGTGACAAAATATCTGATTCTTAAAAAGAAAAATTTATACAAGATGTCGGCAGGTGACAAAATAACTGTAGCTTATGTTCTTTACATAAGACATAATCTGACATTACATGAACATTCAGAGATCATATCAATCTGGCACACTAGTTAAGTGCAGTAAGATATTTAAAGACAGAGATAAAAACATAAGCAAACTAGACTGGATGGATGTATCATGCTCATCTTTGTTGCTTATTGAAGATAGTGCAGATTCTGAAGGTGACTCTATTGGTTTCTTTACACTATACCCTGCTGCTTACATTGGCCACAACGAGGAGGATGCGGAGTCATCTACCTGTGACTCTGACATAGATGGTGTATGCAGCTTGGTTAAGGAAGATGAAGATGTTAAAGGGTCAGGTGAATTTTGTTGTGTTGATGAGGATGAAGAGGAGGAAACTAGAATGGTTGATGTGAATGTGAATGATGTGGATGATAAACTCTTTTGGGAGATGTGTATGGCTGTTGGGTACCCTTGATTTCATGATTCAATGATTTTAATGTCAATAACTCTTTTGCATATGTTTCGTTTTCAGGTATTGTGTTGTTGTAACAAGAACTCTAGATTTTTTTATTTAACATATGTACCACGTTTCATGGATCTTTTATGAGTTTGTAATGATGAACATTTTTCTTTAAACGAAGGTTATTTGAAAATCCATCCACCGATTGTACACTTTTAGAGAAGGCATTTGATTATCCATACAACCATTATTCACTTGAGAGAAAGATAGAAGAACGATTCAATAGAGTTATTATACTTAAGAGTAAATCTTTTTAATATATTTTATAATTATAGTCTTTAAATTTTGTGGCGCAAATTGTTGGAATTAAAGAAGAATTATAATTATGGTGAATGGATCATTGGAGGAGATTTTAATGCGGTAAAAAGTAGTAGGGAAAGGAAATGGAGAGCGGAGGTGGATATTAATAATGAAATGAAAGCTTTTGGGGAGTTCATTGAAGAAAGTATGTTGGTGGATGTGCCCTGTAAAGAGAAGAAGTAATCATGGTATGGTGGGGATGGTTTATCCATGAGTAGGATTGATCGTTTTCTTTTGTCGAATACTATTATTAATAGGTGGGGTATCATCGGTCAAACTATTGGACCGAGGGACTTGTCGGACCATTGCCGTATTTGGTTGACGAAGGATAACATCAATTGGGGTCCTAAACCGTTCAAATTCAATAACAAATGGTTTTCTTATAGCTCTTTTATTCCTTTTGTGGAGAAGGAATGTAAAGCGTTAAAGGTAGAAGGAATAGGCGATTTTTGTCTTAAAGGAAAAATTGAAACTCCTTAAAGGCAAACTCAAGTGGTGGAATATAGAAGTTTTTGGAAGGGTGTAATACCCTAAAATTTGTCCTCTTAATTTATTGTCAACCCCAAGTGGTTTATGCTTCATCATTTTGCATGATCGTCCAAGCATCGCATTCAATAATATATAAAAAAAAAAAACACACAAATCATCATCTTTGCATGGGCATGAGGCATGTTTGACAATAGTTCTTCAACTCCTTATCCACATTTTCTCTTTAACAGTAAGAACTTAGTTTGATGATCCTAGTTCTTCAACCGCCCCTACTTTCACCAGTAGTTCATTTTGCAAAATATTATTTACTTTGCAAAAAAAAAAAAAATTAGAGGTGGAATGGGGGCAGTTGAAGAACTACAATCATCAAATAAAATTCTAACAGTTAAAGAACAACATGCACATAATAGATTGAAGAATTCTTGTCAAGAATTGAATATGTTCTTTTTTTTCTAATATAACTTTATCTATCATATTCTAATTTTTTAATGCAATTTGAAAAGTTATATATTCAGTAAGGGATTGGAAAAACACTCAAACCACTACGCCAAAATTCGCTTTTGGCAACACCAATAAGACAACACTTTATTCACAAAGCGTTGCTATAAGTTTTACAAAAATTTGCTAAAAAAAAGTGCTGCTAAAGGCTACCTTTAGAAAGCACTTTATAAAAGCGTTGCTAAATACCGTACATATACCCCACCTTAGAAAATGCTTTTAAAAAAGCGCTGCTAAATGTATAACCTAAGAAAGAGCTTTTAAGAAAGTGTTACTAAATGTTAACCTTAGAAAGCGCTTTCAAAAAGCGCTGCTAAAGTCCTTAAATTCGCCCCACATTTGAAAGCGCTTTCTAAGGAAAGCGCTGCTAAATCTAGCACTTAAGAAAGCGCTTTCAAAAAAGCGATGCCTTAGGTCATTTATTAATTAAAATATAAAAAACACCAAATTTTCATAATCCTATTCATTGTTTCTAATCATTTTCACTCAAGACTTCTCCCTCCTTTCTCTCTCGCGACTTCTCCCTCATTTCTCTGATCGTCCTTCTGTTCTCCGGCCATTATCGTTCTTCGACCACCACCGTTATGTTCACTCTCTGACCGCCATTTTTATTTTACGTCTGTTCTCGCGAATGCTCCCTCATCTCTCTCCCGTGAAGTAGAAGAAGAGGTATGCTATTGTTGATACAATGTTGTTATTGTTGTTGCCTTTTACAATGTTGATTTTGTTGTTGTTGATTATGTTGTTGTTGATTATGTTGTTGTTGGTTCTGTTGGTTCTATTGTAATGCGATTTTGACATTTTAGTTTTTGACACGAACTTAAAGTTATAATGTGATTTTGGTTTTTGACATTTTGGTTCTGTTGGTTTTTGACATTTTGGTTATGTTGATTTTGTTGTTGTTGTTGAGTCTTTTGGTTTTTAACATAGGAGTTGCTGATGTGGTTCTTATTACGACCATATACCTTATTTTAAATCACATAGTAAATTGCTTAGAATGTTTGTCGTTCCGTAACTGTCTCAACAAGTTTGTATTTGAATTCTTGATACAATTATGGTTTAATGTGATTTTTGGTATTGTTGAGTTTGAATTGGATTTTATGGTATGATTTATGGATTGAAGGGAATTTTGGTTACATTGAGTTAGTTAGTTTTCTATTTTAGACTCAATTTTGGTTTATCTAAAAACACACATGTTAGACGATATGTTCACACGGTTTTTGTTTCAATTAATTTGATGACCATATGTATTTCATGTGGTGGCTTTGTTTGTATAGAAATGTGATTAAATTCTTAAAAATGTTAAAGTAGTAGATTTTAGTTCTAGTTTTGAAAAAAACTTCAATAAACATTTATTAGTAATATTTAAGGATTTAGATTAGCATAACTTTAATGGTTAGATTTTAATTTGTTAATCAAATTGAAACTTGAATGACATTGTGAATTTATTTTTGTTATATAGGGGTTACTTGTGAAGAGTGAAAGTATGATCGTTTACAAGAATCTTACAATATGTGGGTCTAGAAGTTTCTTACTTCACTACAGGTAATCAGTTGTTCTTTTGCTATAGTTGCGTGAATAATCAACAATATTGGGAACTAACTTATTGAATTTGCTATATATAGGGGTTACTTGTGATCAAAGTCTGAAAGTCGGACTGTTTCCCTACAGGTAAATATTTTATATTTTGTTTTTGTTTAGCTTAATTAGTAAAACCAGGGATAAGACATGGATGTATTCGAATTGATTGTCAGAAGAGTACGAGAATGGAGTATCAAAATTCATTAAGTTTGTTGTTGCGCACGTCAAAGACCCAAGTCGAATGACATGTCATTGTTTGGGTTGTTGTTATTGGAGTCGGGTAGACGCGGTTCAGTTGGCATCACATTTAAAGAGACATGGAATTGATAGAAGTTATACATGTTAAAATTTGCATGGTGAGAAAAGTAACGGGAATGTTGAACTGGGGGATAATAAGACCTATGCTTCAAACGACAATGACACAGATACATACGATTATGATCAAGTCGAAGAGATTGCAGAAACACTTGAAGAAGATATTAAGGATTGTCCCAAAATGTTTGAGAGGTTGGTAAGTTATGTAGAGAAACCGTTGTATAATGGTTGCACTAAATTCACAAGATTGTGTACGGTATGAAAGATATGCTTCTAGAGGATAATGTTTTTCCCAATCAAACATATGAGGCCAAAAATATGTTGTGCTCTATTGGAATGAGCTATGATAAGATACATGCTTGTCCAAACGACATCGTTTTGTTTCGAAATAAGTATGCATCGTTAAATGAGTGTCCTAAATGCGGTGTCTCTCGATATAAGAAAAAATTGTCTCCAGCAAAAGTCTTATGGTATTTTCCTATAATTTCGAGATTTAGACACATGTTTCGTAGTGAAACCGATTCAAGACACTTGACTTGGCATGTAGATGAAAGAATTATTGATGGAAAGTTTTGACATTCGGAAGATTCACCACAGTGGATGAAAATTGATGATGATTATCCAGAATTTGGAAAAGAAGCAAGAAACCTTTGTTTGACATTATCTACTGATGGAATGAACCCACACGGTCTTCAAAGTATCTCACATAACACTTGGCTTGTGATTATTATGATTTATAACCTACCTCCATGGCTATGTATGAAGCATAAGTACATGATGTTATCTATGTTAATTTTTGGGCCTAAATAACCAGGGAATGACATAGACATATATTTGACAACTTGACACCCTTAATCGAGGATTTAAAGTTTTTATGGGAGAACAGTGTGGAGGTTTATGATGGGTATAGGAAAGAAAATTTCAACTTGAGGGCGATGTTGTTTAGAACAATTAATGATTTTCCAGCATATGGAAATCTATCAGGGTACAACATAAAAGGTCAATGTGCATGTCCTATTTGTGAAGATAAAACATATTGGACGTGATTGGAGTTTAGTCAGAAGACTGTCTTTCTCGGTCATCGTAGATTCTTAAATTCTAATCATCACTACTGTGGGTGGAGAAAATCATTCAATGGAAAGCCAAAACAATGTAGAGCTCCACCTATATTGACAGGTGATCAAATTTTTGAAAAGGTGAAAGATGTGAGTACTCAGTTTGGAAAGCCTTTTGCACATACACTTGTCAAGAGTGGGTGGAAGAAGAGGTCAATTTTTTTTTAAACTGCCATATTGGAAGTCGTTGTATGTAAGAAATTTTCTCGATGTTATGCATATTGAAAAAAATGTATTTGACAGTGTTATTTGTACATTAATTAATATATAATGAAAGTCTAAGGATGGCCTTAAAGTAAGAAAGGACTTGATAACAATAGGGATAAGAACTGAATTAGGACCCATGAAGAAAGGAAAACGAACATATCTACCACCTGCTGCATATACTCTGTCTAGAAAGGAGAAAAAAGTATTGTGTAAGTTTCTAAGTGAAGTTAAAGTTCCAGAAGGATACTCTTCAGATATTAGAAGACTTGTGCCTATGAAAGACTTCAAGTTAAAGAGTTTAAAGACGCATGATTGCCATGTTAAAATGGAACATTTTCTACTAATATGTATACGTTTTATTCTGCTAGAAAAAGTAAGAAGCAAAATAACTAAATTGTGTTTTTTCTTCAAGTCAATTTGCAGTAAGGTGATTGATCCTGAGATCTTACCAACATTGCAAAAAGAAATAGTTATTACTTTGTGTGATCTTGAAATGTATTTTCCTCCCTCATTTTTTGACATAATGGTTCATCTAGTTGTTCATCTTGTGAAAGAGACACAATTGTGTGGACCAACTTATATGAGATGAATGTACCCTGCTGAACGTTATATGAAAATATTAAAAGGGTATGTGAAAAACCAAAGTCGAACAGAGGGTTGTATTGCTGAACGATATATTGTTGAAGAAGCGATTGAGTTTTGTACTGAATATCTGTCCAATGTTCAATCAATTGGACTCCCCAAATCTCTTATTGTCGAAAAAAATAAGGAAAAAATTTAATTGGAAATAAAGTTGTGACAATATCAAGGGTTGAACGGGATCAAGTGCATTTGTATGTTCTACACAATGAGAATGAGGTTGGTCCATATGTTGAAATGCACAAGGATGTTCTCCTAATTTTAAATCCGAATAGAAATGAACATTGGATAATACAAGAGCACAATCAAAGTTTTATACCTTAGTTTAAGGATCATATTTATTCAAAGTATTATTTAGATCTCTCTTCAATAACAGAAAGGTTGAGATATTTAGCATATGGTCCAAGTTTGGTTGTGTTTTCTTATAGCGCATACGCAATTAATAGATACATATTTTATACCAAAGAACAAGATGATAAAATTACTATGCAAATTAGTGGTGTCAACGTGGTAGCTGAAGCAATGCACATTTTAAGCGTGAAGGACTTACACCCCAAATTTGCAATATTTTGGGGTTATCGAGCGCATTTAGGTGTTTAATTATGAGAAGTTTCAGATTCCTATATTTGGTTGCAAGTGGGTTGAAAATAATAATGGCATACGAATGGATAAGTCATGATATTTGCAAGTGGATCTTAATAGGGCGGGGGTACAAAGATGATCCTTTTATTCTAGCCTCTCAAGCTAAACAAGTGTTCTATGTCACTGATCTGACAAGTATGAAATGGTCTATAGTGCTTTTATCTAACAAAGTAATTGATGAAAACATTAGAGATCAAGGTGATATTGATGTTGAGATTGAATCGGTTACTAGAAATGATCAAGGTGAAAATATTATAGCGAATGAATCATATATTAGAAATGATTATAATGAGGGTATTTGAATCTATCCAACAATCTGTGTTGTTAAGAGACGAGTTGAACATATTCCAACCAAGAAAAGAAAGAGACGTTAGTGAAAAAGGTACTAGTAAAATTATAGCTTATATCATTGAATAATATTAAATAGTTCTCATGTTATATATATATATATATATATATATATATATATATATATATATATATATATATATATATATATATATATATATATATATATATATATATATATATATTCAATGGATTATGGATTTTTATATTTGTTATTTTATTTTTATTTTTTTCTTTATTACATGTCAAATGTCTAGTAACTAGGAAGACTCACACGATACAAATGATGCAAATGAAGCTCAGAATGTAGAAAGTGGAATTACACGAAGAATAACTATTATGAATTCAATCATTCGTGCAAGAGATAAAAGAATCAAATTTGATGTACATTGGAGTGATGAAAACTAACTAATTGAACCTAATGGTGCAATGTTGACAAGTTACATAGGTTCACTTTCCTGTGAGCACATTCCAATAACCAATGATAATTGGAGGAATCTGTTGTCGCAAGCTAGTAAAGAAAAATATAGACTGAGATACAGGTACGAATGATATATGATTGATGTTAGATTTTTGTTGATGATTATATCTTTAAATTACTTATACTAACACACTCTGTGTATGTTTTTTCATAGAGGTCTTTTAAAATTGATGAAAGCCGAAAAATGTATTGTCTTCAATTGGCCGGAAAAATACACAGAGGGTTTTGAACTTTTTTATCAACCACTTTTCTTAGAGATGAGCAGAAAAAGTTTGTTGACGGCGAACTTCCAACGAAGTATGCAGACTTGATTACACCTAAAGAATGAGATACTTTTAAAGTCAAACGAAGAACCGAAAAATTCCATGTAATGTTAATTTGTCATGTCCAATAATTGTATTATATACTTGTTTCACTAGTTTGTTATGACATGACTTAAACTTGTTTATCCAGGAAGTGAGTGACATAAATCTCCAAAGAGCATCAAAACCTGCATATCCATAAAAAAAGGCGTTTTGGATATGCACGCTTACAGCGAAAAATGGTAACTATATATAAATGTTATGATCTTATTAATTGTCTTAATGTGTTATAATTGATGATCTTATTATTTGTCTCAATGTGTAGTTAGAAGATACAATAAGTGAAGAAACATCACTTCCGGAACATGTTTTGTCGAAGGAAGCTCGTGTGGGAAAGGATGGAGTTGTTAGGGAATATGTTTAACATATTTTTGACGAATGTGTAAGCATAACATTGTGCCTTTAATTAAATCAAAAGTTTATTAACATATAATTAATTTTTAATCTCAAATAATAATTTTCGATATGTAAATGAATTTCAAGAGACTCTATCTCAATCCTTAACCACAGGTGAGGACAAGGATTGCAGGAGCATACTTAGTCGAGTACTAAATGTTACTGAGTATTTCGGTCGGGTGAGGGGTAAAGGATTTGGTGTGACTCCATCTTCCTTGTATAATCATCCAAAGAAAATAAATCCTAGCAATCAAAAAGTGATGCAATCGTTGGAGGAATTAAAAGCACAAGTCTGTAAATTACAAAAGGATAAAGAGAGATATACGGTGAAAAAGCGCGGTTCAGAGTTGAAAGATACTAGTAACAAAGCTAGTATCAATTGTCAAAAGAAATTTCCCGAGGTAATTATATATGTTCTTATGAAATTAACTTGGCACATTTATTTTAATTGACATATATACACATTAACAGTAACATATTTATTATTGGTTTAGGGCATTTTATCTTGTCAACTATATTTATCGTCACTGACTTATTGCATAGTTGTCAAGGGAAAAGTGCATAACACTTTGGGAGACTTACTTCACCATAAACCGCTCCCTATTGGATATCTGAAAGTATCGGTTGATATTGCATTAGAGATGGATGTGTTGCTACTGATACCTGACGTTGTTTCAAAGAAAACATTGATGCGAGATGTAATAGGATCGTTTGTTGCATAGCCGTCATACCTCATTTTCATAGATGATGAGGTATGTTGAAAACCATTATGAATCTTTTAGTATTGAAATGACAATTATGAACCATTGTGAAGATCATTCTGAACCATTACGTACATTTTTTTACATGGTAATGTTAGACTCCTACAAAATCCAATCTAAGGATAAATTAATTTTGCAGCACAACGAGTCTATTTCATCACAAAAGGAGGTATATTGAAAGTGTTAATTATATGATCCGATTTCAAAAGCTTCATGATTTTATACTTTTTACCTAACTTATATGACTTTTAGATTTCTGCTCAAGAGTCACAACAAGTCAACAAGAAAATTAGTAACATATCCAACAAAAAAAGGATCTTCCAAGGACCGGGCCAAAAAGAGCTTTTATACCTTGGTTTAGGATGTGTCTTGAAACACTTATAGGAACATCAGATTTGATGGATGGTGATATTCGTCAAATAGATATGGAGGAAGGTGTTTTTATTTTTTCTCATTCCTAAATAATTGCAAGAGATGACATGAATCCGATTTTTTGGCATGTTGAATTAGGCATCGGTGTTATGCATTCATACATATAGTGCGCCGATCAATCTATTATTTAATTAGTTGAACAATTTATTTACAGAATTCAATGAAAATAGTCTAATGTTTATTATGTTTTTATTTTAGGTTCTTGTATGACAAATTGATGCACGAGAATCAATTGTCAAACATATTCTATTTTTGTCTTCTGCCCATGTCAATGCACCGTTAATTGCTCAGGATTCAGATTCAGTAAGAGAGCAGTTAGTCGAGAGATTTATGACCAACCATACCGAAAGTTTGAATCTTTTACCGTATAATACTAGAAACGGGTTAGCTTTTCATTCTAATTTCATTATAATCTTTGTATCTTTTGCGTATAAAATTTCCATATAAACTTTTGTTTTGTTTTACAGTGGTCACTGGTTGTTGGTTGCTTTTAATCCTCCAAGAGAAGTGGTGTATTATCTAAATTCATTAGATGCTGATCAGAAAACATATCTGAATATGAAGGATATGGTTGATACGTAAGTGAGATTGTTCTAAATATTTGTGTGTATTTGTATATTTAATTATTTCTTTGAGGTTGTTCTAAATATATGTTTTTATTTTGTTAGAGCAATACAATTATTCTGATCACAAAGAGAAGCTCGAGTACCACAATGGAGGTATATTAATTTTAACACTTTTGCTTATAATAGTGATGTTACTTGATAAAATAAGACAACTATACATTCTTATTTGTTTTTTCTGTGTAGAGTCCTCGTTAGCGTAATGGTATAATTTGCGGTTATTTCGTTTTGAGGTTTATGAGAGAAATCCTTTATTTGGATCAAATAGAGATTCCAATCATGGAATGGATTTATAACTTAGGATTTATTTTAATATTTATCAAATATTTCATATAATTTATTACTTTTAACTAAATCATGTATATTATGTTTTATCATGTAGTACTTTGATGAATACAAGTGTGCTCATTACTCGAAAGATAAATTGGAAGAAATCAAGGAGGAATTGTGTGAATACTTTATTGAGAAAAGAACCATATAAGGTATGGAAGTTGTTGTTTAGTTATGAAATGTTGTTGTATAGGTTTGGAAGTTGTTGTATATTAGGAATCTTTAGAAGTTAAAGGATTTCTAAGTGGACAAATTGTTATTAGAATTATGGATTGGTGTGTATGTGATGCATGTTTGTGTTGATTTATATCAAATGGTTTATGTGTTGAATTTTGAATTGGTGGACAAATTGTTATTAGAATTATGGATTTGTGTATATATTTTTTATTATAATGGTATATAATGCCTATCTTTAAAGTCTTGTTTGTTGAAATAAATGCTCAATGGTTAAAATATAAGGCCTATGTGTTGAAATAAATGCTCGTTGAATGTCATATAATGCCTATGTGTTTGAAACAAAGGCTTGAATTATACAGGTTTATGGAATTATTTCCAAAACTATGACTTCTAAAAAATAAACAATAGGCAACGCTTTTAAATAAAAAAACACTTAAAATGTGATTTAAAAAAAAGTATTTTTAAAATTTACGTGAAGCAAAGAAAGCGCTTTTTAGAAAAAGCGCGGCCTATAGTATGCAATAGAAAGCGCTCTCCATTAAAAGCGTTGTCTTAAAGTGAAATAAAAAATACATTAGACAACGCTTTTAAAAGCGTTGTCTAAAAGGGGACAATAGAAAGCGCTTTTTCAAGATGTCAATTGAAATCATAAAAGGCTATAAAAAGCGCTGCTAAAGGCCATTTTAGAAAGCGTTTTTTCAGTAAAAACACTGCTAAAGGCTTACTTTAGAAAGCGCTTTTAAAGATAAAGCGTTGCCTAAGGTATACATAAGGCAACACTTTTGCATAAAAAAGTGCCGCCTTTACCTACAGCAGCGCCACCTTAGGCATCACTTTTAAAAGTAAACCTGTATAATTATTACCACAGTTAACAGAAATACCGTTGTAAAATTGGTGTTACTAAAGGTCTATTTTATAGTAGTGATTTTAAGAGCATGTCATCAGATAAGCTTCACTTATTTATTTTCTCTCTCATAAATATGTTCTTATGTGTGTGATCCTCCTGTAAATTCTCGTAACATTGACAATTATATTAAATCACATATTAATGTACTAAATAATGAACAATATCTAACAACACATCAGTGTTGCTGGAGTGACAAAAATGTCATGTGATTTTACGAAACCTTTCATTGATAATTTTTATATGTACAATTACACTTTTATCCTCGTGTATATATTGAAAACAAGGAACATACGTGTTACCTTTTCCTAGATCATTATTGGACTCTTATACATTTATCATGATATGAAAGATGGGAAAATTTTATCTAGGCTACTCATGTCCCTTAACATGATTTATGGAGTATACTTCAACCATTTTTACGCCCATCATATTAGGGATAACATTTAAGCAACAATAAAGTACTTAACTCCATATTTAAGGTCCATAGTGGCTTCAGGTTAAAGGATGGTATTCACCATTGTAACTGCGTGAATAACTTATATTTTAATTTTTTCCCACTACACAATAAAGCATGATTACAGATACTTTAAGAATATTCTCCTTATGTTTAATGGGGTCTCAAGATTAATTCATACTTAACGTTTCATCAAATGGGCTACCAATTATAGGAATTTTATTACAATAAATTAATATCTTATTATGATTATAAATAATTTGATACAAGTATCAAATTCCAATAAAAGTATAGGCCTCTAAGGCTTACACAAACAATATTCAACTAGCACTAGATTCAATTAGACGTAAATCTAATACTCATTCATATAATATAATCATCATGTTTCTGTTGCGCAAGAGGCTTTGTTAGTGGAACCGATATTGTCAAGAGTAGGTACTCTACATATCTTCACATCTCAGTTATCTATTATCTCTCAAATGAGGTGATGACACCTAAGTATGTGTTTGGATTTTTTATGAGATCTAGAATCCTTAGCTTATAATATGGTATCATTCTCATCACAATAAATATCAATGGAATCCACAATGCTTGGGAGCATGTCAAGTTTAATAACGAACTTTTTGATCCAAATATATTCCATTGAAGTAATATTATACTTGGTCTGAGTTGTAAAATACAATAATTGTAGCACTCTTTAAAAAATTTCAGCTCAGTGAAACCATTTAATCAAAACAAATAACTAGATTATAATCTAAAGTCATGTTTATCTGTCTAGAAGCTAACGTGTGTGTATCATATTACAACGAGATCTTCCTGACTCCCATATATCAAGAATAAACCCTTACTTATTCTCAAGTTCTTAAGTATATTATTGACAATGATCCAATGAGCATCACCGGGATCGATCTTGTCATTCATATTTCATATTTCATAATCATGATATGAAACGATAGCAAGTAAAATCCAAACAAATATAAGTATTGAAACTAGTAAAAAAAATTCATCATAGTCAACACCATGAATTTTGTTCTAGCCCTTTGGAAACCATTATTGCCTTATAGGTTATGTACCTTATCATTAATGACAGTCTTATTTTTTTAATACCCATTGGCATCCTATAGAATTAACTCTTTAAGAAGGTTATACCAAATTCTAAACCTGGTTTATGTACATGGAAACTATTTTAGATTTCATAACCTCTAGCCACTTCTTAGACTCAGGACCACTAATGAACTTTCGGTAGGTCGTAGACTCATCTTAATCCATGGGTGATACAATCCATTTGCTCTCTTATGAGATATACATATATCTTATGATGGATTTGTATCTTGTTTGACCTACACTGGTCTTATTTTTTTCTTGAGAAGTTCTCTCTTCCACGACTTCTTATGTTTCCTATGCTTCTTCCTCTAAATGTGTGTCACTACTTTGTGATTCTTAAATTTCTTCAAGCTATATTTTTCTCCCACTAATTCCATTGGAAATAAACTATTTTCTATGAATACTACGAATCAAGAAACAAACATGTTGTAGTTAGAAGGATTGTAGAAGAAATACCTTTTTTTTCTTTAGGATACCCCACAAAGAATAATTTATTAGATTTGTGCTCAAGCTTAGTTAAAATTTGTCATTTCACTTTAACTTATTAATCGCAAATTTTCATGTAAGACACATTTGGTCTCTTACCACTCTATTTCACATATAATGTATTTTAAATTGTTTTTTATGGAACATAATTAATTATGTATGGTGTCGTTTATAGATCATGTCCCATAAAATAGTTTGGAAAATCGATGTGACTCATCATGAACTGGACCATGTCTAACAATGTGTGATTCCTTCTACTGGATACATCATTCCATTATGGTGTTCCAGAAAGAGCAATGTGGGACAAGATCCCACACTCTTTCAGATGATCATCAAATTCTAGGCTTAAATATTTACCGTATTGATATAATATAAGTTTTTTGAAATATTTTCCTAGTTTTTTTTACTTCATTTTTGAATTCCTTGAATTTTTCAAAAGATTCATATTTATGTTTCATTAAATACACATAATCATATTGTAATACCTCAAAATTTTCCCTCTCATTTCCTCAACATCTTGCATAGCATTTAGCATAAACAAATTCATGAAATAATAAAAAACATTGCATCATGTGTATCATAGTTGAGGCATAGGCATGTGATCTTTGATTGGAGAAATTGAAGGCTATACAAAGGAAACCAAAGAGCCACAAAGCTTCTCAACCTTTTGCAAAGGGTTCACAACATCCCACAAGTCCTCACTTGAAGCCACAAGCCATGGAAATATTTGAATTGATCAAAGGAGGCAAGCAGTGCAACATCTCTTGATGAAAGGGGCCAAATTAGGGTTTCATTTCTACTGGGCTTCTCAATGAAATTTTGATTCAAAGTGGGTTCCATTGTATTATATATGATGTCAAGTGCCTAGGTAATTTCATCCATAGAAACATTTTGGAAGAGGTTCAATTGGCCAGATGAATGGAAATCAGGGATTTGGGGAAAAGTCAACCATGCTGAGGAAAAAGTCAACTCCTGACTTTTTGAGATCAAAATCATGAAATTAGGGTTACAAGGATCTTATGGTTCAAATTTGATCAAAAAATGATGGAGGAATCAAGAGAAATCAAGAAAACCAAAACTTACGATTTTTGGAAAATTAGGGTTTCCAAAAATGGCAAGTTTTGGTCATTTTTGCAGCAACTTCAAGAGAGGCCTTCTCCCAAAATATGAGGGCCATCAAAATTCTACCTTGAGCCAATTAAATAGGGCATCTTAAGCTTCAAATCCATAGGTGGAACTCATTCATAGCATCAAAATTGAGGGAGATATGATCATTCAAAGTTGGGTAAATCAAGGCAAGCTAGGGCAAAAACCAAGGCAGGCCTTGCATCCTGTGCGCGCGCTAGGCAAGGCATTCCATCAATCAGGTGGTGGGTCATAATGCAAGCTATTTTTCTCCATTTTAAAGGCTCCAAATGAAATTTCTTTAAACTACAAAGTTGTTTATTGGCATGTTTCCAACAACTTTGATGTTCAAAGATTTTTCATTTGGTCAATGGTTTGAAAGCTATGAAGGGGAAAAGTGTGTGCCTTACAACTGATCATGTGTAGGCATCCATGGCACAAGACAAGGCAAATCGTGCAGACCCATTGTGCATCCTCATGATGTGATTTTCAATGGTCATTTTGAGTGACTTAGAAGCTTTATCTTCGCTTGTCATCAGCATCAAACATGTAGTATGAAGTATCTCCTTCAATTTGATCACAAGAACTTCTTCATTTGATGACTTGTGCATGAAGAAACATTCAAAGGAAGGTCACAATATGTCATTCACTTTCTTGTGTAGCAAGGCAGTATGTTTCATGTTGGGATCAACTCAAATCAATTGTGTATGCTTCATCCAATTTGGTAGTGTTCACAAAATGCATTTTGAATACATGATCACCTGGCTGCTGGTTCATATCACATACCATGCACCCATTTTGCAATTCATGCCAAGTGATTCCCTTTCACACATTGCACTGCATGCTGCAACTTTGATCCAATGAGCTTCATGCTGCAACCACATTGTATTGAGCCTCACCATAGCAAACAAGAACTTCATTACATGTGATTGAATCTAGCCAGCTTCAACTCGAGCTCCGACTAACTTCACTCACTATAACTGATTCTCCAAACTAACTTGACTCAGTTAACCACACTTCCAATTGTTAACTAAGTCAGTTAAGGGTTTAATCAGGGCTATATAAGGAATCAACCATTGCTGAACACACACTTCATCATCTTTGCTCTGAAATTTCACCTTGCACTCATAACATTCTCTCTGAAAATCTCTTGCATTTTGCTTCGAGCCAGCTTCAATTTCCATTGCCATAACTCATTCTTCCTCAAATCATCATCATCATTATCATCATCTTAGACACAAGCTCCATGGATTGCATAACTTGATTCTCCAAGGATCAACCACCTTCTTGTATTGCACTGCATTTTGGATCAAATCATCATCAACTTCATCAATTCAAGATTGAGTTTCATCCAATCATCTTCACCATCAAGTGTTGCACGATCTCCATGGAATTCATAGCTTGAAGCCCCAAAGATCCACTACTGCATAACCTTACATTGCAATGCACCAGATCCAATTCCTCAAGCATTCCAAGGTACAAAGTGTTTATTTCACTCACAGTGTTCAAGATTAAGGTCAAAGCAAAGCATAAGAGCCTCATCTCTGGTTTTCCTCAGCTTTTGGTATCCCTGCAATTCAGGTTCCTTCATGAACTCTATTTGCTTATTTCCTTCACTTCTTGCTAGTTTTGTGATGTATTGAGCTCAATAGGAGCAGTTTGATGACTGGCTAGTTGATAGACACCGTAGGTGTGTAGATGCAGTTTTTAGGTTGGTTGATGTTTGCTTCGATTTGCACGATCTAAGAAACCTAAGCTAAAACTAAGGCCAGATATAGATTCAGGGTGAGGAGGCGAGCTAGACTGTGGTCTTAGATTTCATTTTAGGGAAGATTGATGGAATTCCCTAACCAGAGTGACCGAAGAAGGTGACTGGAGAATAGCTCCGGTCACCTGAACAGTAGCCCTAATTTATTGTCAACTTTATATCCTGGCCTTTAGATCATGTTCATCCAACGCTCACGAATCTGCCAGCAATTAAATGAGGCACATGTAACTCAAGTGTATTTTTATGAAGCATTTCCTCAGCATTCTTTCCACACCCTCAGCACATGTGTTTGAAGCCCATTTTAGTGGTTTTTGTTGCTGTTAACACCTCTCAGGCCCATCCAAATAATTCAACCTATTTTCTTTTTCTTATTTTCTTTTCATTTTTATTCCATTTTCGTTTTTGGTTTTTAAAAATATCAAAACTTCATGAAAACTTCTGAATTAATTCATGAGAGATTTTTGCATTTTCCGCAAATTTTTTATAATTTTTGTTCATATTTTTCTTTTATATTTTAATCAGAATTAACTTCTCATGGAATTAATTTCTATTTTCTCATTTTTTGACCAATCTTCTTGTCCATTTTTTCTCCCAAACCATAAAACATAAATAGCCCATTCTTTTTGTATTAATCAGTAGACTCATCAAAATTCCCTACCATATTTTTGTTTTGATTTTTAAGTTACCTTAAGATATGTTTTGAACCCTTTCTTTCACACACATGCTCATAAACCCTAATCCATTTCCATATCATTTGAACCCTAAAAAATGGGAATTTTTGTGAGATTTTTGGTATGCAATTCACTTTATGGATTTTGTATTCAAGTGTCAATTTTCATAATTTTTCATGACCATTTAGGATTTTTTTAAGTTGCTTGGTTCACAAGTCATATTTTTGGTCCTCCTATTCCTTTCCTTTGGTCCCATTAGCCTAAGGCCTTTATGCCAATACTTTGAGGTCATAATTTTGAGTCTCTTAGATCCTATAGGATGTCTTTAAGAGTTAAATACAACCATTGTGCCTTCACCTTTAATTTTTAGCCTTGTCTTGAGTCTTAAGTCATATATGTCCCATTTTAACCTAATTCCCCTCCTTTTTCCATCTTAAACACTTCAAAGTCCATTTGCACATGAATTAACTTCATTTTGTCTTTGTTTGGTGTCTTAAAAGTGTTTTGTAATCATCCATACTTGTTCATCTCATTTTATAACCTTTGTACTTCCTTTTGAACTTCCTTTGCCACATAAAAGACTTTAGAAACCCTAATTTGAACACCTAGTCTTAGGAAGCTTCTTAACCCATCATTTGTGAATATTTTCCAAGTCTAATTTCCATTTTAATTTGTTGCCAAGCCCCTGGTTTTTGTATGGGGAGGTCAATTCCCTTTGGGAATTTTTGAATTTTCTTCTAAGTCACTTTGTTCCATCTTTAGAGTCATGTTTCCATATGCATTCTCCCACCTTTCAATTTCACATTTGAGTACCTTTAATTTGAATCTTTTCTTTCCCTTTTGATCTATTCATTTCCTTCACTTACATATAATTCTAAGTTCTGAATTTTTCATTTGCCTTTGAGTTTAGGAGAGTTTAGTAATAGTAAGCACTTAGGTTATCTTTTTAACTTCATCCTTAGGGTTTAGTAGTACTTTAGGGCATAGTTTGACTTTAATCCTATTAATCCCTTTAGATACTTTTGAATTGATTTAGCTATTGACTTTTTAAGTTTGTTACCTATTAGGATGCCTTAGACTTAGGTCTTAGCCTTAGAAGTTCACTAATACTTTCTATTAGCTAGTGTGAGTTGTTCTTGAAGTTTGCCATGTCATAATTGTTCATACTTCTTCATCATGCTAACATTTGTTTTGTAGGGGGGAAGATTGAGGTAATCATCACTTCTTTCCTATCTCTTATACATTTAATTTTCTTTGCCTTAGCACTTTGTGCTTTGTTCATAGGTTTCCCTTTTGTTCTTTAGATTCAACTTAACTTCCTTAGGAAGTAAGTTGAATTCTAACTTGCTTCTCTTTTCCTTAGGTTAGAATACCTCATTAACCATGGATCACCTCTTTGTACATAATAAGATAACTTAGGATTGTGTCTTAGTCCCCCATTAGCTTTGACCTTTTGCCTTTTGAGTCTTTCTCTTCTCATCTCCAAATAAAACCAAAAACACTTAATAAATGCATGAAAAGATCTCTTATGTATAACCTTATTCCATGGGGCACTTACATTCATTCCATATTGGAATAGTGTAGGCTTGTATAGCATGATGTACAAGTCTTATCAATGGGTTATTTCACAAAGAAAAAATCTAAAAGATACTTCTTCACAAAAGCTACAAAAACATCTAATAAGTTCAACAAGCTAGTGAACTTAGACCCTAATCCTTGGAAACAAGTCTTGGATAAATTCTCCTTGCTTGGTGTGCTTGTTCTATTATTCCATCTTGGAATGTAGTAGTAAGTACACATTCCATGGAAAAGAGTTTGAATTCACTTCCTTGTGCCAAATTCATAAAAACTCTTAAAAAGCAAACAACAAACAATAAGCGACTTTCCTGCGGGAACTTATTTTCTCATCTCATTCATTCTGAACGCGAACTTGCGACGACTTGTCTCGCATGCAAGAAGGTAAACGCACTCGTACCAGACGAGCCTGCAACACTTGAGCATAGACATACGTAGTTCCAACTATAAAAAACACAAACAAATAGTTCCTGCCATAGTTAGGCGAACTATGTCGACTATGATCCCCATTTTCCCGATGAGGTACGTAGGCAGCGGGATAGGGCCCGTTCGAGCACATTCTTTATTTTCCCCATTCTTTCTTTTCATTCTCTCTTTTCCAGTTCCTTTCTCATTTCATTTTCCATCCCAGTTAGCAGTTCATTTGTTCAGCAGCAGTTATATTCTTTTACCCTTTGAAACAAACAAACAAGCGTGGATCCCGTCGAGTACGGCGGACGATCTGGGTGCTAATACCTTCCCAGGCCGTAACTGACTCCCGAACCCAGATCTTTGGTTCACCCTGTCCTTTCCTTCTTCCTCAGGTTTGTGCAGCATTACCTTTCCCGTTCCTTCAGGATAAAAATGTCTGGCTGGCGACTCTACCTTTTTCGCGCCACTTTCGCGTTTGTACTAGGATGAAAATCCCAGGAGCGACACATATCTACTGTAATCATCCGCAAATGTATGAAGGCCAAAATATCACAAGCTTTTTCATCTTTTCTTGTGAATGGGGACATTTTCATTTTTTTCAAGTAAACAATATCTACATGTCTCATATGGTTCATAATTAAAAGAATTCAAGAGTCATTATTTATGGAGTTTAAAATGTATTTCAAATCTGCATGGTCTAAAAAATGCTAAAGTTATGTCGGATTCAACTCATTAGGTTTCATCCTTTTAATATCAATGTTATGGATAGAAATTTCAAGATCAAGGACATATATTTAATTATTTATTTCTGCACTAGCATAGAACATATCATTTAAATAAATAGAGCAACATTTATTCTTTATCATAGATGAAAAATCAAATTTATCCAAAAAATAAATGGAAATAATATTTCTATTGATTGTAGTTACATAATAATAGTTCTCTAACTAAATTTACAAACCACAAGGTAAAGTTAATACATAAATTCTCACGGCTAAAGCAGTAACATTTGTTTCATTTCCAACTAGTAGATCAACTTCACCCTTTTCAATTATCTACTCCTTTCATCTCATGCAAATTATTACAAATGTGAGAATCACATATGGTATCAAATACCAATGATGCACAATTAGATAAACTTATTTTTTTAATAAAAATACTTGAACATGAAGTCTCTACTCTTTTATTTTTATCTTTCAAGTGCATTAGGCAGTTCTTCTTCCAATGTTTAGTCTTATCATAATGGAAGCAAGTATCATCCTTTGATATATTATTGTTAGTGAAATTTTGTTTCTCAGAGGATAGATGTAAAACGTGGTGTTTCAACAACAGGTTCAACAAGATAAATTGAAATCAACACAATATAAGATACTACTAGATGATGAAGCAGAAAAATAGTAAATCACACTATCAATTAGTAACCCAGTTTGATGAAAGAACACCTATGTGAGGTGAGAGGATCTGATGATGATCAGTGGTGCTCGGTAGCAAGCGTATGATTATCGGTGGTCGTGTATTAAGGATATATTGAGTGTTATGCTCTTTAGGGTGTAAAGAACGTGCATTATTGGTATTTGTCTCTTCTCATTGAGAGGAGATATATTTATAGGTCTTTAAGACCTAGGGTTTGAGTCACCCTTAGTGGCGTTAACCACTGCCTTCTTTTTTGAGGAATTTATTGACCACCTATATTTAAAGATTTAGCGGGGACTCCTTTTTTCTTGGCTCACATGTCAGAGTTTCCTCTGGGGGGTCTCCGAGTCATCTCCTGAGTGACGCAACACATTGGTTTAAGGCATATGCAAATATAACATTATAAATTACCTATCTAGAAACCCCAGATTTGAAACCTCTCACAGAACCAATAAAAATAAAATTTGCTCCTAAGAAGGTTAAACCAACATCGAGTGTCAATTTAACAAAGAGGTGTCCTTCCTATTTCGAGCATGTAATCACACATTTTTCGAATTCTCCATTTCCAAAATCTCAAAAAAAAAAATTGTTAACAAAGGTGCACGCATTAGCAATCCATCTCTTTCGCCACCTTTATAAAAAATCATACACATTGAAGAGATGTTAGTTTTTGTGCACAAATACATTAAAAGGATTAGGGATATTAAAGGTGACAATAATTGCAGTTATCACATTGTTTCAACTTTACTTTGTAAATGAAAGAAGAATCATACATTTACCTACCAACATCTTATCAAATAGTTGAAGAATCATAAGGAATCTTGCACGTGATCTATACAAGAAAAAAAAACAATTTAATAAAGTTCACTAACATCTTATTCCTTGTGTTAGAGGTTCAATACGGGAGGCAAAATGGATGTGTTTCCCTGAAATGACTCATCTTCTTGCAAGTGCATATAATTGGGTGTGTATCGATCTGACTTGATATGATTTTTCAGAAATATTTTTCCCACTTCGAAGTGGTCCACCTCAAAATCCAAACGAACATATTATATGTGTTGAGTGACTTTCAAAATAACAACATTTTGTTCAAGTTTATTTGAAACCAAGGTGTCATATACCACAGACATCGTCAAAGTGGACAACTCATTCCACAAAAGAAGTTGATACTTGGCCAAATAACTTTTTGGATCAGAAGGAAAAGTTCACCCAGTTGTATAAAGTCAAAGGCAGAACCACCAATAAATATAGATTTAGGTGCGGTGACACATCTTTTATTGTATTTTAGTTTCTATCTTACAATGTATTTAGGCATTGACTCGTTTTTTGTATGCAATGTTGGATTGTTATTTTTAATAATGTAATTTGGATACATTTTAATGTGTTTTAATGTATATCTAACATTACTTGTATAAATATTGGACTCGAACAATTTATGTTACTTTAAGTTGTTCTTCTTATTTCTCCAATACTTCTTATTTGTGATAAAAGGAAAGATTTATGTCTCATTTCGTATGTGTTTTAGTTTTTCATAACATGAAATTTTCTGAATTGTAATAATTTAACTAACCCTTAAGCATTATGAAATTGAATTTGAGAATGCACTAAGTTTGAGTGAATCCAAATTTAAAAATCCAAACTTTTACACCTTTGAATTGACAAAAATATGAGAGAATTAGACATTTTTATTGTGGTGGGTGAACATCATATAAGGTGCAATTACAAAAGTCTTTCTAGAAAACAGAAGAAATATTTGGACTTTAAGATAACTAAAATTCAACTTTGATCAAACATAGGGCTTGTTTTTCCATACATGCTTTCCAATTTTCCTCTATCATGTGAGTCTTTTTCAAAAGCTTTAGATTATACTAATTCATAGTGGAAGAACCATGATCCAAGACTTTCATTGATTTATTTTATTCAACTTCAGATATGATTTGTGACTTAATTGACAAATATTTAAATTCGTATGTGGTTGACCTTTTGAGTAAAATAGTCGACGAAAGTGTATTAAAATTGGATTTGAATTTAGATGGAAATATGAATCAAAACAATTTATTAAATATTTTATAAACTTTTACTTCAATTTATTCATTAAAAATAAAATTCGTTAACTCAATCTATTATATTTTTCTTTAATAAATGTTCAATCCATCAATTTAACTATCAATTAAATTAATTTGCTTAAACAATTTTTATTAATTAATATTAACTTATTCATTCAATCTTTATAGGAAAATGCTATGCAGAAAGAGATTTTACGTCCTTAATCTTTTTTGTTGTTTCTTTTTCTTTTGTTTTCTCTCCTCTTGCTAAAAAAAAAATTCAATTTATCTTTTTTTTTTATTATAAACAATATATTAAAAAGGAAGAAAAAGGGGTTCTTCATCCCATACAATACAATCAAAGAGAAAACAAAAACTAAAAAACTAATTCACAAAAAAAATCAAGAGGAAACGTCCAATCATACAAACTACACTTCATAAGAGAATTATCATCTATGGCAAGCGACTTCCAATAACTCACCACAATAATATGCAAAACCGCATCGACATTAAGGATTTCGTCATCGAAAATAATACGATTTCTCACTCTCCAAATGTTCCAACAAGTAACAAACCATATGGAGCAAATATTATCTACTTTACATTTTCCCAACAATTTTAAGTACCATGACATCACATGGTTATACGAATTGGTTGGTAGACCGACCCAATAAAAAACCCTCTTCCAAATTAATTGAGCTTTGTGACACAAGAAAAATACATGATAATTATCATCAACATCATTAAAGCATAAAACACACACCTTATCGTAGTTAGATTCCACAATACTCATAATTGCAAGATTCATGCGGGTCGGAAATCTATTGAGGAACAACTGCCAAGCAAAAATTTGAACTTTCAACGGGATAAAACACTTCCACAATAAATCTAAAATGATTATTATGGAATCCTCCAACGTAACAAAAAATTCAGCATTCACCAAGTAGTCATAGTAAGATTTTACCTAATAATCATGACTCACCTCTAATTTCCACATCCATGAATCTTCACGAGATTGACAAAGCTGGACATCAGCCAATAACATTTCCAATTACATCAAATCGCCTTCAAAATTCGAGTAACCACAAAATTGAGCCTTCCTAACATTCCACCTCTAATAACCTTACTCCCACTCTCCCATATCTTGGACCATCCAACCTTTGGAATCCGTACTATCGAACAACGCCAGATAGACGCAATTCAGAGCAACATTCCCAATCCACTTGCAAGACCAAAATGGGACAACAACACCACAACCGATTTTGGCAGAAACTATATTTGAGAAGTAAACCTCATTATACGGTTTCTTGACCATCAACATGTCATGCATCCACAACGACATTTTACGAGAGCTAGCAGCATCATAATCATTTAACACTTGGCTAGCTAAATTGCCATATCAGAACTTTAGAAAAGGGGCCGCCAAATTTCTTTACCGTCCTGCATAAACTTCCAAAGCCGTTTCGAAATCATAGCCGTGTTGAATTTACTTGCATGTTTAATACCTAAACCACCACTTTTCTTTGGGTTGCAAATAGAACTCCATCTAACCCAAGCAATTCTTTTGGTATTAGCCGATTCGGACCAAATAAATTGACATTGAATCTCTATAATATCCTTCACAATCTTCCGCGGAGCCTTGAAAAAAGAGAGATGGTGAATGGGCAGATTGGTTAAAATAGAATTAATGATAGTAACTTTGCCACCTATCGAAAGATTACGGCCAATCCAAGTCGATAATCGCGTCTTCAAACACAAAAGGACGGGATTCCAAAAAGAGAGCTTCATATGGTTAGCACCCACCACAATACCTAGGAATTTGAAAGGTAGCACACTTGATTTACAAAAGAGAAACCTTTCCGCAGCCTGCAGAAATTCGTCTTCGACTCCTACACCGTATAGACAACTCTTAGCAAAGTTGATTTTCAGGCCCGAAATTAATTCAAAACCACGAAGGATTGACTTAAGAGCGCAAAGGTTATAATAGTCGCCATCACATATCATTAGTGTATCATCTGCGAATTGAAGAATATTAATTTCATAGATTCCGTTAAGCTTGAACCCAAACAGAATATTTAAACCAGCTTCCCTCCTAACCATAACAGCCAACCCGTTGGCCACAATAGCAAAAAGGATAGGAGATAACGAATCACCTTGATTTAAACCCCGCGAAGCCTTGAAATTCGATGATGGGATGCCATTAATCAGAATTGACATATAGCTATTGCAAACCACCCCTTTAATCCATCGCAACCACTTAGGACCAAACCCCATAGCGTTAAGCATATCAACAATAAAATCTCATTCAACGCAATCGTAAGCCTGCGCGAAATCGACTTTAAATAACAGACACTTTCTCTTCGATCTCCTTGCCAAGTCAATTGTTTCATTAGCGACAAGAATACCATCCAGAATTTGACGCCCCATTATGAACGTTGTTTGGGAAGACGACACCAATCTGTTAATGCACAGTTTCCACCTATTGGCCAGCAGCTTCGAGATAATGTTCAGGATGCAACCAATCAGACTTATAGGTCTAAAATCAATGAAACCTTGCGGGCTATCTACCTTTGGCACCAAAGTGATGAACGCTGAAACAAAAGGTTTAGGCAAGGCAACATTCTTGAAAAAATGGAGAACGTGGTTTGTAGCGTCAAGGCCAACAACGTCCCAACGCCGTTTCAAAAAGTTAAAATTAAATATGTCATTGCCAAGACATTTATTACCGTCAAACTGACACACCACTTCATAAACATCCTCCCTCGAAAAATCTGCTTCTAAACAATCCTTATCAAGCTCTGTCAATTTGGCAATATCACTCAATCTAATCTTAGGCCTGATATTACCGTATCACAAAAACTTATGACCTAAAAAATCCCTTGCAGCAACTTTAATACAGGAAGGGTCCTCAATAATAATATTGCCCACTTTAATTCGAACCCTAGGTATTCGCCCTTGCTCAACCCCAATTCAACTTATTTATCTTGAAAAAATATTAATTTAATACAAACATATATATAAATTATTTTAATATTAACGATAGATATTAATGAAAAATATTACTAAAAAGATTTTAATTAATATATATTATTTTACATCGTCGATGAACATAAATTTAAAAATAATTATGAAATACTCAAATATTTCTAATCATTTAACTTAATTTTAAGAAAATACCACTCACATTATGTATTAGTTTAATCATATTAATAAAGGATTTAATTTAAATGCACTGACGGTGTAAATAAGTGTTAGACTATCAGTGAATTATAATTATTGGATGTTAGAACATGTTTGACTTTTATTTTAAAAATTTATAAAATAATATAAATTGATGGATGGGTGATAATAATAAATTGATAGTGAAATTTTTTTTACATTGTCAGTGCATATCAGTTACTCTCATTAATTAAAATAATTTTTTAATAAAAAAATTATAATAATATCAAGAAATATGATCTATGGCCGAGATATATTTTTTTTTATGTAGTGTGTATTAGATTTCATTACTTCTTTTGAATGAAGAAAGAAGTTAAACATAGTGTAGTCATGTTTGGTATATAATTGAGACAATTATAAATTTATAATGAAAAATTAACTTAACCCTGGCAAAGAATAACCTTAAATAATAAGTTAATTTTTAATTTATATACATTAATCCAAACCCAAATGTAAATTAAATAAATTAAAACCAAATAAATAGAATTTGAATTACATTCAACAACATTCCTTAATTCATATTCAAGATTCAAAAATCAACGATACTAATTTTAACCCTCAAATTGATAAAGTTTTCAGTTTTTATTGTATTGGTCAGCACATCTGCAAGTTGTTTCTTAGTGTTGCAGTGACCAAACTCAAGCACTTCATTCTGAACTTGATTGCACATAAAATGAAACTTTGTGTCAACGAACTTGCTTCTTCCATGCAACATTGGATTCTTGACAATACTAACTGCTGCATAAAACATATACAACAACGAATGGAAAATGGATATCATCACGTAGAACCGGCCGTTGTTACGTGGCGTATGGTTGTATATATGTTACATACAATCGCGACTGTATGACCGTTGTAGAAAATTTGAAAGCGCGCGAGATATTACCACAGTTGATTTAACTAACAGTTATAATATATTAAAGATCTCAGGTTCGATTCACAACACCTTTTTGGTGTGTATATATATATATATATATATATATATATATATATATATATATATATATATATATATATATATATATATATATATATATATATATATATATATATATATATATATATATATATATATATATATATATATATATATATATATATTATTCTACGGTGTTCACTCTATAACCACAATCATATCATTAAATTATCTGCTTTTTTAAATAAAAATATTCATTTATTTTATAAAAAAATCCATTTTTTAACATATATTTTTGTGAACCGTATCAGAAAAGAGACAACAATTGTATCATAACAATAACGGTATCGTATTATATCAAATCCATATATTGGATTAGAAAATCAAACATCGGGCAATACAAATGAGTAGGAACTGTCCTTCCATCAGACAATCGCCAATGAATATACCTGTCGCGCCCTCTGATTCGAAACACTGGAAAAAAAGCAAAAAAAATTATATATATATATATATATATATATATATATATATATATATATATATATATATATATATATATATATTACATCAAAAGAAAAATGACACAAAACAACCTACAATATATTATATAGCATTACATAATTGTATCTTAGTGTTTTAATTTTATGCCTCTTGGTATCTTGTCTCTTGGTGTCTTGACTTTAAATGTAACGCCCCGATTATTTATTTAATTATTTAATTTAAATAATTGGAATTGTGGTGTATTATGTGTTGTGTGAAGTTGGTAGTATGTTGAAGGAAGAATGATATTATTTTAATATTGTATGAATTTAAATAATTTATATTATATTAAATAAATATTGGAAATATGAAGAGAAAAGGTAGAATGGTAATTTGATGATGGAACAGTGAGGGCAAGATGGGCAAACCTTAGTTGGGGTCTAAGGGTTATGTTTGGAATTTGGAAAAAAGGGAATCAGTTCGTGAAAACTGATCGTGAGTTGAAACATATGAACAAAGAGGAAGGAAGAATAAGGAACTATGGCAAGAGCTTGTAGAGGAGAATTCCGGCTAGGAGAAGGAAATCGTCCATCAAATTAAGGTAAAGGTGGGATTTCTTCATCTCCTGAGGATTTTATAATACAAATAGTAGCATAGGATCGTTGAGTTGGAATCCATGAGGTTGAAGGTTTTTTTATGAAAAGCATGTTAGAACAATTAGGAATTGTTGAAATTGTGGTAACGGTATGAATTAGGTGATTGATTGTAGGATGAATGGTGAAAATTCTGAGTTTTATGACCTTAAGAAGGGTTTTGGAGTGTGAAGATCGTAGCAGGGTCAGACTGATTCGCAGAGGAAAATCTGCGAAAATCGCAGTTCTCGCTTAGCGAGTTGCCACTCGTTTAACGACCGTGTGAAAATGTTGGACCCTTCTTGGTAGAAAGTTACTCGCTTAGTGAGCACGAGGTCGCTTAGTGAGAAATGGAGTGAAAAATAAATTATTTTATTCTGAAAAATTCTATAAAATCCTTTATTTAATATATTAACGAATGAGGATTGATGTAGTGATGTTAGAGGCATGCATGAAAGGGTTATGAGCTTGTTTAGAAGAATAATGAACATAACATAATAGAAACATGAGTTAGTATGTATATATGTTATTAATGTTGTTATGTGTTGTTGTTGTTGTTACTTGTCCTTGATGTGGCTATATGTTGTTGTAGTTGTTGATAGGTGTTATTGATGTTGTTATAAGTTGTTATAGTTGTTGATATATGTTGTTGATGTTGTTATGTGTTGTTATCGTTTTGGGTATATGATGTAGTAGTTGATATGTGTTGTTGAAGTTGTTGATATATGTTGTTGATGTGGTTATGTATTGTTGTTGTCGTTGTGGTTATATGATGTAGTAGTTGTTAGGTGTTGTTGTACATTGTTGGTGACAATGTTGCATGAGATAGTTGTTGTTGTACGTTGTTGGTGATGTTGTTGCATGAGGTAATTGTTGTTGTACGTTGTTGGTGATGTTGTTGCATGAGGTAATTGTTGTTGTACGTTTTTGGTGATGTTGTTGCATGAGATAATTGTTGTTGTATGTTGTTGGTGATGTTGTTGCATGAGGTAATTGTTGTTGTACGTTGTTGGTGATGTTGTTACATGAGGTAATTGTTGTTGTACGTTGATGGTGATGTTATTGCATGAGATAATTGTTGTTGTACGTTGTTGGTGATGTTGTTGCATGAGATGATTGTTGTTGTATGTAGTTGGTGATGTTGTTGTATGAGGTAGTTGTTGTATGTTGTTGGTGATGTTGTTGCGTGAGGTAATTGTTGTTGTATGTCGTTGATGATGTTGTTCCATGAGGTAGATGTTATAGACATTGCATATTATCATTGATGGTGCGTGGCATGTGTATAGTTAGGGATGGTGTACCAAGGTAGGTGTAAACACCCCAAATTTGCCCTCACCCATTCACACCATGGCTTGTGATCATTTCATATGCATAAACACAATCATATCATCTCATATCTCATTTTTGATTCACTGCATAGATTCTAAGTCATCTGCACCTAGGGTTTGTGATCTGAGCAATCCAAGAACCTCCTGAGCCACTCCAAGGGCCATCAATCATTTTAAAGGGATCCATGTGTGTTCTTGTATCATATTACTTCCTCTCAAAGTCAAGAATGCAAAAGGATCACAAGAACTGGGATTGGTGTGGATGCAGAGCCAGGCTAGACTGCACAGTTGACCTAAAATTAGGGTTTTGGTTTCAGAGGCCATAACTCCAAATTTTTTGGTCATTCTTGTTTCCATTGGTCTCTATATGGTATGGGGAGTATGCATATCAATTTTCATGAAGAAATTCCATGGGAAAGTCATCTGATCAAGAGTTGACTTTTCAGACAAGTCAGTGCAAAATCAGGGCATCTGAGGCCCCCAATGACCCAACCAATGGTTGATCTTCATCATTTTGAGTGTATGTGGTCTTTGTTTGATCATGGAAGAAGGTTGAAGTTCACAAAAATCAAGAATTTGGAGTTTTTGCAAATGTTGACTTTTTGGGCATAGTTGACTTTTCAAGAATGCTTCATTTTAGGTCATTTTTCAAGCCTTGATTCTTGATCCAAAAATGCTTCAAATGGAAAAACATTGGTCATGAAAGTTGTAGAATACATTTTTCCCTTTTCAAAAAGTACAAGAACATGATCAAATTCTTCTTGGATCAAAAGTTATGGTGTGACAAAGTTGGCAAAAATCATTGATTTTCAAGATGTGCACCAAATGGAAAGTTTGCAAAACCATGAACCAATGTCATTTGTAACTTCTAATTCACTTCAAACCATGACATAAACATTCTACATGTCCTAAAAATCAGAATTGGACCAAGGTTTCACATGGTTATGGTTTGTGTAACAAGACTTTTCCATGAAGTTTCAAAAGTGGGCCAACTTGCAAAACCATCATTATGCTTCTCACCACTTGCTGCCTTGGCCTTTGAACCAACCATAGTCTCTCACCACACCATGCTGCGTCAGCCCTAGCCCTTGTACCAAGCTAGAACCAAGCCCATGCCTCTCTTATAAACAAGTTGACATTTTGCAAAAGTGGACATCCCAATCACAGCAGGCCAGGTCACATCACCTGACCAATGGGAGTTCTTTATGCAAGGAAAATGCTGGCCATAACACTCAGGAAGCAAGGCTGAAACAACACACACCATCACATTCACAAAACAGACCCCAGCTGCATTTTTGCTTCGAATCCCTCTGCCCAGCCATAAAACATCAAAACCATTTCCACACTTCAACTCACCATGATTCATTGAGAAGAAACCAGCCAAGAACCAGGCCTGAAACCAGCCACAAAGCCACTTCACCATTTTCACCTCAGCCTGCATTTCTCTTCGAATCACCTTCCACAGCTTACAAACATCCAAACAAACTTTACAAAGCTTCTCCATTCACCATCTAGATCATAAAGAACCAACCACAATGGCCTGAAACTACCAGAATCACCATAGCCATTTTTGACTGAGTTGAAGCAGAAGCTGTCTAAACTCCTTATCCAGCCAGCATAAATTCCTTTTGAGCATCCAAGCATCCTCAGAGGGTTAAGTGGAGTGGATTGCACTGAAGGAAGTGGCCAGAAAGTCATCAGAGTGAAAGCCTCGAATCTCAGGTAGCTCCAAAATTATTTTTCCAGAAATCGTTTTTCATGTTATAAACTTGTTCTCTATGCTTCACTGAGTATCCTGGTGCTTTTGGTTTTGCAAATGGTGATGAAATGAGAGTTTAATTGCTCTCTGAAACTTGCGTGCCCTAATTCTTTCTTGCTTCGATTCAGCTTTGTTAGGAAATATAAATTTGTTTTGAGTGAGGGTTTTGGTTCGTGAGTGGTTAAGGATCATTTCCCAATTCTTAGATTTCATTTTAGTTAGGTTTTTGGGGTTTTGGGGATTTTCAGGGGAGATGCTGGCCGGAGAAGACGACCGGAAGTCTTCTCCGGCCGCCTGAAAGTCATTTGTGCCCTAATCATGTAATTAACTCCCATTTGAATCTGGAGCGTACGATCCCTTTGACCAGTTGACCTCCCGCGTGTGTGTGTGGTCCAGATCTGTCTGATTAGCCCTAATCCACGTGTTTTATTTAATTAATCCATAATTAATTTAATTAAGTCAGAATGAACCACAGCCCTTGGATAGCGCGCGTGGTCAATGAATTCAAACTCAGACTCAATCTCATCCCTCCATTCTGTTGACTTTCCTTTATTTTCACTTATTTTCATATTTTTCTTATCTGTTTTGTTTAATTTATTAAAAATAGTTAAAAATTCCTAAAAATTATGAAACTTTTTCTCATAAGTTTTATTAATTTTTATGACCCAAAAATATTTTCATTTTATTTTTTATCATTAAAAAAGTATTTTTAAATATTTAAAAGTTTATTTTTAATTGGTTAATGAAAATTAATTTATTAAAAATACTTTTAGGTATTCAAAAATCACCAAAAAATTCATGAAATGTTCTAAGACATTTAGAAACATTGTCCAACCTTCAAACCAAATTTCTTTTTTGATCTTGATGCATTTTGAGAATTTTTCTTTGAATTAAAATCATTTTTGTGCATTATTTTGATCCCAAGTTCAAAAAATCATTTCTGTCTATTCATGAAGAGTTGGACATTGATTCTTTTTGCATTGTATTGTGTTTAGCATGTAGTTTGTAAGATTAATTTGGAATGTTTTGATCTTTCATTTTCAATTTGTTTGACATTTCTTTTGTTTAGGAGCCCTAAAAACCCTAATAACTTAGAAAAATCATAACTTGAGATTGGTTAAGAGTTGAGACCTCCCCTTTGGACCTTGGTTTAGTATAGGTTTAGGGTTTCTTTGAGTGGCATTTTCCATTTTTTATCTTAGGGTTTGCTTCTGTTTTTGGTTTTTGTTTGTTGTTTGATCCATAAACCCTAATTTGGGCTTCCATGTGCATCCATCTTGCATTCTCTTGCATGCCATGACTTGCCATGACATTTCAAGCATCCATGTGATTCATTTGACATCATAAGACATATTGAAAGCATGTTTGATCATTGCATCATGTATTTGCCATGTTGTATGCCATGTGCACTTCATCACTTTTCATATTTGTTCATGGTTCCCAGCTTGCTTCATTTGCATTCATGAACTTGTATGATCATCTCCATGCCTTGTTTCATGTTTGTACCATCTCATAGCATCATTATCATCATAAACATGCTTCTGGTTTTGTTTATCATCATGTCATCTCATCACATTTAGCATTGCATTGCATTTTCTTTTCTAACATTTCAGGTGGTAAGTAACTTTGAGAAGTGAATTTGCCTTCACTTCTCATAACTTTTCTTTTCATCTCTCTTGCATCCATTGCTGCATTTTGATATGTGTTTGAGTTTGAGCTTGCTCATTCTTCTTCTCCCCACTTTCTTTCTTCAAGTGACTTGACTTCTTGAATGAAGCAAGTTGCTTTGCTTCTCTTGATCCTTTCATCTGCTTCCTGGTGGTTCCATTGAAGATCTTTTTTGTTTAACCTCACAAACCTTAGGAACAACCAAGCATGACAATGATTAGGGTTTTGATTAGTCTCCCCCCTTAGTTTTACCTTTGTGTCTCTTTTGAGTCTTCTCTTCTCATCTCATAATCAGGGACTAAACCCTAAAGGCTTTAAGGCTTTGTGATTAAGCTTATGCCTGCATCCTTCTCTTAGGATGGAGTGTATAACTTTAATCCTAAGTGTTAAACCCTTAATGTGTTTAAATCTCTTAATCAATCCATCTAATAATCATCAAGACATCACACTTGTAACTTGGGCCTTGCATTAGGGTTCTAATTCTTCCTTAATTGGTTAAGAAGGACTAACCCTAGTGTTAATGGACAAGTCCCCATCAAGTTGTCTTACAAACCATAAAACTCACTTCATCATCATACCATTAATTAAAATCCACTTAATCAAAGGCTTGTTTTGTCATGAGTTTAATCCCTAATCATGGATTAAGTTGAGGAGCTTTCCTCAGCTTAAACATTCTCACCTATTATCCTTCTATTAGGATGGTGTAATGAGTCTGTTTAATCCTTGATTATGGCTTAACCTCATTACTCAACACTAAACAAAAACACCAAAAACATCTAAATAATCACAAGTATGTTAATGATCTTAATCCTGCATCAAAGGTGATTAAGTGTGAGAAGCTGACTTCACACTTAAGGTATTCTCATTACCCCTAATCAGAGGGAAGATGTGATGAGTTTACTAACCCATTGATTTAGGCTTAAGCTCATTAACTTATGACAAACTCTCAAAAGCAATAAAAGACTGAAAACTCAAAAACAAACAATAATCGTCTCCTTCGGGATTCTTTTCTCATCTCATTCACTCACAAACGAGAACTTGCTTCTTCCGTCTAATGCAAGACAGTTTGCACCTGAGCCAGACAGGTCATACACTTGAGCATAGACAAGTAAGCAGTTCACAAGTCAATTCATCTTTCAGTCTCTTTGGGTCGAACTACGGTGTTCTGACTTCCTCATTGCACGAGAGGATACGTAGGCATAACTTAACAGTTATCGAACAAAAGTCTCTGTATATTCCCCCTCTTTCAGCATCTTTCTCTTAGCCTCATTATCATGAGCAATTCATTCACATTCTTACACTGACACATCATTATACACTTCACTTCACCTTACACTGACACCTGTACATCCTTTTCCAGCTCATTTATACACAAATTGCACTGACACTACCCCTTTAAAACACAAATTTTTTTTAAGCGTGGATCCCGTCGAATACGACGGACAATCTGGGTGCTAATACCTTCCCAGGTTGTAACCAACCCCCTTTCTCAGTCTCTCTGGTTCGCAACCGTCTTATCCATATCTTTCTAGGTCTATGCAGCATTGCCTTTCCTCCGGGATAAAAATGCCCAGCTGGCGACTCTATTCATCTCCAGTGAGTTCACGGCTGTGTGTTCTCACTGTTCCCTTCGCCGACCGTTCGCGTCTGTACCTTTATTTGGGCCTGGTCCCATTTGTCGGGAGCGACAGCTTGGCGACTCTGCTGGGGAAAGATTGCAACCAGGGCTTCTGGTTCTTTTTGTGGGTTCCTCCTAGCGCTTGTTTGATTTGTGTTTACTGGGGTGTTATCTGTGCTTGTGTGTTTTGTTTTATTTACTGCTTTATGTACAGTTGCTTTATTGCTTTCTTTATAGCTTTTGTATATATCATACTGTCATGCTGTCTGGCTGGATCTGGTTTTGCTTTGGTGGGTGGGTGTTTCATTGAGAGTTAAGGTCCTATACCTGGGACCTGAGTGACACCTAGGCTAGAGTGAATCATATTCTTTCCCATTCCATTTCGGTCTGGTGCGGGAATATGAAACACGGTTCAGATATGGGTTTCTTCTTGAGAACTCTGTGTTGCAGATTTCCTGCAATGCTAGGGCTATCTGGGAAGCCTGCTAAGTCTGGATGACCTTTTAGTATTGACCTTCAGAAACTGAGGTGAATTAGAGGAGGAACTTTTATGGTTATTGTAAACACTGTACCTCCGGGTTAGAAGTGTTTACACTTCTCATAACTGATCCAAGTCTGAGGATCCTTGTTTTAGAACACCACCTGTGAAGGGGTTGGGCTGTTTACAGGTTTGCAGGTACCTTGACCTCAGAATACCCTGTTACTTTGCTTGTTAAGAGTACTTCATTTTGGGACAGTTCTTGTGATTCTAAAACCCTGGACATGTGGCTCTTTATTTGAGTCCCCCACCTTGGTTACTGGATTTATAGACCTCCATCTGGTATTCTTGAATATGTCTTGGACTTATATCAGAACTCTTGATCAGATCCGGCTCAGTCACAGACCCTTGCATATCATTTGCATACATACTCATTGCATCATATTGACATTTGCTTATTTGTGTTTCAGGGTATCCATCTTCATTTGGTTTTGGTTTTGACCCCATCTTCAGTTTTGACTTGTCTTCATCAGCTATCTGCTTCAGTTATCACCTGCACCAGCCAGTCAGTGGCCCACTTCTTCAGTATTATCATCAGCACCTGTCTCTATTCAGTCTCAGCATCATGGCTCCTAAAAAGAGCAACATCACCTATCACTTTTTCCAGCCAGAGCTATCAGACATCAGGAGGATTCAAACCCTGATCACTCCAGATCACATACCTTTGTTCAGGGAGCATTATGGAGATATACTGGACATGGTTATGGATCTGGACCCTTCACAGAGAAGCCTGATCCACACCTGCATTCAGTTTTATGATCCCCCATTGAGATGCTTCACTTTTCAAGACTTCCAGTTGGGCCCTCTATTAGAAGAATACTCATCATTGGTTGGCATACCTATCAGGGGTGGAATTCCATTCAACCCTGAGATGGTCTTTCCTATTAATGGAGAAGTAGCAAGAGCTTTGCATCTGGAACCTGTTGTGATTGAACAGCATATGACCTCTAAAGTTGGAATCCCTGGCTTCCATCTGGATTTCTTGATCTCTCAAGCTACCCTGAAAGCTTCTTTAGGAGAGTGGAAGGCTGTTTGTGCCTTGTTGGCTTTGAGCATATATGGAATTGTGTTGTTTGCAGATGAGCCTCGATTCATTAGCAAGAATGCAATCCATCTGTTCATCTTGAAGAACCTAGTGCCCACTTTATTGGGGGATCTCTACTATTCAGTGCATCAGAGGAATGAAAAGCAGAGGGGAAGATTAGTGAGGTGTTGTGCTCCATTATTTCATACTTGGTTTCTCAAGCATCTACCCAGGACAGATGCATTTCTAAATCCTCATCAACAGAGCAACTGGGCTAAGAGACTCACTGCTCTGACTTCAGCTGATATCAAGTGGTGCACTCAAAGCACCAAGGGCAGGGATGTCATCACCAGCTATGGGCATTTTCCCAATGTGCCCCTAATAGGAGTTAAGGGCAGTATTAATTACAACCCTCTGTTGTTCAGAAGGCAACTGGGCTATGCACTGGTCCGCACTCCTAAGGCACAGGACTTGGTTGAAACTCTTTATTGTGAGAACAAGACTAATCTGGCTACTGTTAGGCAGGCTGCTTGGGCCTGGGATAATGTTCAAACCAAGGGAATAACCATCTTGGGGAAGTGCAACAATGTGGCGTCAGCACAATATTATGAGTGGTCCTATGCCAGGGCCCAATTCTCTGGAATGCCCTTTACCATAGAAGATATGCCTGAATCATCTTCAGCACCACCCCCTGCCACTATCAGTTTGGAGGAGTTTGAGAGCTTGAAGGAGAGAAATGAGAGGTTAATCCAGGCTTTGCAGAAGACCCTCCGGGAGAGGAGTGATGGTATGAGGGAGATTGAGAGGCTAGAGAAGTTAAGAGTGGAGCATTTGACTAAGATTGAGAAGTCTGGGGATTATATCAAAAAGTCTAAGGCCGGAGAGCAAATTCTGAAGAATGCTTGCAAAGAAGCCCAGTTCCAAAGAGCAAGGACAGACTTGTATTTAAAGGAGAGTCAAGCCCGTTGGGTCAGGATCACCGAGGCTCGTACCCTGGAGGACAAGAGAATTCAAGACAGGATAGAGCAACTAGAAGCTGGTGCAAAAGTGCAGCAAGAAGCCCTGGCAGCAGCCCAGAGGGAGATATCAGAGCTAAAGATCAAAGCAGGAGTGAAGAGGTTGAAAGAGCAAACTCAGCACAAGAAGCTAACAGCAGCTGTTACAACCCGGAATCTCCTCATCAGGAATCTCACGGAACGTCCGGCTGATCCTGTGACCGAAGCACTTCTTAAGGAAGTTCGTGAGGATAAGCTTGGTCTCGGTGTTTGACCATTTGTTTGTTGTTGCTTCCATTCCATGTACTTTTTCTTTTCTTGTGATGTATTTTGACCCCTCAGAGGGCTTGTATTTGTAAGACAAACTATGTACCATTTTACTTTTGTAATATATATATTAGTTTGTTCCATCCGGGTTTACTTCGAAAGCAACGTCAACAGTATCATCTTCAAGGGTCTGGAAGGGTCAAAACTGAATGCCAAACCGGATACCTTGAGAACAAATAAGCATAACTGCATTGCATGCTAACCCTTTTGTTTGTTTTGTAGGTTTTTGATTTATTGCCACTAACTCTGTTGTGATGTTCAGGAATTATTGCTCGGCGCCGAGTATTTCCCCTCAATCGTCCGCACCGTTATCCAACCCGAAACAACCTTCCGGGAATTCAAATGGATCAGGTACAGCAGGACCTTGCAGAGGTCAGAAATCAAATGGCAAACGAAAGATTGGAAATGAGAACGCAGATGACTCAGTTTATGGAAGTGATGAACAACATGGCTCAGAGCCAGGAAAGATTGAGGGCCATGGTGGAAAGGCAGAATCAAGAAGATCCACATATAGGAACTGCCGGCACTAGCAACAATGAGAGGGTCCAACCTCATGTCAATCCCCCAGTCTTTGGACCACACCTCCATCCTGAGGTCAATATTCCTGCAAATGTTCTAGGGGCTGCCACTGCAGCCAGGGTACTTCAAGAAGACCCCCAAGAGGACCAGTTTACAGTAATGGGTGTTGGGGAAGAAGCTTATGATAGAAGGCTGGATGAGATAGCTGAGAAATTGAGATCCTTAGAGTCTCAAAACTCTTTGGGTTTTGATGTTATGGATATGGGCTTGGTAGACGGGGTCAGGATTCCCCATAAGTTTAAGCCTCCTTGTTTTGAAAAATACAACGGGACTTCATGCCCCCGGACTCACTTACAATCATTTCTGGGGAGGCTGAAGGCCTATACTATGGATGAGAAACTCTGGATGTTCTATTTCGAGGATAGCTTAACTGGAGCGTCAAGAGAATGGTACTCTCACTTGACAAGGGCAACTATTAGATGCTGGAAGGACCTGGCAGAGGCCTTCATCAGACAGTATCAGTACAACTTAGACATGGCACCCAACAGGACTCTCCTAATGGGAATGTCACAGTCGTCAAGGGAAAGTTTCCGAGAATATGCCCAGAGATGGAGGCAATTGGCTGCTGCTGTTCAACCACCTATGTCTGAAAGGGAAATGGCAGATATGTTCATGAACACCCTTCAGGGGACTTACATTGACAGGCTGGCTGCTTTCTCTTCCACTAGCTTTGCAGATGTTGTCATAGCTGGGGAAAGAATTGAGAGCCTATTGAAGATGGGTAAGATCTCAGACAACGGTGCAAGCTCGTCCAGTAATACAAGAAAGCCTTTTGCAGGCCCGAGAAGAACTGGCGAGACTAATGCCATCCACACCAACAGGGGCAGGCCCCAATTTGTTCACAGATCAATAGCAGCAGTCACCATTCCTGCTCCAGCTCATCCTCAACCAGTTTATCAACCTCCGCAACAAAACTATCAACAACAACCTCAGTACCATCAACAGAATCCGTATCCTCCGAGAAATTACAACAACAGCAACACCAACAACAATAACCAGCAAAGGCCATTCCAACAGAGGCCTTCTCAAGCTAATAAGGTGATCGATCCGATCCCTATGTCATATGCTACATTGCTGCCACAACTCCTGAAACTCAATCTAGTTGAGCTAAGGACATTGGCACCTCCAGATCCCAACAGTCTACCCAGGAATTACGACTCCAACGCCAGATGTGCCTTCCATTCAAATGCACCTGGCCACAGTACAGAAAAGTGCAGAGCCTTGCACATGAAGGTACAAGACCTGGTAGACTCGAAAGCTCTGAATTTCGCACCACCACCCAATGTCAATAAGAATCCAATACCAAACCACGGTGGTCCCAGAATTAACGCTATTGAAGAAGACAAGCCGTCTTATTTGATAACCAGTGTGGGTCAGATTCGGACACCGTTGGTAGAGATTAAGGCTCAGCTCCTCGAATGTCAAATGTTCCCGGGGCGTGAGTTAGGGTGTGCTTACTGCAATATTTCAGTAAATGGGTGCGATGACTTGAGAAATGGCATAGATGGTCTCATTCAGAGTGGCCAGCTCCAAATCACCACATCGTTTCCTACAAATCCAGCAATTTCATCAGCAACAACTCCGGAACTTCCTACAACTGCAACAACCATTGTTCCTGACAATTCTTCGGTTTCATCAACAAGTACTTCATCTGTCATTTCAACTGATCAGATATCAATGAATGTTCCTTCTACAACTCCAGCACCACTCCATTATGAAGCTCCTACAACAACAACGTCCATACTCCCGACAATGTCTCCTACAACACCAGCAACAAATCATGAAGATGTCTCAACTGTCACCATATTCTACGATCCAGAAAACAACTCTGCCTACAACTCAGAAGGTGCCGCTCCCATCAGGGCACCAGTCACAATTTATTATGATCCACAAACTATCACAATTCCTCCCGCAGCTGTAGTCAGTCCAGTCACTATCACGGTGCCTGGACCAGTACCTTATGAAAGCAGTAATGCCATCCCGTGGCATTACGGTTCTGACCTGTACTGTGAAGGACAAAGAATCACTTTTGAATCATCAACCCCTGCACCACAAATTGACAATGTGGGAGGAGGCGGAGGCTTCACTCGAAGCGGACGTCTCTTCGCCCCACAAATTCAGAGACCCACCGCCGAAGCAGAAGCTGCTGCCAAGGCAAAAGGAAAAAGCTTGGTGCAGGAAGATCAAGCTGCTAAGGAAGTTTTGAAAACACCATTCGATCAAGAAGTTGATGAGTTTATGAGAATCATCAAAAAGAGTGATTACAAAATAGTGGATCAGCTTCATCAGACGCCTTCCAAGATCTCAATCCTATCATTGCTTATGTGCTCCGAAGCCCATCGGAATGCACTACTCAAAGTCTTGCACGCAGCTTACGTGCCTGAAGAGATCACTGTCAATCAGCTAGAAGCTGTAGTTGGAAATGTTAATGCTAGTCATGGACTAGGGTTCACTAATACTGATTTGACAACGGAAGGCCGCAACCATAACAAAGCCTTGCACATAACCATGGAATGTAAAGGTGCTGTCCTTTCCCATGTGCTGGTAGACACGGGGTCCTCCCTCAATGTCTTACCTAAGAAGGCCCTGGTGAAGCTAGAATATGACGGATTGGCGTTGAGACCCAGCAACCTGGTGGTAAGAGCCTTTGATGGTTCAAAGAGATCGGTTCTGGGAGAGATTGAGTTGCCCGTAACGATTGGCCCGCAGACCTTTAAAACTACCTTCTACGTGATGGATATACAGCCTGCCTACAGCTGTCTATTGGGTAGGCCATGGATTCACGCCGCTGGCGCCGTGACCTCTACCCTTCACCAGAAGTTAAAATATGAGTGGGAGGGTCAAATCGTTACAATCTGTGGAGAAGAGGATATTTTTGTTAGCCACCTGGCTACCTATAAATACATTGAGATGGATGGGGAGATCCATGAAACAATGAGCCAGGGGTTCGAAGCCTTGAATGTGAATGAAATATCTGCTGTACCTGGTACTTCCATATCATCATACCAACAAGCCCGGAAGGTTGTTGAGGGAGGAAACGCCCAAGGCTGGGGCAAACTGCTATCGGTGGAGAAGAAAGAGGACAGATTTGGGTTGGGTTACAAACCAACTCAACAAGATCAAGCAGCGGCTGCGAAAGAGCCCAACTTTGTGAGCGGGGGGATGCTCACCCCTAATGCTGTCAACTGTCTGGAAGACGAGCTGGAAGAGGAGCGCAACCTGGAAAGCTGGATTCGTCCAAGGATCCCGGGGAGCAGTATCTCAAACTGGTCTTCCTAGGAAATTATAAGAGTTACTCATGCAGAGTAATTATTATTTCCTGTATTTTTATAGCATGCATCAAAGTCTTGCATCTTGCCCAAGATGACAAGACTCATTTTGTAATCGGGCCATCTGTACTTTTTGTGCAAACAAGATTAATCAATGAGACATCAGACATCTTTTTGCAAATGAGTCTTTTCCTTTTCCACTCACTGTTTTTCCATTTTTCTTTTTGTACAAAAAATAAATGGCAGTGTTTTCAAAATGTTAACTTTATTTCACTTTTCTAAACAAGATTAAAATCAAATCACTAAAATGAACAATTAAACCCTTGCAGAGAATGCCTTCCAGACAGCACCGACAACAACACGGCTATGACATCGTATGACTTTGACAATCCGATCAATCAAGCTGATGAAGGGGTTGAAGAAGAATATGAGCTTCCTGAAGAGCTGGCCAGGTTGTTAAGACAAGAGGAAAAGGTTATTACTCCTCACCAGGAGGAAGTTGAAGTGATCAATCTTGGTACAGATGAAGACGTGAAAGAGGTTAAAATCGGGGCCTGCCTGCAAGACTCAGTGAAGAGACAACTGATTGATCTGCTTCAAGGGTATGTAGATGTGTTTGCTTGGTCTTACCAAGATATGCCAGGGTTGGATACCGATATTGTCGTGCACAAGCTGCCTTTGAGAGAAGAATGCCCGCCAGTTAAACAGAAGTTGCGCCGTACTCGTCCGGACATGGCAATGAAAATCAAGGAAGAGGTACAAAAGCAATGGGACGCCGGGTTCCTTGCTGTAACTAGCTATCCGCCGTGGGTTGCTAATATAGTACCTGTGCCTAAGAAGGATGGCAAAGTAAGAATGTGTGTTGACTACCGGGATCTGAACAGATCCAGCCCGAAAGATGATTTCCCATTACCTCACATTGATGTATTGGTGGATAACACGGCTCAGTTCTCGATATTCTCCTTCATGGATGGATTTTCAGGATACAATCAGATCAAGATGTCACCTGAAGACATGGAGAAGACAACATTCATTACGCCTTGGGGCACGTTCTGTTACAAAGTGATGCCATTCGGACTGAAGAATGCCGGTGCGACGTATCAACGGGCTATGGTAACATTATTCCACGATATGATTCATAAAGAGATAGAGTGTTATGTGGATGACATGATTGCCAAGTCCCTTACTGAAGAAGACCATCTGGTGAATCTGCTCAAGTTGTTCAAGCGTCTGAGAAAGTATCAACTGAAGTTGAACCCCAACAAATGCACATTCGGGGTGAGATCTGGTAAGCTGCTGGGTTTCATTGTAAGCGAGAAGGGGATCGAGGTTGACCCTGACAAAGTCAAAGCCATCCAAGAGATGCCTGCACCGAAAACAGAGAAAGAAGTTAGAGGGTTCTTAGGTCGATTGAACTACATTTCAAGGTTCATATCTCACCTGACGGCAACCTGTGAACCCTTGTTCAAGCTGTTAAGAAAGGAACAAACGGTCAGGTGGAACGAAGATTGCCAGAAGGCTTTTGACAAGATCAAGGAATATCTGCAAGAACCTCCAATCCTTATGCCACCAGTTGAAGGAAGACCTCTGATAATGTACTTGACAGTATTAGAAGAGTCGATGGGGTGTGTGCTGGGCCAGCATGACGAGTCTGGTCGAAAAGAGTATGCAATATACTACCTAAGCAAAAAGTTTACCGACTGTGAACAACGTTATTCACTGCTCGAGAAAACTTGTTGTGCTTTAGCGTGGGCTGCTCGCCGACTGAGACAGTATATGTTGACCCACACTACTTTGTTGATATCCAAAATGGACCCAGTTAAGTACATTTTCGAGAAGCCAGCTCTTACCGGACGGGTTGCAAGATGGCAAATGATTCTCACAGAATACGACATACAGTACACATCTCAGAAAACCATCAAGGGCAGTGTACTATCTGAATATCTTGCTGAGCAGCCCATTGATGACTACCAGCCTATGAGATTTGACTTCCCTGATGAAGACATCATGTTCATAAAAGCAAAAGATCATGAAGAGCCTGTTCACACTGAAGGGCCTGACCCAGAAGAAGAATGGACTATGATGTTTGATGGGGCTGTTAATATGAATGGTCGTGGCGTTGGTGCAGTACTCATTACACCTAAAGGAGTTCACATGCCTTTCTCGGCAAAACTCACTTTCAACTGCACCAACAACGAAGCTGGATACGAAGCTTGCATTATGGGTCTTGAGGAAGCCATCGACCTCAGGATCAAGACGTTGACCGTATTCGGAGATTCAGCTTTGGTAGTTAATCAAACCAACGGCAAATGGTACACCCACCAGGATCATCTGATACCTTACAGGGATTATACAAGGAGGTTATTGACTTTCTTTACAACAGTCAAGCTTGAGTATATCCCTCGGGACGAGAATCAGTTCGCAGATGCTCTGGCTACCATTTCATCCATGATCAAAGTTCAAGCTGCCAACTTTGTACCTCAGATTTCAGTGTCCAGACTTGACAGGCCAGCATATGTATTTGCAGCAGATGTAGTCAAAGATGATAAGCCTTGGTTCCATGACATCAAGTGCTTCTTGGAGGATCAAACATACCCACCTGGGGCATCTTCCAATGATAAGAAGACTCTGAGAAGGCTTGCTGGTAGTTTCTTTCTGAACACTGATGGGTCTTTATACAAGAGGAACTTTGATATGGTACTCCTCAGATGTGTTGATAAGACAGAAGCAGACTTGTTGATGCATGAAGTGCACGAGGGATCCTTTGGTACCCATGCTGGAGGGCATGCCATGGCTAAAAAGTTGCTAAGATCAGGCTATTACTGGATCACGATGGATGCTGACTGTTGTGCTTATGCCAGAAAATGCCACAAATGCCAGATCTATGCAGATAAGGTGCATGTGCCTCCCAATCCTTTGAATATAATGTCTTCGCCCTGGCCCTTTGCTATGTGGGGCATTGATATGATTGGCAAGATTGAACCAACTGCTTCAAACGGCCACCGATTCATCCTGGTCGCCATTGACTATTTCACCAAGTGGGTCGAAGCAGCCTCATATGCAAATGTTACAAGACAAGTGGTAGCCAGATTTCTGAAAAGAGATATCATCTGTCGATACGGAGTTCCCGAGCGAATCATTACTGATAATGGTTCCAATCTAAACAACAAAGTGATGGCGGAACTGTGCCGGGACTTCAAGATCCAACACCACAATTCTTCTCCTTACAGGCCAAAGATGAATGGCGCTGTTGAGGCAGCGAATAAGAATATCAAGAAGATTGTGCAGAAGATGGTAGTCACTCATAAAGACTGGCATGAAATGCTACCGTTTGCTTTGCATGGGTACCGCACGTCAATCAGAACGTCCACTGGGGCAACCCCGTATCAGCTTGTGTATGGTATGGAAGCAGTCCTACCGGTTGAAGTTGAATTACCCTCCCTAAGGGTATTGATGGATGTTAAGCTGAACGAAGCAGAATGGGTTAGGTCCCGATACGAACAACTGAGTCTGATTGAAGAGAAAAGATTGGCTGCAATCTGTCATGGGCAGTTGTATCAGAAGAGAATGAAGAAAGCCTTCGATCAGAAAGTCAGGCACCGAGAGTACCAAGTAGGAGATCTTGTGCTGAAGAGAATCCTCCCTCCTCATACAGACCACAGGGGCAAGTGGACTCCGAACTATGAAGGACCATTTGTGGTAAAGAAAGTTTTTTCCGGTGGAGCGCTGATGCTCAGCGCCATGGATGGTGAAGATTTCCCATCCCCTGTGAATTCAGATGCAGTTAAAAAATACTTCGCATAAAACGACCCGCTGGACATAAAAATAGAATGTAAGTCCAGGCAAAAATAGGGCATCCCGGCGAGTCAAAAACAGAATAAAAGACTCGGGCAAAAATAAGGGAAAATAAATAATGAAAAAATGTACACCCGCTGAGTTGAAAAGCCGCATTGGACAGCTCAGGCAAAAATGGGTATCCCGACGGATTGAAAACCCGAAAGGGCGATCCATGCAAAATAAGGGAATAAGCGAACAACTGCATTCTGAATTCGCCTGTATCATCTACAACTTGGTAAGCTTCGAATGGATCAAGCTTCAATCAGAATCAACATTCTTCAAAAAAGCAAGATGAGAAGAATGTCCAAAGTCATACGGGTCATAGTGAAGAGGAAGCTCCTCGAAGAGTCATCAACACTGCCAACATTTTGTTTCTCAATTTGTAACAATCTCTTCATTTTAGGAGATTTGTTTCCTTGGCTGTATCTTGCCAATTCAGGGCATATGAATTAATAAAATCAGACTTTTCAGTCATGTTTCGTCTTGTACATTTTTATTTGCAAAGAATGTCTGATGTCTCTAAAAAACTAATCGCATGAGTACAGATGCTTTTCTCTAAAAAAATAAAAACGCATGCTTACAGGAAATGTACTTACTCTCAAGAATGTCTAACTCCTATGACGGAATCCGGTAAGGGATACCTCGGGACCATTTGTGCGTTTCCTTATCTTTGCAGGATTGCAGGTATCCAGAGCACAGCTTAGGGTATGAAAGCTTAACCCTCAGCAAGCTGGCAGATCATTATCAACTCGGTCTATCTTCCACGAGGCACTGGAAGGTGCCCATTTCCCCAGCGAAGTTGCCAAATCAATACTCGCTCAGTCTTAGCACCTGAGTTGCTTCTTCCCCAGCTGAGTTGCCACTTAATACTTATCCCCATCAGAGTTGTCAGGCATCACGAAAGACGCCCATATCCCCGACTGAGTCAGGATCCTCTTCAACAGAATCCCTAGGGAGGTCTCTCAATGATCTCTCTTTATCCCCAGCCGAGTTGCCATCCTACCCTCAGCCGGAGCACAAAAGTCAGGGAACCATCTCCCCACAGAGTTCCAACCTCTATCCAGAAGAGCAATGCATAGGAGATCACAACAGAGTGAAGAAAGCTTCTACAAACCCCAGCTGGGACCCGTGTTACAAGGATATGTCAATCAGTGACCTAAATCCCCAAGCAGATACATCTCATTGAACCTACTAATGATTTCATTCCCAGCTGGGATGTTTACTTCAAACAGATCGATCGAAGATCTTCGCAGCAGCGGGACCCGGATCCCGGTTTTGATATCTTTGCACAATCATAGCATTCGCATCATATTCACCCCCAAAGCGCAGCATTCCGTTTTAACACGGAGCATTGCGGCAAAAATCAAACATATAGCATAATCATGAGCCATGATGTGAATCGAACACTTGTGAATAATAACCATTCATCAGAATACTTCCCCCAAAATCCACCAGAGTCCCAGCAAAAGGCAGCTGCCTCGCAAATCACAAACACCAGTATGTACTCATTTTGGACACCCGTCCGTGTCATCACTCCCCAATCAGGTCGCCTGAACACTCTTTATAAACAAGATCGCTCATATTACAGAGGCTTCCTGACACCCGTCCGTGCCACATCCCCAGCAGAAAGCCAAAGACATCCCCTTTGCACTCACATATACTTATATACACCCTCTTGGCACCCGTCCGTGTCATTTCCCCAGCACAGTTACCTACACTTGGTATATCAGATATATGTTCATATTATACTCTCCTCCTTTCGACACTCGTCCGTGTCACCTTCCCCAGCAGATAAAACACTCATCTATACACTTATACAGATGCTCGTCCGTATCTTGTACATACTTTCATATCCCCACAGATTCGGCATTAGTCCTTGTTCTTTGTTAACCAGTTGGTACTCGTCTGTACCATCATCTCAGAATATGCGTCTAGCGTTTGTTTCTACATGATACTCGCCCGTATCATAGTCTTAAGGATGCTCGTCCGCATCTTTAATCCATACACTGTGTCAAACACTCGTGTCTTCTTGAATATAGGTACTCGTCTGTGTCTACTATTCCCCAGAAGAGTCCCCTCAGATTCAACACTCGTCCGTGTTCTCTGTTAACCAGTTGATACCCGTCCGTATCATCATCTCTGAACACGTGTCAGTTTGTTTCTACCCGATACTCGTCCGTATCGCAGTCTTAAGGATGCTCGTCCGCATCTTTAATCTATACACAATACCAAACACTTACCCTTTTGTTTCTTGGATATAAACACTCGTCCGTGTTTACTACTCCCCAGTAGATCGCCAACAAAACAAATTTTCTTTTTATCTGACATTCGTCCTATGTCATGATAAACCCTGAGAGCAGCCGTACCCTGCTAGGTGGTCGTCCTCCACCTCTTGATGGTCGTCCTCCATCATGCTCATCCGATGGCCGTCCCCATCGTTGATATTTTTAGCAGCCGTCCCCTGCTAGGTGGTCGTCCTCCACCCGTTGATGATCGTCCTTCATCATTTTATCCAATGGCCGTCCCCATTGTTGATTTTGGTTATCTGGCATTCGTCCTATGTCATGATAAACCCTGAGAGCAGCCGTCCCCTGCTAGGTGGTCGTCCTCCACCTCTTGATGGTCGTCCTCCATCATGCTCGTCCGATGGCCGTCCCCATCGTTGACCTTTTATCCGATGGTCGTCCCCATCGTTGATATTTTCGGCAGCCGTACCCTGCCAGGTGGTCGTCCTCCACCTTTGATGGTCGTCCCCATCATAATTCTTTTATTCCCAACAGAGCAGCCGTCCCCTGCTAGGTGATCGTCCTTCGCCTTTGATGGCCGTACCCCATCATCTGTTTATTCCATTTATTCTTTAACCCGATGGCCGTCCCCGTCGTGGTCCCTTTTCCTTTTTAGCCCGATGGCCGTCCCCATCGTCGGTTACCTTGCTTTATGAACTTGATGGCCGTCCCCGTCATGTTTCATTAATTCCCAGAGAATCTTAATTTATCTTGATGGCCGTCCCCATCATAATTTTATTTTTTCCCCAGCTAGTCGGTCGTCCCCGTCTTAGCTTTACCTTTTATCCCCAGCATGTCGGCCGTCCCCGTCATTGTTTTATTTCCTGCACTTTTCCCAGCATGTCGGCCGTCCCCGTCATTGCTCTTTACCCAGCAGTCGTCCTCTGCTCGACGGTCGTCCTCCGTCGCCCACGTTACAATATACTTTATTTTCCTTTACAATCTATATCCCTTTTCTTCTTCATTCTGTGAGTGCAAATTTTGGACTGTCTTTGGTATTCAACCACAAGTTATCTCGCTTGCCTGTTAAGCCGTCGCTTACAACCTGCACAGCTAACTCATGTTTGAATAGGGGCAGCTGTAAACACCCCAAATTTGCCCTCACCCATTCACACCATGGCTTGTGATCATTTCATATGCATAAACACAATCATATCATCTCATATCTCATTTTTGATTCACTGCATAGATTCTAAGTCATCTGCACCTAGGGTTTGTGATCTGAGCAATCCAAGAACCTCCTGAGCCACTCCAAGGGCCATCAATCATTTTAAAGGGATCCATGTGTGTTCTTGTATCATATTACTTCCTCTCAAAGTCAAGAATGCAAAAGGATCACAAGAACTGGGATTGGTGTGGATGCAGAGCCAGGCTAGACTGCACAGTTGACCTAAAATTAGGGTTTTGGTTTCAGAGGCCATAAATCCAAATTTTTTGGTCATTCTTGTTTCCATTGGTCTCTATATGGTATGGGGAGTATGCATATCAATTTTCATGAAGAAATTCCATGGGAAAGTCATCTGATCAAGAGTTGACTTTTCAGACAAGTCAGTGCAAAATCAGGGCATCTGAGGCCCCCAATGACCCAACCAATGGTTGATCTTCATCATTTTGAGTGTATGTGGTCTTTGTTTGATCATGGAAGAAGGTTGAAGTTCACAAAAATCAAGAATTTGGAGTTTTTGCAAATGTTGACTTTTTGGGCATAGTTGACTTTTCAAGAATGCTTCATTTTAGGTCATTTTTCAAGCCTTGATTCTTGATCCAAAAATGCTTCAAATGGAAAAACTTTGGTCATGAAAGTTGTAGAATACATTTTTCCCTTTTCAAAAAGTACAAGAACATGATCAAATTCTTCTTGGATCAAAAGTTATGGTGTGACAAAGTTGGCAAAAATCATTGATTTTCAAGATGTGCACCAAATGGAAAGTTTGCAAAACCATGAACCAATGTCATTTGTAACTTCTAATTCACTTCAAACCATGACATAAACATTCTACATGTCCTAAAAATCAGAATTGGACCAAGGTTTCACATGGTTATGGTTTGTGTAACAAGACTTTTCCATGAAGTTTCAAAAGTGGGCCAACTTGCAAAACCATCATTATGCTTCTCACCACTTGCTGCCTTGGCCTTTGAACCAACCATAGTCTCTCACCACACCATGCTGCGCCAGCCCTAGCCCTTGTACCAAGCTAGAACCAAGCCCATGCCTCTCTTACAAACAAGTTGACATTTTGCAAAAGTGGACATCCCAATCACAGCAGGCCAGGTCACATCACCTGACCAATGGGAGTTCTTTATGCAAGGAAAATGCTGGCCATAACACTCATGAAGCAAGGCTGAAACAACACACACCATCACATTCACAAAACAGACCCCAGCTGCATTTTTGCTTCGAATCCCTCTGCCCAGCCATAAAACATCAAAACCATTTCCACACTTCAACTCACCATGATTCATTGAGAAGAAACCAGCCAAGAACCAGGCCTGAAACCAGCCACAAAGCCACTTCACCATTTTCACCTCAGCCTGCATTTCTCTTCGAATCACCTTCCACAGCTTACAAACATCCAAACAAACTTTACAAAGCTTCTCCATTCACCATCTAGATCATAAAGAACCAACCACAATGGCCTGAAACTACCAGAATCACCATAGCCATTTTTGACTGAGTTGAAGCAGAAGCTGTCTAAACTCCTTATCCAGCCAGCATAAATTCCTTTTGAGCATCCAAGCATCCTCAGAGGGTTAAGTGGAGTGGATTGCACTTAAGGAAGTGGCCAGAAAGTCATCAGAGTGAAAGCCTCGAATCTCAGGTAGCTCCAAAATTATTTTTCCAGAAATCGTTTTTCATGTTATAAACTTGTTCTCTATGCTTCACTGAGTATCCTGGTGCTTTTGGTTTTGCAAATGGTGATGAAATGAGAGTTTAATTGCTCTCTGAAACTTGCGTGCCCTAATTCTTTCTTGCTTCGATTCAGCTTTGTTAGGAAATATAAATTTGTTTTGAGTGAGGGTTTTGGTTCGTGAGTGGTTAAGGATCATTTCCCAATTCTTAGATTTCATTTTAGTTAGGTTTTTGGGGTTTTGGGGATTTTCAGGGGAGATGCTGGCCGGAGAAGACGACCGGAAGTCTTCTCCGGCCGCCTGAAAGTCATTTGTGCCCTAATCATGTAATTAACTCCCATTTGAATCTGGAGCGTACGATCCCTTTGACCAGTTGACCTCCCGCGTGTGTGTGTGGTCCAGATCTGTCTGATTAGCCCTAATCCACGTGTTTTATTTAATTAATCCATAATTAATTTAATTAAGTCAGAATGAACCACAGCCCTTGGATAGCGCGCGTGGTCAATGAATTCAAACTCAGACTCAATCTCATCCCTCCATTCTGTTGACTTTCCTTTATTTTCACTTATTTTCATATTTTTCTTATCTGTTTTGTTTAATTTATTAAAAATAGTTAAAAATTCCTAAAAATTATGAAACTTTTTCTCATAAGTTTTATTAATTTTTATGACCCAAAAATATTTTCATTTTATTTTTTATCATTAAAAAAGTATTTTTAAATATTTAAAAGTTTATTTTTAATTGGTTAATGAAAATTAATTTATTAAAAATACTTTTAGGTATTCAAAAATCACCAAAAAATTCATGAAATGTTCTAAGACATTTAGAAACATTGTCCAACCTTCAAACCAAATTTCTTTTTTGATCTTGATGCATTTTGAGAATTTTTCTTTGAATTAAAATCATTTTTGTGCATTATTTTGATCCCAAGTTCAAAAAATCATTTCTGTCTATTCATGAAGAGTTGGACATTGATTCTTTTTGCATTGTATTGTGTTTAGCATGTAGTTTGTAAGATTAATTTGGAATGTTTTGATCTTTCATTTTCAATTTGTTTGACATTTCTTTTGTTTAGGAGCCCTAAAAACCCTAATAACTTAGAAAAATCATAACTTGAGATTGGTTAAGAGTTGAGACCTCCCCTTTGGACCTTGGTTTAGTATAGGTTTAGGGTTTCTTTGAGTGGCATTTTCCATTTTTTATCTTAGGGTTTGCTTCTGTTTTTGGTTTTTGTTTGTTGTTTGATCCATAAACCCTAATTTGGGCTTCCATGTGCATCCATCTTGCATTCTCTTGCATGCCATGACTTGCCATGACATTTCAAGCATCCATGTGATTCATTTGACATCATAAGACATATTGAAAGCATGTTTGATCATTGCATCATGTATTTGCCATGTTGTATGCCATGTGCACTTCATCACTTTTCATATTTGTTCATGGTTCCCAGCTTGCTTCATTTGCATTCATGAACTTGTATGATCATCTCCATGCCTTGTTTCATGTTTGTACCATCTCATAGCATCATTATCATCATAAACATGCTTCTGGTTTTGTTTATCATCATGTCATCTCATCACATTTAGCATTGCATTGCATTTTCTTTTCTAACATTTCAGGTGGTAAGTAACTTTGAGAAGTGAATTTGCCTTCACTTCTCATAACTTTTCTTTTCATCTCTCTTGCATCCATTGCTGCATTTTGATATGTGTTTGAGTTTGAGCTTGCTCATTCTTCTTCTCCCCACTTTCTTTCTTCAAGTGACTTGACTTCTTGAATGAAGCAAGTTGCTTTGCTTCTCTTGATCCTTTCATCTGCTTCCTGGTGGTTCCATTGAAGATCTTTTTTGTTTAACCTCACAAACCTTAGGAACAACCAAGCATGACAATGATTAGGGTTTTGATTAGTCTCCCCCCTTAGTTTTACCTTTGTGTCTCTTTTGAGTCTTCTCTTCTCATCTCATAATCAGGGACTAAACCCTAAAGGCTTTAAGGCTTTGTGATTAAGCTTATGCCTGCATCCTTCTCTTAGGATGGAGTGTATAACTTTAATCCTAAGTGTTAAACCCTTAATGTGTTTAAATCTCTTAATCAATCCATCTAATAATCATCAAGACATCACACTTGTAACTTGGGCCTTGCATTAGGGTTCTAATTCTTCCTTAATTGGTTAAGAAGGACTAACCCTAGTGTTAATGGACAAGTCCCCCTCAAGTTGTCTTACAAACCATAAAACTCACTTCATCATCATACCATTAATTAAAATCCACTTAATCAAAGGCTTGTTTTGTCATGAGTTTAATCCCTAATCATGGATTAAGTTGAGGAGCTTTCCTCAGCTTAAACATTCTCACCTATTATCCTTCTATTAGGATGGTGTAATGAGTCTGTTTAATCCTTGATTATGGCTTAACCTCATTACTCAACACTAAACAAAAACACCAAAAACATCTAAATAATCACAAGTAGGTTAATGATCTTAATCCTGCATCAAAGGTGATTAAGTGTGAGAAGCTGACTTCACACTTAAGGTATTCTCATTACCCCTAATCAGAGGGAAGATGTGATGAGTTTACTAACCCATTGATTTAGGCTTAAGCTCATTAACTTATGACAAACTCTCAAAAGCAATAAAAGACTGAAAACTCAAAAACAAACAATAATCGTCTCCTTCGGGATTCTTTTCTCATCTCATTCACTCACAAACGAGAACTTGCTTCTTCCGTCTAATGCAAGACAGTTTGCACCTGAGCCAGACAGGTCATACACTTGAGCATAGACAAGTAAGCAGTTCACAAGTCAATTCATCTTTCAGTCTCTTTGGGTCGAACTACGGTGTTCTGACTTCCTCATTGCACGAGAGGATACGTAGGCATAACTTAACAGTTATCAAACAAAAGTCTCTGTATATTCCCCCTCTTTCAGCATCTTTCTCTTAGCCTCATTATCATGAGCAATTCATTCACATTCTTACACTGACACATCATTATACACTTCACTTCACCTTACACTGACACCTGTACATCCTTTTCCAGCTCATTTATACACAAATTGCACTGACACTACCCCTTTAAAACACAAATTTTTTTTAAGCGTGGATCCCGTCGAATACGACGGACAATCTGGGTGCTAATACCTTCCCAGGTTGTAACCAACCCCCTTTCTCAGTCTCTCTGGTTCGCAACCGTCTTATCCATATCTTTCTAGGTCTATGCAGCATTGCCTTTCCTCCGGGATAAAAATGCCCAGCTGGCGACTCTATTCATCTCCAGTGAGTTCACGGCTGTGTGTTCTCACTGTTCCCTTCGCCGACCGTTCGCGTCTGTACCTTTATTTGGGCCTGGTCCCATTTGTCGGGAGCGACAGTAGGGTATATACATTCGAATCCCAAAGGAAAATATTGTGTTATTGGTGCAATCATGAAATATGGATCGTACGTGACCATGAATAAGGGGTCGAGGGTGTGATCATGAAATAGGGATTATAATGGACCATGAAATAGGGGTCGAGAGTTCCGATGGGAACTGGATCATGAAACAGGGATCGATAAATGGTACCACATGCTTTGAGTCTGGTGGAGTCTCATTTACATATATTGTTGTTTGCGTACATAATATTATTATGTGTTTTAGTGTATTTGTTTAGTTGTTGATTTATGAGAAGTGATGAATGCTTGATGTTACTTACCTTTATTTGTATTATTTTTCCCTTTTGTTGGTGTAAGTGTCTCACCCATTCTGTTTGAATGTTATTCCAATGTTGGTAACGTGCAGGTGATCAGGATTAGTAGAGTTCATAATCGGTGAAGTCGGTGCACTCCACGTTAGAGGACTCGGCTCTGATACGTACTTTGGGGTGTAGGGACGGTGATTTTTTTTCCATTGTTTAGTTATTTAAGAAAATCATGTGGCTACTTAACTAATTATTTTATGTATCTTTTGATTTTCCGCTACAAGTGAAACATTTATACTACATATCAGTTTAAGTCGTGTTTTGAAGTTGTATGTAGCACTCAAAAATAATTTTTATATTTAATACTCTGATTTAAAATAATAATTCGTGGGGGAATATTTTGGGTGTTATAAAGTAGTATCATAGCAGGTATGTCCATCCGGCTTGGTTGCGTAGTTGCGTTGTTCTCTAGTATGCGACATGTGAGTGAGAACACTATCCGTACTTGTTTTGTTTTCTATTGCAGGTTGGGAATGAAACAAGTGGGGGAGAAGCGTCTGCTTCTCTTAGATACTCCAGGTGTTGTGATATGGGATATCGTGTTGTTGTATGAGGGAGTGCTACATGGATTGTTCAACGATTTAGAGAATGGTGTTACCCTCGAAGGAAGACAGTCAAGTATCATTGTTGTTCACTTCCCTGTGAATAGGGAAGACGATGTTTTAGGCCAGTTGTGGGCTGGTGATGTGTGGAGTATCCTGATGTGTTTCCTTAGGAGGTACACAATTATCTTTAAGTTGGAACAAGGTGATGTTATTCTTGGGAAGGATTGATGGAGTTAAACCATATGTTTGCCAATCGTTTAGAGGATGGTGTATTGTGTCGTTGAACGTTATTATGACTTGGTAAGGATGGTTTATACCCCATCATGATTGTAGGATGTATATGAACAAATTGAGGAACTGATCACCCTTAATCTATTGTTGATAACAAACGGGATCATGTTGGATGGGATAGACGTGACTTGCTAAGATAGGATAGCATGCACATTGAATGGTACGACGTTAAGCCAGGTGCTCGCAGAGTGGTTGGATTAGTCGATGTAAATTCCTATGTATGGAGGTAAGACGGATTCAAGGATATGAGTTTTTACATGGATACAAAGATAATGTTATGGAAATTGGAAACAAGGTCACAACGATGAACTATTAGTTGTGCGTAAATTTTGGAGTTGTTTCGGAAGAAGGTATCATATGTTCTGTTAGGAGAGGGAGATGTAATTCTATTTTAGTTTCATTCCTGGTACTGGATTCTAGGATATCGTACGAGATGTCAGTGTGATAGAAAGAGTAGTCAAAGGATTGGATAAAAGGGAAATTGTGAAATCAAAAGTGTCACCTTGGAGAGTTTCAGTATGATGAGTGAAGAAGAGAATGATGGCCTGAAATTGCATGTTAGTCAGTGAGTAGTATGGAAACTCACAGTTGTGTTTAGGATAACTTGGGTTTTGAATTGCGGTGAATCACAAATAGTTTGAAGTTTCCTGATGGTATTAGTGTTGTTATGAGTCTAAGAATAAGTATGAAGTGTGGTAATTGGAATCAACAACTGTTAGACTATATGGACCTGTAATGGTAAGATAGAAGCATGGCTATATGCCTTGGATTGATAAGACGAATATAGAATGTAAAATATGCAACCATTGTCTTCTATGGAATTCAGGAATCGAGAATTTGTGGGACATAAGATTTGAAGCATTAGAAAGGTGACCCAATTAGGGAGTAAATAGAAGGTGTGGAATTTATGGAAATTGGATTATAAGTATTGAAGGAGATAAGGTTGTATGATAAGTTGCCGAAGAGTGATTTTTGGTTGGAAAAGGTGAGTTTGCGTGGTTAAGTCAAGTCAGATGAAGGTATTGTTGTAAATCCATAAGAGAGGATGTAGTTCTACATTGAGGAAGCTCCAAAGTAGATAAAGAGATAAGATGTTTTGGCTACGAGTTTTGGAAGGTATTTCCCAAGTTAGCAATTTTTTTATCTCAGTTAACTTGCGAAAAATAAGTTATATGTTTTGGATGTTTGTCGTAAGAGGAGTTTAGAGAACCGGAGTAGAAGTCGACTATGGTCCATTTTGATTCGGTCTAATCCTAATACACCGTTTGTGGAGTATTGATATTTGTGGGAGACGAGTTTTCGCAGGGTGTGAATACAAGATGGTAAAGTTATAGTTTATGCTTTATAACAATAAAGGATTCAGGAGGGGATTCATCCTGCTCGAGATTTGGACTTGGTTGCGGAAATAAGTGTGTTGAATGATTATGGAATATGGTTTTATGGACCTAGATTTGGAGTTTTTAATAATCACAAAAGTATATGATGATTGTTTGGTCTAAGGGAATAGAGTATGAGATGAAAAAGAGGATTGGAATTCCTGACAAGTTAAGTCGAAATTATTTTCATATGTCTAATCTTGTGGTTAGAGAGAGGTAGAATTGAGTTAGCAGTTCAGAGCTTTGTGTCTGGTATGAGAGAAAATCCAATGGGGAGAAAGGTTGGGTATACTAAACGTGAATAAGGATGCCTGGTGATTACTAGAAAGCATCAGAGGTTGGATGTGAACTTGGTGTATTTGATAGTTACAAGTAATCAGAGTGCACGGTGGGAGCACGAGGTAGCGCAGTTTGTTCATATGGGTATGACTTGTAAGAATTCGAAGGTTGACGATAGAATTCACGGGAATAATGAGACCATTGGATGTTCCAAGATGGAAGTGAGATGGCGAAAAATTTAATTGTTAGTCTTGTACTAATAGGTAGATGGGTGTATTAGCTACATGTTCGACTGGTAAATCATAGAATGGTTGTTTTGAAGTCGTGTGATAACGAAGTTGATAGTTTAGTCATGGTGATGTCATGTTATGGATTTTGGTGTTCTTATCTTTGTTGTTTCCTGTTGTCTATGATGATGGTTTGGGTGTGTGTAGCTAATTCCTACAATGGGTATTTAGGGAGGTGTTACCTAAGATGATGGTTACTATCGTGTTATACCGGTTCAAGAGTGAAATTGTGTGTTCATAACTTGATTATTTTGTGTCTGGAGTTGGTTGTAGAGTACCTTGCACGAGAATTACGCCTTGTTATGGTTGTCGTCAATAAGTTGTATCGTTGTTTGCGTTATTCGTGGTATCTTTTCCCATGGCGTAGTAGTTGACTATTGGATGCGAGAACGTATCAGAGGTAGTTCGTATCCGGTGAATTTGTAAGGACGGAAATACTCTAAGTGGAGGAGAGTTATAACGCCCCAATTATTTATTTAATTATTTAATTTAAATAATTGGAATTATGGTATATTGTGTGTTGTGTGAAGTTGGTAGTATGTTGAAGGAAGAATGATATTATTTTAATATTGTATGAATTTAAATAATTTATATTATATTAAATAAATATTGGAAATATGAAGAGAAATGGTAGAATGGTAATTTGGTGATGGAATAGTGAGGGCAAGATGGGCAAACCTTAGTTGGAGTCTTAGGTTTATGTTTGGAATTTGGAAAAAAGGGAATTAGTTCGTGAAAACTGATTGTGAGTTGAAGCGTGTGAACAAAGAGAAAGGAAGAAGAATGAACTATGAAAAGAGCTTGTAGAGGAGAATTCCGACTAGGAGAAGGAAATTATATGTCAAATTAAGGTAAGGGTAGGATTTCTTCATCTCCTAAGGGTTTTATAATACGGATATTAGCATAGGATCGTTGAGTAGGAATCCATGAGGTTGGAGGGATTTTTGATGAAAAACACGTTAGAACAAATAGGAATTGTTGAAATTATGGTAATTGTATGAATTAGGTTATTGATTGTAGGGTGAATGGTGAAAATTATGAGTTTTCTGGCCTTAAGAAGGGTTTTGGAGTGTGGAGATCGTAGCAAGGTCGAAATAGTTCGCAGAGGAAAATCTGCGAAAATCGCAATTCTCACTTAGCGAGCTGCAACTCGCTTAGCGAGCGTGTGAAAATGTTGGACCCTTTTTGGAAGAAAGTTACTCGTTTAGCGAGCATGAGGTTGCTTAGTGAGACCTGGAGTGAAAAATAAATTATTTTATTCTGAAAAATTATATAAAATCCTTTATTTGGTATATTAATGAATGGGATTGATGTAGTGATGTTAGAGGCATGCATGAAAGGATTATGAGCTTGTTTAGAAGAATAATGAACATAACATAGTAGAAACATGAGTTAGTATGTATATATATTGTTAATGTTGCTATGTGTTGTTGTTGTTACTTGTCGTTGATGTGGCTATATGTTGTTGTAGTTGTTGATAGGTGTTATTGATGTTGTTATAGGTTGTTATAGTTGTTGATATATGTTGTTGATGTTGTTATGTGTGGTTGTTGTTGTTGTGGGTATATGATGTAGTAATTGATATGTGTTGTTGTAGTTGCTGATATATGTTGTTGTTGTTGTTATGTGTTGTTGTTGTTGTGGTTATATGATGTAGTAGTTGTTAGGTGTTGTTGTAGTTATTGTATGTTGTTGGTGATGTTGTTGCATGATTGTTTTATATGTTGTTGGTGATGTTGTTGCATGAGGTAATTGTTGTTGTATGTTGTTGGTGATGTTGTTACATGAGGTAATTGTTGTTGTACGTTGTTGGTGATGTTGTTGCATGAGATAATTGTTGGTGTACGTTGTTGATGATGTTGTTGCATGAGATAATTGTTGTTGTATGTAGTTGGTGATGTTGTTGTATGAGGTAGTTGTTGTTGTATGTTGTTGGTGATGTTGTTGCATGAGGTAATTGTTGTTGTATGTTGTTGATGATGTTGTTGCATGAGGTAGATGTTGTAGCCATTAGACATTGTCATTGATGGTGCATGGCATGTTCATAGTTGGGGATGGTGTACCAGGGTATGGTATATCCATCTGAATCCCAAAGATAATTATTGTTTTGTTGGTGCAATCATGAAATAGGGATCGTATGTGACCATGAAACAGGGGTCGAGGGTGTGATCATGAAATAGGGATCATACTGGACCATGAAATAGGGGTCGAGAGTTCCGACGGGAACTGGATCATGAAACAGGGATCAATAAATGGTACTGAATGCATCGAGTCTGGTGGAGTTTCATTTGCATATGTTATTGTTTGTGTACATAATATTATTATGTGTTTCGATGTATTTGTTTAGTTGTTGATTGATGAGAAGTGGTGAATACTTTATGATCAGTCTCTTTGGAAGTGTCTGATCAGAGTGCAGTAACTAGTACACTTCATGATCAGATGTGTGTAGTTACTACTTCTGATACTAGGTAGTGTCAACTTGGTATTGCTAACACAGGACTCGAGATTTATTGACATTATCTTCTGCAGGTTGTGTTGTACTTGAATCATTGATAAAACTTCTGGATAATGATCATGTTTTGTGGATAACTCAATGACTGAAAGTTCCAACACTTTCTTAATCGAAAAAGAATATGTACTAGAAGATTTTGTCTGATTATAGTTGTTGTGAAGGCTTCGATGACTATATTTCTTCTGCTATAAAAGGAGTATAAGATTTGAATATCAATTCAAGAAATAACGTTGCATCTACAACTAAGATATACATGCACTGATATCCGAAGTTAAATTTGCTAAGAGAGTTCTGATTTATGTAGCTTAAATATTTGTAATAATGTGTTGTATTGTTTTTAAACACCTTTAATTTTTATCAAGTATTGTTGTAAGTTATTCCTTCTCTAAATAGTCAGTTTAGATTTAAAGGCTCTTGTTGTAGGCTTAAGCAAAGGTTAAGTCTTGGACATGTGGTTTGATAAATGTGAAATTCGTAGACTAGCTCTAAGCACATAAAGTCGCGATCAGGAGCTGGTTGAGCAGGTTAAGTCTTAAACACAATATTTAAGCAATGGAACTTTTCTTTCTTTGGATATGTGGTTTGATCAAGGTGAAATTTGTATACACTAGCTCTAAGGACATGAAGTCTCGATTAGGAACTGGTTGAGCAGGTTAAGTTTTAAACACGAGATACAAGACTTTTCTTTGGATATGTGGTCTAAGCAGGAAGACTCGATTAGGAGCTGGTTGAGCAAGGTAAATTCTTAGACATGAGCTCTAAGCAAAGAAAAGCCTTATACAAGTGTGTATAAGCAAGTGTAATCTGATTGATTATAGTGTAAAGTCTCTTGTGTGGCTAGGGGACTAGAGTACTCTCAGTTGGGAAAGGAGCCAGGATAACTATTGTGTGTTCATTGCATTTTTACTTTACTTTTGTTTCTATTTCCACTACACCTACTAATCAGATTTTAAATATTGTTTTAGAATTTGAACTATGGTTCAGAAGTAAACCTATTTTTGCAAACAAAATTCAACCCCCTTCTAGTGTGTTTTTCTCACCTTCGTTTATTACGTATACTCCATGCTCAATTGTGCATTTTACAAAGTCCTTCTCCCTTACAAAACTATATATCTTCTTATTCCAAGCTTTTGGAGCTTACTTAAGTCCATACATGGCTTTATGTAACTTGTATACCTTGTTTTCTTCATTTTGTTTCAAAAACCCAACTGGTTGTCCAACATAAACTTCTTCATCTAAGGGACCATTCAGGAATTCACATTTCACATCCATCTGACATATGTGTTAGTTATTCATATTTGTTAGACCAACAACCAACCTGATTGTTTCGATTCTAGCAACTGGTGCAAAAACTTCGTCGAAGTCGATTCCTTCTTTTTTAAAGAAATCCTTTCTCCATAATTTTTTCTTGTGTTGAGTTACTTCTCATTTGGTATTCAACTTCACCTAGTATACCCACTTCACATTTATTTCCTTCATATCTTGAGGAAATTCAACAAGTGACTGAGTTTTGTTGACTTCGATGGACTTCAGTTCCTCATTCATCGCTTTTTTCCACTTTGCATCCTTCAATGGCTCAGTTGCATTGACTGGTTCGACATTTACATAGAAAGCATAGTGTACCATCTCACCTTCATCATTAACCACATCATCTGATGTAATCACACATTCTTGCAACCTTGCAGGCATGTGTCTTGTTCTTTGAGGTCTCCTTGTGCTTGCTTGACCATTGGCTTCTTCTTGCCGAACTTCTCTTTCGACTTCACTTACTAGTTCTTCTGATAATATTCTCATTGAATCCTTATTTACATTTTCAGTCCAACATTCTTCTGGCGTGATTCATTCTAGACTTTTTTTCGAACATCTGTTCAAGATGTCTGTTGCAATTGACACAGCTTCTCCCTATAATTCTTTGGGTAGATGCTTGCATTTCAACATACTTATCACCATATTCATGATGGTTTTATTCTTCATTTCTACAGTTCCGTTCATCTATAGAGTATAGGGTGGCACCACCTCATTTATAATCCCTTCTTTCTCACATAAAGTGTCAAAGTATTTCGACATATATTCTACACCACCATCAGTGTTTAGAATCTTGAGCTTTTGACCACTCTGTCTATCAATAATATATTTAAACTTGGAAAATACCTAGATCACTTCACTTTTCTTCTTGATCATGTAAGTCCATAGTTCTCGACTAAAATAATCTATGAATGTGACAAAGTATATGTTACCTCCAATTGAATCAACCTAGATAGAACAACACACATCAGAGTATATGACTTTAGGGATTGCCTTCGACTTTCTTCCCGCATCCTTGATGAAGTTGTTCTTGTGATACTTTTCCCGCACACATTCCTCACACACTTCATTTGGAATGTCAATTTCGGGTAACCCATAAACCATATTTCATCTATTCAGATCTCTGATAACTTTAAAATTGAGATGGTCAGGTCTATAGTGACATATCCATTCATCCCTTCTAGTTGCAGTTGCAATGCACTTGTATTCAATTACATTAAGCTCAATCTATAAGGTTCTATTTGGTACATGAGAGCCTTCAAGATTAACATTCCTTCTGAATCAATATATCTCATCATCTTGTCTCCAATCAACATTTTGTAGTTCTTTTTGACCAACTGCCCTATGTTGAGAAAATTACTCTATGTGCCTAGTATGTACAATACATTGGAAATTATTGACCTTTTTCCATCTTTCCTCATAATCAAAACATCTCTAATACCTTCGGTAGCTAGAGTATTGTTATTTGAAAATTTCACCATGTTCTTCGTTGAGGATTTTACGTTGACAACCCAATATTTCATATCGGTCATGTGTGATGAGCATCCTGAGTCCAAATACCATTAGTCTTTTAATTTTTCTCCATCTCTTGTTGTGGCTATCAACAACATTTCTTCTTATTCATGCTTTGAAAACTTTGTAACATTGTCTTGATTATTTTGTTTCTCAGGACAACCACTATAGTAGTGACCATACTTCTGACAATTGAAACACTAAATGCTACTTTTGTCAAGTTTTTGACCATCACCTCTTCCTCTACCTGCAGAACCACCTATTTGGTTTCTTTGGTATGAGGACTTTCTCTGATTCAGTCAGCCTCTTTCTAACTGATTTCTACCAATCGAATTATTGTAGCCTCTGTTACCTTTGTTGTTTAACCACTTCCATTTTCTTTCTTTTCTCTTGCTGATTTTGCCTGCAAAGCCACATCATTCTTCGACTTTCTTGTATCTCTTTCATCCATTCTTTGTTCATGAGATTCAAGTGTCCATTGAATCTCTTCCTTTGTTAATGTTGACAAGTCTTTCGACACTTATATGACTACTACCACATGGTCGAACTTTGGATTCAATGACCTCAAGATCTTTGCAACAACTGATTTTGATGTCGACACTTCTCCACATATCTTGATTTGATTTACCATTTTTGTAACTCTAGTGAAAAAATCTTTTATGATTTCACTGTCTTCCATCTAAAGCAACTCATACGTTCTTTTTTGAATTTTTAACCTCGCCTCTTTGACTTTTTTTGCGCCTCCAAATGATTTCTCTAAGATTTATCATGCTTTTTTTGAAGATTCTACACCACTGACCTTTTCAAAATTATTTGGATCAACATATTGTTGAATTATAAAGAAAGCTATATAATCTTTCTTCTTCAATTCTTTACGTGCATCCTTTTCTTCATCAATCGTGGTTTCTATAAGTGGTGTTACGCCTTCCTTCACAAGATCCTAAAGATCTTGACAACGGAAAATAACCTTCATCTGTTTACACCAATTCTCACAATTTCGACCCTTGGGAGACTTGCCGGAAAATGTTGTTCAGATGATTCATCTCCATCATATTTTACTTCCCTCGAATCGCTTAGCCAATGCTCTAGATACCCGATATTGGGAATACAATTGATTCCCGTTCAAGAATTTCATCAAACCTTGATGAATTTCAAACCAAATTTTGATGAACAAGAATCAATATTTTTTATTGATTACCTCTTTTATTTTCACTTTTCACTCAAGTGAATCAACCAATCTTGATTGCAATATTTTGTTACACAATGGTTATGAGAGAAGAAAAGAAATTGAATTAGGAAGAAGGAAGTTTATGGTTTAACAAAGAAGGAAGAAGAAAAACTTGTTTCTACAGAGTTTCTCTCTACTTCTCAAACTCATAAATTTTTATTCAATTATGCAACTGCACTTCTGTTGTGTGTTGTAATTCATGATAGGGTTACTCCCTATTTATAGGTTTGGGATTATTTGCTCCTCAAGCAATGTCCAAAATACCTAATTATGCTAACACAACAAAATTAGACCTAAGTCGAAAGTCCTGTCAAGGTACATTACTTTGACGTTTCGACACTCACACAATTTCGATACTTCCTTGCTTCTGATGAGCAACATGCTTCGACACAAGAAATTACAATTCAAGAGTCATCAACTATCAGCTATCAACTATCATCTACCAACTACCAACTATCAGTCATCAACTAACAACTATCAACTATCAACTATCATCTACCAACTACCAACTATCAGTCATCAACTAACAGCTATCAGTTATCAGTTAGTTTTACCAAACAAAGCTTAAACTATTAGTTCTAAATTTATTGTAAAATTTTTGTTGTATTTAGACTCACATTTAAATTCAATTGTGGCGTTACAACATATTTTGATTAAAGGCTATTTAGTCTTTGTATCAAAATATTTCCACGAAATAATAATTGAAAAATGTGTTTTAAAACGAATGCAAGTCAATAAAAGTATATGAACAAAAAATAACTTTTATTTAAGACAAAACATCGACTATGATTTCTACCCTTCGTCTTAAATTATAAAATATTTTGAATATTTTAGATAAATTAAAATCTTACCTAATATAGGTAAAAAAGAAATTATATTTGATTTTATAATATTAGCTTGTATTCATTTATATTATATTAAAAAATAATTAATATTATATTAAAATAACAAAATAACATATAATTTAAAACAAATAGTTTAACAAAACTAAAAAAAGTAATATCACGGCTCCGACATTGATATTAATTGTATCAATATTATGTCACTAAAGATAGACGTTAACTGAGAAATTCATTTAATATTTTTCTTTTAAATAAAATTCATCATAACGTCGCATTTAATTGACGCTGTATATTTAACTATTTATTTATTTATTTATTTGTATTTTTGTGTTATTTATATTTTTATATTAAGATGTTAGTGGCGGCCTTCAACGACGCTACATGTGTAATGATTTTACTTTTATTCATAATAATCTAGCATCACATATGACCGACGTTGCATATTTATTTATTTATTTTATTTATTAAGTTGTTAGTGGTGACCTTCACCGACGCTGTGTTATTCATTCTAAAATTTTGGTTGTCACTAAAAATATTTCATTTCCCTCGTTTTTTTCTCCCCATTTTTTTATGTATTTATATTTAAGGTTAATGGTTGTTTAAACCGAAGCTACGTTGTTTCGTAAATTTGTTTTTATTATTTATTAAATTATATATTTAATTGTAGTGCAATCCGTAATCTACGGTAGATATTTAGTATTTTATTTATTTATTTATTTATTTATTTATAGATGAGTTATATATATATCAAAGGTCCATATAAATAAATCATCATTTAATTTTAATTCCTATAAAAGAAATTCAAATAATAATCATCATAAAATTTTCTGTCTATAATTTTGTTCTTTGCCGTCAACATTTTCTAAAAATTGATGTGACATATCACATCACTTAAAATCAATAGCATTAGATTGGGAGATTTTAAACCTTTCTTAATTCCTTTGAATTTGGTGTCAAGCTATCTTGAAGAAGCATTTTCATTGGTTTACCACTCACACTTCTTGGTCCCTATAAGACTATGCCTTTCTCTTCCATGCTTGTGCTCGAAAAAAAAAATGAATCCAATAAGGCATGACATTGCACCATTACATATTTAACAAACATTCCAAAATTCAAAATAAACTTTTTCTTTTCACTAATAACCTATTGAACATGCACCGAAAGTGTGGCATTTAAATTATGTTCACCACCTATTTGATGAAATGCCAAGAAGATATTTTATTTCTTAATTTCTCATTTCTGGGTATGCTCGGTTTGACTTGTTTATAGGATCAAACATTATTTTTCCACCTGAAACAAGCAATTAAAAAAGCTAGGATTAATGAGAGTTCCCTATCTAACATGCTTTATGCATAAAGTAATAAATATGATATATACAATTCTAGAATGACTATTTATTTAATAGATTTCTACGTGGATAATACTTTTTAAAACACCATGTTTAGAGAATAAAGTGAAAGAAAAACCATGCTTTCGTCTAATAATGATAAACATAAACAAAACATAGATGTAAAGTGAGAAATGGAGGAAAGTGTAAATGTCATGCAATGTATAAAACAACATCCATGCAGCCATAAACCAAACATCACCATCTAGTGCTAATATTTCTTAGTTTTTTATGCTACACTAGAACATATAATGTGTTGATGTTCTCTATCAGTAATAGCTAGACGAAATTATATGACGGTAGATGTTCTTGTAACTTTCAAAGTTTTCATCTTGCATGCATCACACTATTGCATCCTTACACTAGGTGGAACACTTCAATTCTCTATACGACCTTCAAAATTTGCTTTGAATATACTCCAAGATCACTAAGTTGGTGAAGACTAAGAACTTGATATTTTTCTTTTTGATCAATTTCCTTCTGGAATTCCACTAGACGAGTGTTCCTTGAGCGAATAAACGACGTGTGTGTGAGCTTGTTTAAGGATCCCCACTGGTATTTCTTTGCAAATTGTGTGTGAGCTCGTTCAGGCATTTCGTCGAACAATTTTCGAGTATTTTCTGATTTTTTTATTGACACTTGAAAGTGAAGTTTTTAGCCTGCTGATCATCATCTAAATGGTGCACTCCAACTCTTCCTTTTATTTCACTCCCTTCTGGTAATTACACTAGGAAAAAGTTTTAAGCTTACTGAAAAATTACAATTCAACTTTTCTTAAGGCCAAAGTTTTCTGTATTTAGCAAATGGGTTTTTGAAGGAAATCAAGGAGAAGGAAAATATGGGTAAGAGGTAATCTAAGCATGTCCATGGATTCATGAAAACTGTGGCAATCTCTTTTGCTTATCCTTGCAAGCACATGAACAACATTTCACCATATTCGAAATAATTTAGGGAGGTTTAAAACTCCCCACAATCTATTTTTCCAATCAATTATGATGTTGACTTTAGTTGATGTGGTGTTCCACATGGCGTGTCACTTCAGCTTCCATTAGACCAAATAGACGTTAAAGACCAAAAGTGTGGACGAAAAATTTTATAAGGACTATTATTTGATTATAGGGACTAAAATTCAATGTTGGATTATTTATATGAACGAAAAACATGTTTAACCATTTATATATTTATTAAAATTATTTATATATTTATGATATGAGTGTACATCGTATTCTACCACCATTCGAACGCTATAGAATCTCTACTAGAAGTTGGAGGTCTAACTGCATAGTTATTCTTTTCAAAAGTACTATAATTATAATTTACAACAACAATGTTTCTAGGACCAGAGGTTCCAGATTCATCGAACATGTTTTCTCTAAGGATCTTTTTATGTACTATTGTCAAGTGTTAAAAACATTGATCGTGCTCTGATGTCAATTCCGAATGTGAGAAAAACACAAGAAGGGGGTTGAACTATGTTAGCTTTATTCTTCTTCTCTAAAATTCTCTTATTAGATTTTGAACACAAGGTTAATGAAAATAAGATATATATATATATATATATATATATATATATATATATATATATATATATATATATATATATATATATATATATATATATATATATATATATATATATATATATATATATATAGAGAGAGAGAGAGAGAGAGAGAGAGAGAGAGAGAGAGAGAGTAGTCTAGTCCCCTTGCACTTTCAAGGGATTTTCACTATAACCAAAACTGATTACAAATGCGCAAGCACAAAGTAAGAGACTTTCAATGCTCAAACACACAAGTAAAAGACTTTATGTTCAACCACACAAGCAAAAGACTTTAAATGCTCAAGCAGCATACAAGAGACTTTCAATTCTAAATCACACAAGCAGAAGACTTCAAATTCTCAAACACTTAGCAAGAGACTTCTTAAATTCTAACTTACAGTTAAAAGATTGAGAAAAACTACATTTGATATACAATCATAGGTGTAGACAAAATACAATACTGAAAGACTCTTAGAGACTTAAGAATTTCTAGAATATACAAGTGTTAAGAGTTTATAAATTAAACTTATGATTTTTATTTGACAGAGTAACTGCTCTTTGAATGTCAAATAACTTGTTATTTTTCTTCAAGTCTTCAGATCCTTATATAGAGATTTAAAAAATAGTCGTTGAAGAGTTTGCACAAGAAAGTCTTTGAGAAGCTTAATTTAGAGTCGTTGAGATGTTTCTTAAAAAGGTTAATATCGTTGAAAGTTTATTTAAAAATCATTTGCTACAAAAGGATTTATATGTTGCATCTCGACTACTTCAGTTAATTTTTGCTTAAGTCTTCACGTGATCAAAATCCTCAATCTTTGCGATGACTAGATCTTTAGAGTCTGGATCTCCAGAAGCTGACGATTTAGATTCTGGATCTTTAGAGTCTAGATTTTCATATGTTGGCGTCATTTAGAGGTTGGCGTCATTCAGAGTCTGGTCTTCAACTTTGATCTTCCAGAATTTGGATCTTTAACTTTTCTTCAAATGTTCATTCTCAGTACTAGTATTAGGTTTTCTTCAAAAAAATTACTCTATGGTTCTGCACACTTGAACATTTGTTAGCACACCCTTTTTTTCTTTAAATACTTTTTTTTCATCAAATACCTTAGAGATATGTTACAAATCAATTTTGTTCCAACAGAGTCTTGGGTGATCTGAAAATTACTTTAGTCCTTCCCAATTGCATTGCCAACACAAAAAACGACCATGAGTATAAACACGAGACTGAGATTCTAACCATCACATCACTTCATTATTAGTATGGTCATAACCAAAAGCGTGATGATGCATCCTAGTATATGTTTGAGTTTTTCATTCTCTCTTGAAGTCGCAAATGTTAATTGGATTCGTCAATGGCAAAGTTGGGAAAGCAAAACCCCTCGCAATTTCCCTAGAATCAATACCAACATCTACCCTTTTGTAATTGATAACAATATCTTTTTTGATACATCCTTAATAATCTCTATAGAATCCTAGCAAACGATAAGAAAACATGGTAAGAATAATGCAAAGTTGCTACCTTTAAGAGAAGAAATCCTTGATATTGCAAAACCCTAATTTTTTACCCTAAGATTTTTCGCATCTCATCTGCATCTTAATTACAAACAAGATCACCGAGCATCTATGTGTTTTCTTATTTACAGTTATCTGTTTATATTTACTAATCTCTAACCAAAATACCAAAAAATAGGTCTCAGTTTTCTTCTTCTCTCTGTGTGTGTTCAGATGTTACATGTTTGTTAAACCGTGAACCATACCATGTTATAACCTTCAAAACACCTAATTGAATTCAGGTTTCTTTTGAAAAGCATACTACAGCAAGGTTGCGTAAACTGACTCCCAAGTTTGTTGCCAATCATTTGTTTCTTTCCTTTTCTTTCTCTTTCATTTTTTGTCCAAACCACCGTGTTTTGACAAGTGTTTCATTTGCTTTACATCAATAATTTCATTCCAAAAATGATTTTTGATTTCAAAATTTGCATAAACTTTGCATTAAAATTACCATGTTTGTACACACACTCTTTATTTGCAGATAAACTTTCCTCATTAAGGAATTTTCAAACAGTTCAGAAACTTGGTCAGTGATCCTATCAGGGGCAAGTTCCTTCCAGATCATATGGTTCAAGATTTTGTTGCTCAGTGCAAGTTATTCTCAAATTTGGTTAATCAGAAGATCTCTTTCAAGATTCATACTGGGTTTAGCCTTCTCAATAATCATTTCAAGAACTAAAGCTATGATCAGTTTATCCTTTCAACATTCATTTCAAGAATTGAAGCCATCATCATTTTTCCCCAGAAGTAGTCAGAACTGAAACCTTTATCAGTTTATCCTCATCAATCAGTCAATTTGGGGGCAACCTTCATCAATAATCCCCAACCAAATTTTCATGACTTTTCTCGAAATATTATCAACTTGATACAGTTTACCGGTGTGACAGAGGTATGTTCAAGAGCAGCATCTCTAATCTCCGAGCAGAATGGAAGTATTCTCAGTGTTAAGGAATCAATCTTCCATCTTTTTGACTCCCTAAAAGAGTATAAACTTGTTGATTTCTGTTCCCCTAAAAGAGTCTAAATTTGTTGTCAGCATTTCACATACATTATGCACGGTGCTTCATCCCTATTTTTTCATATACATTTGCATGCAAGAGTGTTTTATCCTCATTTGTATTGCATGGATGTTTTATCCCTATTTTTCATATTCATTTGTATACAAGAGTGTCTTAGTCCTCATATGTATTTCTCGAGGTCCTGTTGTTTTCAACATCTTACTTTGTGATCAAAGACCAATTTACTTGGCATCTACCATTGTGTCTATCTAATGTTTGTCCAGACATACCTTGTTCTGATGTTTCTCCAGAACCTTTTCTTCACCTACCTGATGTTTTTCTCAGATATTACACCTTTTTTCCGATGCCATTTTCGGATGTCCATAGTGAATTCATCATTGTTTTTTATGTACTTTCCTGGACTTTTCTCATATCATTCAATTGATATTCTTGGATGATGTGATCACCATTTTTCCGATTGCTATTCTCGGACGTCCATAGTGGAGTCATCATTGTTTTTGATGTACTTTTCAGGACTTTTCTCACTTCATTAAATTGTTATTCTAGGATGTTGTGATTCACCTATTTTTTTTATTGGTATTATCAGATGTCCATAGTGAGGTCATCATTGTTTTTAATGTACTTTTCGGGACTTTTCTCACTTCAATCAATTTCTATTCTTGGATGTTATGATCAACTTTTTCCCGATTGCTATTCTCGGATGTCCATAGTAGAGTCATCATTGTTTTTGATGTACTTTTCGGGACTTTTCTCACTTCATTCAATTGCTATTCTTGGATGTTGTAATCATCTTTTTTCTAATTGCTATTCTCGAATGTCCATAGTGGAGACATCAATTTTTTTGATGTACTTTTCGGGACTTTTCTCACTTCATTCAATGCTATTCTTGGATGTTGTGATTCTTTTTTTCTGATTGCGATTATCGGATATCCCTAGTAAAGTCATTCTTGGATGCTTCTGATGGACTTTTCGGGACTTTTCTCACTTCATTCAGTGTTATTCTTGGATGTTGTGATCACTTTTCCTCCGATTGCCTTTCTTGGATGTCCCTAATAAAGTCATTCTTGGATGCTTATGATGTACTTTTCGGGACTTTTTCTCACTTCATTCATGTCATTCTTCGATGTTGTGATTCTTTGTCCAATGTCATTCTTGGACATATTTGCCTCAGTTGGACCATGTTGTGGTCTCCAATATGTGGTGTGTTATTGTTCCCCATAGGAGTTTTATTCTCTGTATCCCCAACATTTATTTTGTCTCTTATGTCGTTTTGTTCCCCCCAGGATTCAATGCATTCATTTCATTTCATTACATTACATATCATTTTATGGCCTCTTAGGGCCAAAAATTGGGTTTTCTATATTTAAGTATTTTCCATCTTGTCGAAACTAAGATTTCAATCTTCATATCTCTGGATTGAAGAAACTTAAATACGGGCAGTTGTAGCACCCTAATTTTTTACCTTAAGATTTTTTGCATCTCATATGCATCTTGCATACAAACACGATCATCGATCGTTTGTGTGTTTTCTTATTTGCAGTTATATGTTTATATTTACTAATCTCTAACCAAAATAGCAAAAAATAGGTCGCAATTTGCTTCTTCTCTCTTTGTATGTTCAAGTGTTACAGGTTTGTCAAAGGCAAGGCAGTGTTTTTAAATCAAATGTGGTTGCTCAATTATGATCCAATTCAGATGGATGTTTGACCTAATATCGGTCAAACTATCAAGATATTGTTTCAACTGCAAGATATTTATGCCAGTGGCTTATTCCTCAGACAATACACATTCAAAATCAAGTTTTTGTGTGCTGAAAGTCATCAGGTTATCAAGGAATGATGTGTGAGAAGTTTGGTCCAGATTGTCTTAATTGAGTGTTCATTTGTTCATCAGTGGGTTTTGTGGAAGCATTTCAAGATTGGTTTTGAGTTGAAAAATCGAGATTTCATGGCTGTGTGCATGTTGGTGGCAGTCGTTTCATATCCATTTATCTATTCTAAACCATTTTTCATTATCCACTTCCTAAATTCCATCTTCCTAATTCATTCATTATTTTCTTTTTCCGATTTAATTCACTCTTAAACCTATGTCCATTTTGAATCCAAATTCCATATCATAAATTCTATTTCACCATCCAAATATTCAATCTAATTTTTTCTATTTTTTTTCTATCCACTTTTAAACCCAATACACCAATTAATGTTCAAAGATGGCCCATTACAATTGTCAAAGCCCATTTACCTCTTTTTTTATTATAGATTTTATTGCATAAACCATCATAAAAAATAAATTACAAAAAAATAAATTTCATGAGTATAATCCACATGAATTACACAGCCTGTTATTACATTCAGCTATCTTAGCCAATTTCCACATAAGCTTTTCTATACTGACCCACCACACATCCCTGGGTTGGCCTTGTTTTTCTTTAAAATTTTAATTTCATTTTTTTAAGACTTGTCCAAACTTTTTCTAGCATTTTAATTTTTTATTTCTTTCTTAGAAAATCAGTACATTGAATTGTTTAGTATTTATTTTTTACTTCTTATGGCATTTGTCCATCTTAGTATTGATTTTTTATTTTTTGTTGGTTGTTGGTGGATTATAAATGTTAGATCCATCTTTATCTTTATCTTCATCTTATTTTTATTTTTGGTCAATGAGATCTCTGAATCGATGATTGTTGATTTTCAAAGATGTTTAATCTTAATTATTTCAAATCTATTGGATGAATGATCATTTAGATCATTCTTCATACTTTGGAATCGTGATAGATTGCCTTTGATAAATCGATTTGAAATCTTGAATATGATTAGACCGTTACCATTTTTTTCTTTTCGTGTGGCATGTTTTCGGAGGATGATTCATTATATCATTTCTCTAACATAAGTTAGCACTAATATCATTAACCTTAATTGGTTTCGGTTGGCCTTATTTTTAGGGTAATTACTTTGTAAATTACTCGGTTATTGCTTAACATAGACCTAAATGTGTCCCTACTTCGGAATAAAAACCCAATTGGTTACTTACACTTTCATGGACCGGACCTCGTGTTGGTCGCATCATCCCAATGTTGGTTAATCATTTGCACTAGAACCAGAACCTTTGAAGCTTACTGTGTAGTTGATTTGGATATCCCAATCTTCTTTCAAGTCTTCATCGAATTTGGGCCTAATTGCATCGGTTAATCACTATAATGTAAGATACTAAGTGGAATCAGTTACCTTCTCGGTTTTGGCATTAAATGTTTTTTACTCTTTTGGTTGTGGATGATTAAGTTCACCATATCATTATTATGTACATATTATTATTAATATTTTAATCTTCCTCTTGCATCTTATCCTCTTTAATTGTCTTCTTGCTCCCTTATCTCTTTTACTTTTGTTATACTTTTATTATGTTTTATCATTCATTATCATGTTAATGTTTATGTTTATATATCCTTGTGTTTTTTTTCCTTTGTCCATTTGGACACAAAAATATTAATAAAGGATTAAGCCTCTAAAAAAACTCGTGATCTTGATCTTAGACTATGGTTATTATCTTTTGCATTGGAACTGGAGTTTGGACTTAGATTATAGGATGCCTTCCCTTTACTTTGATCATCATGGAGTTGGTACCTTAGCCTTTATTTGGTCATTTGCTAGTTTATACTTATAAGGAGTGAACTCTTGTGTTTATGCTTGGAAGTATCATCAAGTTGGTTAGATCTTTTCTCCTTTATCTCTTTTATTCTCTTTTTAGGATAGACTCTTCATATCCTCTCACTTCTTTATTTTCAAAACTTCTCCCTCTTTTCAAAACTTCTTTGTTTTCAAACTTTAAACACTTTCATAATTCAAACATTGACTTTGGTCAAACGATTTTACATTTTCTTTCATTTTTTAATAAATGCTAAACTACATAAGCATATTGACACCTTTTTCAAAAAACTTTAGGAAAATGCAAAACTCATTCAATCTTTTTGTGCCCTCGTGCACTTTTCCTTTTAGTCATTTTCATATGTTTAGATATGATTCATTCTTTCTAGTGGAATTATTCGCTAAAGAATGACGACTTGTCTTTACATTTTAAAATCCATCCAACACATCAATTTTCACTATTTGTACCATGACCTACGGGGTTTTGATCTTACATTGCACTTTGTGGGTACGTAGGCATGAGACGAGAGTCTCGTCAAACACAAAAACATTATAAAAATTAATTCTTTTTTCATCCTTTCACTCTCATTTACCAAACCATTTTCAAACTATAAGCAATAAATTTTTCAAAGCGCTCCTGTGGAGTACGACAGACATTTTGGGTGCTTAAAACCTTCACATTTTGTAACCAACCCCCTTGCCCTTTCTCTGCTTGATTCATTTAGCTTTTTGCTTTTAAATTCATTTTAGGATTTATTCGCTCTTTTTTCCTTTTCCTTTTGGAATAAAATAAAAGTGTGGTGGTGACTCTGATTTCATTGAGTTAAGTTAATCAATAGTTTACACTCACGATTTCTACCGCTATAGATATGTGTAAGGATCTAGTCGCCTGAGCACTGTGAATAAACAAAAAATCATCACAAAAGGTAAGTGAACAGGCGGAGCCTCTCCGAGAGCCGAACATTTTATCCAAGTTATCAATGCATCAACCACCATCATATTTGATATGGTGTTTTCCTGCGACACACATCAGATCAAATGGGGATGATTTTAATCGTTCACCATATGTAATCCATATCACACTCCATAACATGCACGATCTCATTATCATTTTTACAAGTTACACCACTCTAACCTCATTGAATTAAGCATTGAAGTGCTAACCTTGGTGGTCCATCCCATTTCACCATACTAGAGATTCTTTCCACCATAGTGAAAAGACTCCCCCCCTCTATCTCACCAATCTCTCATTCCTCCTCTTGAACAAATACAAATGAATTATTATTTTTTAATTGAATTATTTAATTAATAATATTTACACCACTCTCCATTAATATATTTTTTTCATGTAAATACACTGATACATTGTAAAAATATTTTTGTACAAATATTTTTATTTCTCTTTCAATTATACAATTTGTTTAAAATATTTTATTAAATAATTCATTTTGGATTGAATAGAATATAATCAATGAAGATTATTTAGTGGGACTAGAATTTCATACTGTCGAATAAGATCCAAATTTTTAGGGGATTGTTCATTACCCTCATACCTTACTCGCACGTCCAAAAATTCCAAAATACCCTTAGAATTTGGATAGTAAAATCCTGACACACCAAACACACAATAAACTCTGAAACACGCCAAAGCAAATGTTAAAATTCTGTCTGGATTCCAAAATTTGCATTAATATATTACAGTGAATGAAATTTGAACGCACCTCAACACACCATACTTATGTCCAATCACGAAACCACGCAAAAACACATTTTAAAAAAATGGATTTCAATGTCTGGATTTCGTATGGAGATTGAAATTTGGGTGTTTTTGTTAAAGTATTTGCGCCCAAACCTTTCCTTATCACTCCCCTTTTTCATTTCAACAAAGTTAAAAAATAATTAAAGCTCGTGAGCATACTCATGTTCCAACATTTTTCAAGCTCTTTCATAACTTATACTCCACTTCATTCAACTTTAACACATCTCTCAGGTTTTACTCCACTACATTCAATCTAAGATCATTCATCTCTCACATTTGGTAAGTTTCTCATTTCTTTATTTTTTATTTATTTTTTATGCATACATTACATAAATATGTTGTAGTTATGCTACATTAGGTTACATGTAATTCCCATGTCATATTTATTTTGTCCTAATATCAAAATCTGGATTTACCTTTTATGCGTAATATTTTTTGTTTGGTTTGCCAATACATTCTTTGATTATGATATGTTTTTTCATGTTTGACTATAGGAAAAATGGCTGATAACTAACAAATAATGAGACATGGTAGAGTGGCCCAACATGCTTCCATTTGAATGGATAAATCTAAACCATTGCAACCCGTAGTTTAAGAAACTTCATTTGATGTTGAAGCATTATCTTCCCAGGTTCCTCTGTCTTTGGCATCGTCTTCTCGAATTCATGTATCTCCAAATCATTATGAAGTCCATGATGCCCTAGAATCCCCTTTTGTACCTGATGTTATCATACCCAATAGTTTTTTGGAAGACCCCTCAAACTTTTCTACTACCTCTGTATGCATACCATGCTCCTAGGAACATGTGGGATTCAGAGGTAGCATAAAATTTTAATTATTCTTATAATCACTTTAAATATAATAATTAACTTGTGTGAAAATGGTGTATTTATTTTTGTAGTATTGTAATACATTGAAATGTATTAACCATGGTTGGAAGGTTACAAAGTTTTCGCTAGGTACGTGTGGCATGGAGAGGTAGCATATTTTTTAATTATGCTTTTAAACACATGTATTATAATAACTGATTTATTTGACGATGGTGTATTTATTTTTTGTGGTACTATAACACGTTGAAATGTATTACCATGTGTAATACCTCAAAATTTGCCCTCTCATTTCCTCAACATTTTTCATAGCATTTATCATACATAAGTTCATAAAATAACCAAAAAAAAACATTGCATCATGTGTAGCATAGCTGAGGCATAGGTATGTGATCAATGATTGGAGCAACTGAAGGCTATACAAATGCAGCCAAAGGGCCATAAAGCTTCTCAACATTGTGCAAGGGGTTCATGACATCCCACAAGTTCTCTTTTGAAGCCACAAGTCATGGAAAGATTTGGTTTGATCAAAGAAGGCAAGCAGTGCAACATCTCCTGATGAAAGGGGCCAAATTAGGGTTTCACTTTTACTGGGTTTCTCAATGAAATTTTGATTCAAAGTGGATTCCATTGTCTTGTATATGATGTCTAGTGCCTAGGGTTCAAATTTCATCCATAGAAACATTTTGGAAGAGGTTCAATTGGCCAAATGACTGAAAATCAGGGATTTGGGGAAAAGTCAACCATGCTGAAGAAAAAGTCAACCCCTGACTTTTTGAGATCAAAATCATGAAATTAGGGTTACAAGGATCCTATGGTTCAAATTTGATCAAGAAATGATGGAGGAATCAAGAGAAATCAAGAAAATCAAAACTTACCATTTTTGGAAAATTAGGGTTTCCAAAAATGGCAAGTTTTGGCCATTCTTGCAGCATCTTTGAGAGAGGCCTTCTCCCAAAATATGAGGGCAATCAAAATTATACTTTGAGCCAATTGAAGAGGGCATCTTGAGATTTAAATCCATGGGTGGAACTCACCCATATCATAAAAAATTATAGAGATATGATATTGCAAAGATGAAGCAAACTAGGGCAAAACTAGGCCATGGGCGAGGCAATTGGCAGGCCAGCGCGCGCCCTGCTTGGCATATCATCAAGCAGGTGGAGGGTCAAATCTCAAGCCATTTTTTTGGTCAAAAACACTTCAAATTAATTTTTGGTGAACTACAAAGTTGTTCCTTGATCCAATCCCTACAATATTGGTGTTCAAAGATTTTTCATTTGAGCAAGTCTTCTTGGGCTATTTGAGGGTCAAAGTGGAGAGGTTGCAACTGGCCAGCCATAGGCCCATGGGCACAAGGCATGCCAAATTTGTGCAGGCCAATATGCAGCCTTGTGACATGTCATGCAATGGTCATTTTGAGATGATTAAAGGCCATCATTCATTATGGTCCAAACACCAAACTTGTTCTATGATCCCTCAACTTCAATTTGAGTCCAAGAATCATTTGAATTGATTTCTTGAGATGGAAGAAATATTCCATTGAAAGTCTTGATTCTCAACTGTTTGCTTGGATGGTAAGGCATTGCACATAGCTTCACTTCAGTTCATTTGCATTGACATTTTTCACCACATTCTGATCAATTACATTGTTCTAAGAAGATATTATCTCATAGATGTTTCTCCATACCATAGCCATGCACCAGCATCCATGCAAAATCCAATGGAATGAGGATGAAGTTTCAACATAGTACAACCAGTTTGTCATCTTTGATCAGCTGAGCAATTGTGCATCACATTCCCACCACAACTTACATAAGCATCACCACACTGAATTGAGCTCGAGTATGGAAACTTCTAGAGTGTTATATGGCATAACTAACTTGACTCATCTTCTAACTAATTCGACTCAGTTAACCATTGCTAGAACCCTAGTTCTAACTGTTAACCTGAGGTCAATGAGTCTATAAAAGGAGAAGTGCAGTGCATTGAGAATCTCTCTCATCATTTTTGCTCAAACTACACCATAGAAGTGCATCAAATTCTCTCTGCATTCTTTCTGCATTTTGCCTCGAGCAGCCTCCATCATTACCAATTCATCCTTATTCTTCATCAAGCTATCATCTTCATCATCTCAAGAACCATCATCAAGCATTGCACAGCTTGAAAAGCTTCAAAGTTCATCACCGCAACATTAAGAATGCACTGCATTTTTTATCAAAGATCCCCTATCTTCAACACTCAAGCTCCAATTTACATAAATTCATCATCAACATCATGTCTAGCCTTATCTCCATGGATTGATCATCACAAATTATCAAAGATCCACCACTACATATTGCTGAATGGCTTGGCACCAGATCCATTATCCTCAAGAATCTTGCATCCAGAGTGTTTATTTCACTCTCCAAAGGCTCAAGAACATTCATAAAGCTCTGCGGAACCTCATCTCTGGTCTTTCTTCAGCAAACTGAAGATCTGTATTTCAGGTTAGAGCTTGAATCTCAGGCACTCAATTTCATTGATTCTTGTTGGTTTCGTGTGTTTTAAGGCTCAATAGGAGCAATGCTTGAACTGTTTAGTTGATATGCACCCTAGGTGCTTAGATCCAATTTTAGGTCTGGATTTGTTTGGCTTCGATTTGTGATATTCATGAACCCTAGGTAGAATCTAAGACCATATTTGTGTTCAGCATGAAGAAACGAACCCAACCATAGCTCCACATTTCATTTTCATGGAGGTTTGAATTGTGCCCTAGCCAGAGCCTCGTCGGAGAAGGTGACCGGAGTCCTTCTCCGGCGCCTGAACAGTGCCCTAGCATTTCTTGCAAGTTTATAACACATCCATTGGATGTGTCTGATCCAAGAGTCTAGAACGCGCCAGCACATTAAAAAAACCCGTGACCCTCACGTGCCTAATTTGTTCACAAATCCTCAGTTGACTTGTTGACTTCCTTTTTACACCTCTCAGTGTGTGTACTCAAGCCCATTTCAGTTCTTTTCTTCACTAAACGCACCCCCTGGCCCAATGTTATTCATTTCATTTTATTTTATTTTCTCATTTTATATCATTTTTGTTTTGTATTTTTAAAAATAGAAAAAAGCATCAAAAAATTACAATTAAATTCACATAGGATCCTTATAATTTTCTCTAATTTTCCATATTTTTAGATTTTATTTTTGTCCATTTTTGAGATCAGAATTAATTTCCATTTTATTTGTTCTCTTATTTTCTCATTTTTTACCAACAAATTTGTTCATTTTTGTTCTATTAAACCATATAGGATAAATATCCCATTATTTTTGTGTCATTTTAATGGTTCATTAAATTTCCCCAAAATATTTTTCTCTGGATTTTTAGGTAATTGTTTGGGTCCTTTTGAGTCCATTCTTCCACATAAGTCACATAAACCCTAATTGCATTCTAATGATTCTTTCACCACGAGTTTTTCATGAGATTTTTTGTACACGTGTTATTCTCTGGATTGTGAGGTCTAATGTTAAATTTCATAATTTTCCTAGGTAATTTGATATTTTTCCCAAGTTGCTCAAGTTCTATGTCCTTTTTGGTCCCTTTTTAGAAGCTTCTTCCATCTCCCTTTGAATAAGGCATTCATGCCATTTATCTAGGGTCTTGGTTATGAGTCTTGTAGGTCATGTTAGAGGTTCTTAAGTGTAGAGTACAAGCATTAGGTCCTTATCCTTTGATTTTTGGGTTTGCTTGAGTCATAAGTTGCCTTTGCTTCATTTTGACCTAATTCTTCTTCATCCTCCATCTTAACCCCTCAAAACTAATTGTGTGATGATTATTGCATGTTTAAACCACATCTTAATTATTCATCAAGTCCCTGGTCTTTGTATGGGAAATCCAAATCCTCTTGGCCATGTTTGAATTTTACTTTAAATTTTTCTTCCTTTGAAGTTTCATATGCATGCCTTCTTATGTTCACACCATTCCACATGTAGTTTGCATCTCTTTCACTTGGATCTCTTCATCCCCATTTAGTTTGACCTTTTAGAGGGCTTAAGTGAATTGTTAGCCCCTGGATTTTCTATTCACCTTAGGGTTTATATCATTTTAGTTTACTTAACCCTTTAAGTTTCTTAGTGTAGCTTTACCTTAGCTCTTATTAGGGTTTAGCTTCCTTTTAGGGCATAGTTTGAACTTGTTCACTCTTGTAGCTTTAGAATACTTAAGTGGAACTTATCTACTGACTTTTTAAGTTTACCATCTTATAAGTTGCCTTAGGCTTAGGTAATTCTCTTAGGAGTTCACTAATCTCTTCCTTAGATAGTGTGAATTGTTTGTAAAGTTTACCATGCAATAATTGTTCACTTTTATTCATCATACTACTATTTATTTTGTAGGGGTGGAAGATGAGGTAATCACTTCATTCTTATTCCTTTATGCATTTATTTGTTTTTCCTTAGCACCTTGGTGCTTTGTTCATAGGGCTTCCCTCTTTCTTTAGATTTCAACTTAACTTCCTTAAGAAGTAAGTTGAATTCTAGCTGGCTCTTTCTTCTCCTTAGGTTAGAATACCTCATGAATCATAGGACCACACTCTTGTACATAATAAGATGACTTAGGGTTGTGTCTTAGTTCCCCATTAACTTTGACCTTTTTCTCTTGAGTCTTTCTCTTCTCATCTTCAAACAAAATCCAAAAAGACTTAATAAATGTATGAAAGGATCCCTTGTGTATAGCATTATTCCATAGGGAACTTGCATTCATTCCATCTTGGAATGGTGTAGTCTTATCTAGCATGATGTACAAGTCTTATCAAGGAGTAGTTTCACAAAGAAAAATCTAAAAGATATTTCTTCACAAAAGCTACAAAAACACTTAATAAAGTTCAACAAGCTAGTGAACTTAAACCTTAATTCATGGAAACAAGGCTTGGATAAATTCTCCTTACTTGGTGTGCTTGTTCTATTATTATATCTTGTAATGTAGTAGCAAGTACACATTCCATGGAAAAGAGTTTGAATTCACTTCCTTGTGCCAAATTCATAAAAACTATCATAAAAAGCAAACAACAAACAATAAGCGACTTTCCTGCGGGAACTTCTCTTTCTCATATCATTCATTTTGAACGCAAACTTGCGACGACTTATCTCGCATGCAAGACAGTAAACTCACTCGTACCAGACGAGCCTGCAACACCTGAGCATAGACATACGCAGTTCCAGCCATAAAAAACATAAACAAATAGTTCCCACCTTAGTTAGGCGAACTACGTCGACTCTGATCCTCATTTTCCCGATGAGGTACGTAGGCAGTGGGGTAGGCCCATTCGAGCACATTCTTTATTTTCCCTACATTTTCCCATTTCTTTCTTTTTGTTCTCTTTTTGTTCCATTTCTCATTTCAGTTTCAGTTCCAGTAGCAGTTCTTTGTTCAGCAGTATCTTATTTCTTATCCTTTGAAACAAACAAGCAAGCGTGGATCCCGTCGGGTACGGCGGATGGTCTAGGGTGCTAATATCTTCTCAGGTCGTAACCGACTCCAGAACCCAGATCTTTGGTTCGCAGGACCTTGTCCTTTCCTTCTTCATCAGGTTTGTGCAGCATTACCTTTCCCATTATTTCGGGATAAAAATGTCTGGCTGGCGACTCTACCTTTTCCGCGCCACCTTCGTGTTTGTACTAGGATGAAAATTCCGGGAGCGACACCATGGTAGGAAAGTTACAAAGTTTCCACAACCTGATGAACCATGGTTTAGTATATCTTGCAGCTATATTTAACTATGATTTATTGTCTGCGTTTGTGTAACGGTGACATGTAAATACCTCGTAATTTATTCTTTCGATCAGTGAAATGACCATCACACTTGATGATGTATCATTCCTCCTACATATTCCAATTATCGAAATATTATTAGATTACTCAAGAATCAGTAGACCTAGCGAACTTGATCTGGTGGTGATATATTTAAAAGTTGACTCGTGTAGAGCCCAACATGACATAAATGACACCAGAGGATGTCATGTTAGATTTTCGTTCGTGAAGAAATTGTATGAAGAACATATGGGTGCAACTGTGGATGTTATGGGTGATTATGTATGGATTGCATATAATAGAGAATGTGCATTGAGGTCATACCTCATGGTTTTGGTTAACACATGAATATTTATGGACAAAAGTTTAACTTGTGTCAATGTTGTCTACATTAAATACTTCATTGATTTTGAGAGTATTCATAAGTACAATTGGGGGAAAATGTATTTGGTTTACCTCTACTCTAAGTTAGCTGAAGCAATTTATGAAAAATGAGACAAATGACATCAAAGAATTGTTTATTTATAATAATTATTTTGCACATTTACTAATATAAATTTTAATATACTTGTGTTACACATCTGAACTATTTTCAAGCATGGATCCATCAGCATTTCCCATATATTTCTAGTTGTAAATTTGTTAAAGCATACTCTAAGAATTTTGCATGTGTGTGCTTGATCATCCCGCACATGGGGAATTTGATGACCGAATCATTCTGAATTTCTCTTGAGCGCATCGTGGTGGATGATATTTGTTTCATGTCGTACGGTGAATATCATGAGATACAAACCCTTTGAAGGTATCATTGTACTCTAAATGATTGACTTGTGGGTCTAGACTTATGTACCCACATCTACTTGAGTGAATACTACAGTTGTTTGGGTATCTACATGGTATACCCACAGACCTTTGAGTTGTTACGCGTGCCACTGTCCTCCACAAAGATGTTGATGGGATCATTGCGGAGTACTATGAGCATTTGGTCCTAGAGGATGCACATCGCGTGTGAAATCTTTGTCCATGGATTACGGTATACGGTTACATCCAATGGTTTCATAAAGTGTCACACCCTTACATGACACCAGATGCAGAAGGAGATCCTCGATGCTCACTCATTAGGAAATACTAGAAAAGAAGCAGGCAAGGGCAGGCCATTTCATGTATGTATTGTCGATATGTCACTGTATTATGGCTATGTGGAAAGAAGCCATAACTAAAGGAGATTTTGAGGATGACACTCCTCAGATGGTCACGTTATATGTCATCTTAGCAAATGCACGACATGCATTATATTACAGGAGGCAGAGGAGGAACATATGCGTCAGATAAACACAATAGTTATTTTTTATTTTGTATTTTGATATTAATATTTTCAATTTTTTATTATAGTTTGTATTTTATGAACACTGATATATGACTTACCAATATTTTGTTTGAATGTTTGATCTTATTATTGAATAAAAAAATGTGTATGATTTATCGTGGGTTTGATTTATAAATGACTTATAATATAAGGTTCACTAAAAATAAATGAAAAATTTCTTCTCATTTACTAGTTAAGTGTTGAAAAAAATTTATAGAGGTTTATCCAAATTTTGATATCCAAACTCACCCAATTATAAGAAAATACAAATACATTCACATACATGTAGGTTTTATCCGGAGATTTTAATTTGAATTTTTTTTTTACAAAAATAAAAGTGTTATTGAAGTGATTTGGTGTATATTAACTCGTTTGAATTTTGAAATTCTAAATAAGATTTATCATCACTACACAATCCAATTTATTTTAGAATAAATATCGGTGAACACTTCGATATCCTTAAATTTAGTTGGATACTGGTATCCTCGTCCAATAAAACAATTATATTCAATATCATATCACATTTCATATATTTTTTATTTAAAATTAAATTAATATTTTAAATTATTTTACACTAAAAGTACCCATATCCAACTACTTAATATTCATGGATATTTAAAAATTAATAAATAGTAGTATCAAGTATTAATTTGATTTTCTTCTTGCATTATTCCTTCTTTTTTATTATTATAAAAAACATAAATTATTTATTTGAAGAAAATAAATAAATAAAAAATCTTATAAAAAAAAAGACATTGAAATAATTTAAGTGACATCCTTAACAATTTCCTCATTATAGACATCGAAATACGATTGATGTTTTGTGTCTATAACACTACAGTAATTATTAATGCACACGTTTAATTAATTTAAGAAACATCCTCAACAATTTCCTAATTATTTTTTCTTGGTTTTAAGTATCTTTGTTGGATTCTCTTTCCATCACTTCATTTTCTTTCCTTTCTATTCTTTCCTCTCCAACTTTTTCCCTTTTTACTCCCAAAATTTGCAGACAATGCAAAATCAACAACCATTACCAACTCATGAAGCTCCCATGATTTCCCATCAGGTTCTCCTCTCACAGTTCACATCTTAAACACCATAAAGTTCCTTGCTTTTTTGTTTGTAGGTTTGTAGTAATTGGTACTATCTGATTTTCAGTTTTTTTTTTTTTTTATGTTTGATCTAATTTATATAAAGGGTTTTCTAATTTTAGCTTGTTATTAAGTGTCTACTAACTAAAGAAGCGCTTTTTTTCTTTCTGAATTTTGATTCTGTTTCTATATTTAGAATGTTGATGCTTCAATTGTGAGGTGTGAGAGTGAGATTGAATTCAAACAGGTGTGATTTTTCGATTTCAATGCTTGAATTTCTAACTTAGTTGAGAGTGTTTTAAGATGATGCATGTCCTGCAAATTATAACATGGTTTTGTAGATCTGTTGGCAGTGGCAGTGGCGTTAATGTTTCAACTGTAATTTTAGCTTAAGAAAAGAGAGTTAAAAGCCATGCATGGGGTTGTTTTATTATGCAGGGAGAATCTTAACCAGGAATTTGTGGTGAGGAAATTTTTAGTTTAGTTTATTGCTTTTACAATTGTATGTGTTTTGGACTACACAAAAAGGGGTGTCTTGTGTCAGTGTTGGTGTTTGAAACCGATACCAACACTTGTGAGTACGTCCTATATATTTATTTTTTCAAATTATTCGTGGTGTCCACGTGTCAGGGTCGTGTTTCTGGTGTATGTGTTTCATAGGTTTCTGATAGTGATTGCCTTGTTGAGGATGATTAGCATTCATCACATAATCGTGTTGGGATGAGATATTTTGAACTTTTGCATTGTATTTTTTACTTTCAGCGCGATTTTATGATTGTTTACTTTTTGATATATTAAACTGCCTTTGCTATACGCAGGCCGAAACCGGGCTAAACAAAGAAGTTGGAGATAGTGGAGTCAACGGGAAGCGTCCTGATATTTCACTTCAAGTTCCACCTAGGCCTTTAGGGTTTGGTAGCAGTAGCACGCGTGGGCGGGTTTTGGACCATTCTCAAAGTTTCTCTAAAGTGATATCATCACCGAAAGACTTTTTGCGGGCTTTGAGCTTCAAAAGAAAAGAAAATGTAGTAGATGGTGAATCAAGCAGTCTCCTTAATTCAGACCCTAAGACAGCTCCCGACAGTACTAGAATGGCCTCCATATCGGAAATTTCATGGTCAAGATGTACTTCTCTTCCTGTTTCACATGCACCTAATCTGTCCCCTATAGTTGCTACGCCTGTGTCTGCGAGGACATATAATGAACAACGGATTAAGCCACATGTAAGTCCTTTTTTATTTCATTCAGTTTCCTTGTTTGTAGATTTTCAATATGCTGACTTTACACTCACGAATCAGAAAATTGTATCTTATCGGTTATCGAAGTTATGTCTCTACTCTACCCAAAAATGAAAAAATGAAACTTCTCATATGTTAATTATGCAGAAAGATGTTAAATCTAAGGTTTCGAGGTCCCTTACAATACCTGCACGAAATGTTGTGATTGTAAGATCTGTCTCTTTTGCTACCCGCAATGAACAAGAACAACAAGATTCAAGTGACGGTATATGATTTCATTTACTTATGCTACTACAGTTTCGAACAACCCTATTTTTTTCCACCTGTTTGTTTATTATCGGCTTCGAGTCATACTAAAAAAAATATCTTGGCCAATTATCAGATCAAATAACTCCTGCGCCAGTAGAAGTTACTGCCGATGAAGAAATTCCCGAAGAGGAAGCGGTGTGCAGGATATGTCTTGACACGTGCGATGAAGGAAACACCTTTAAAATGGAATGCAGTTGCAAAGGTGGTCTAGCTTTGGTGCATGAGGAATGCTTAATCAAATGGTTCAGCACAAAAGGAAACAAGAGATGTGATGTATGCTTGGAAGAGGTTCAGAATTTACCAGTAACCTTGTTCCGCGTGTCTAGCTCCGTTCAACAAAGAAACAGACAGTTTCAGGATCGCCAAAACATTAATTCAGAGACACTAAGGTGATTATTTTGAAATCCATCTTTCCAAATTAAGTTATCAATGTTATTTTCTGCGCTTTAAGCACGGATACTTTTTTGTGATTATAGATATCGTTTTATTGACTTATTTAGTATTAATTTTGCTTCTTCTTTTTATAGTGCTTGGCAAGACTTCGTGGTACTTGTCCTGATAAGCACAATATGCTATTTTTTCTTCCTTGAACAACTACTGGTATGCTTATTTCCTTTGATATAATACTACGGCATCTACTTGATCTTTTAACTCATTTGGTTCCTTTTAAGTGCATATAATGCATAGTAGAGAAGAAACGATGTCTCCATACTCTGATCTTACTTTTGTCTCACTGTTCAGCTTCCTGATTTGAAGACTCAAGCTATCATTTTATCGGCACCGTTTTCCTTTACATTGGGCCTCTTAGCATCTGTTTTTGCAATAGTCCTTGGTATAAACTCTAAATCAAACCTGAATTTTTTTTCTCTTCATTATAACAATATTGTTCTTTCTTTGAGTGCTTACTTACATTGTTTGCAGCGATCAAAGAGTATATATGGACATATGCCGCTCTTGAGTTTGCACTTGTAGCTGTAATTGTGCATCTGTTTTATACTTATGTAAGTTAGAATGTTGAGATTTCTTTGTAAAGTCTCTTTTGGCTCAATAACGACTGATTCAGTCAACCATAACCTTGTTACTTTGTTGCAGTTGCATTTGGCGGCCATTTATTCGATACTACTTTCAGCGATTTTGGGTTTTGGAGTTGCTATGGGAATCAACTATATGTATATCCAGTTTGTGACATGGAGACTTCAGGTCTCTACTAATGATATTCCAGTATGAATATGAATCTCCTCGGAAAGAAAGCAAAGCATCTTCGTGGATTATCTTTGTACCTACTACCGTATTGTCTAGTACGAACCTCGAGTTTGTTGATCAACTGATTTTAGACTCATGCAATGCACAGCGATGTTCGACTGTTATGAACTCAGTGCAACATAAAGTGTCAAAATGAATGTAAAGTTAGAGTGTTTGTGCATAAATAGCACCAAGACAGAATCAACAAGTTATCAAAAAAAGTTAGAGATGGTTGGTTTAAACAGTTTCCAAACTTTATTCCAAATTGGCTTTTTCAGAAGTTCATGTGCAGCTAAGTAGTTATCACAAGACAACAATTTGCCGAAAGAAAGAATTATGCAGACAAATCTATATATTCCATTTGTATTTTTATAACACAAATCCAAAAAGCAAAGTATCTTAAGATATAATGTTAAAAAAGAAAACAAGAGCTTATAAAATAATGATAAATATGATAGATAACCTTAATCTTGTAAGTTGGAATCCAAGTCCCTTTCATCAAGAGAAATGCTTATCTTACACATAAAGGAAAACCAAGTTAATTAAGTGAAATGTTTTGAATTTTGTCTTTGCAGCACATGTTTAAAGCCTATAAAAGTGTGTCTTTAACAACACTTTAGCCATTGCATGTCATGCTTTCCACTTCATTCTATATTCTTTCTATAATATATGTTCTCGTCTAAAAACGCAAATGTATGTCATCATTAAGAGTGGTAATTAAGAGATTATGACAACCCTAGTATATGTTCTCGTCTAAAAACGCAAATGTATATCATCATTGAGTCATAATTAAGAGATTATGACAACCATGACTTTAAACAAGGACATGAACTCGTGTTTTCTGATGAAAATAACATCAACATTTAGGACTTAAGTCTGTGTTTTCGGATGAAAATAATATCAATAATTAGGATATAAGTCTGAACCAGGACATAAGCCCATGTTTTCAGATGAAAATAACATTTAGATGTTTAGATTACTTATTTTTCACTTTAGAATGAATTCAATCCTAGCATATTCGTTTTACTTCCTCCAAGCTTCAACACATAGTTTGGAAACAATAAAATAATATGCAAAGGGACTAGTTTTCTCTCTATATATATAAGTACTAATGAAGAAGATAACTAATCAAGCTCTTCATTCTCACTCACAAACACACATTTTCCAACACTACAAAGCTTGTTTAGCTAGCTCACAAAATGGCTGAGATTGAGTTTGAAAGTCTATTCAATCATGCCATGAGAGGACAATGGAGAGAGGTTCTAGAATTATATGAGAAAAACCCTGAAGTACTAGAAGCAAAGATCACAAAAGCAGAAGACACAGTGTTACACATTGCTGTCTATGTAAGCCAAACCTCCTTTGTGACAGCCTTGTTAGACAACATAAGCCAAAACATGTGTAGGAACATCCTAAGATTGCAAAACACAAAGGGAAACAATCCCCTTCATGTTGCAGCTGAGCTTGGGAATGTGGATATCTGCAACAACATTGCTAAAAGAGATCCTACCCTCATTTCGTACCGAAATGTCGAAGGTGAAACTCCTCTTTTCTTGGCTGCGGTTCATGGAAGAAAAGATGCTTTCCTTTGTCTTCACGGTCGACATCAGAACAAAGATGATGACTCAATCTCAAGAAAAAACAATGGAGATACCATTCTTCATTCTACCATATCATCTGAATACTTTGGTTAGTATCATTGCCATATATTGAACATATATAAATTACACCATTCTGTATATTAATTTGATACTACTGTATAATAGATTTGGCACTTAAAATAATTGGAATGTATCCAAAGCTTGTGAATGGTGTAAACCATGAAGGATTAACACCTCTGCATATTCTTGCTAAGAAGCCTAATTGTTTCAGAAGCTGCACAAGGATGGAGTTAATCGATAATATCATCTACGCGTGTAAATAAAATCACTTTTCTCTGCTAATTTATATGATTTCTTCTTTAGAAAGTAATCATATTTGAGTCTTGAAACACTAAATGTGTGTCTTTCTCAAGGAAGAAAGATCCTTCTGTAATAACATGTGTTTGTGTGAATGTCAGGTTCGTTTGTCGATGAGGAAAAGGAAGAAATATGCGACCAAAGTTATAATACTTCAGCGCACACGCAGACTTCAAACAACTATCCCTTAAACTATGGAACATGCATGACCTTCTTATCTTCCTTGAATAGTTGTTTTAAAGTAACAAGTATGTCAATTTTGTTTCATTTATTACTCTTTGTTTTACTTATAGTATAGTTACTATATTAAACTCTAACTCATCTATCATTTTCCTATTATATTACAGCAACAGGAAAAGATACTGATGCTGCAGAAACTTCTGATGAAGAGAATAGTTTCTGGCGAAAAGACGGTATTATGATTTCCTCTTGTAAACCATGATGCTTGTAGCGCAAGTAATTGGTGCACAATGTGTTTCATTTCAATATGTATAAAAAGCCATTTCAGATATTAGTTTTATTATAATAACATCTACTTTTAATTATGAAGAGCAAGGGCAAGCAAAGAAAGAGAAGAAAAAGTACAGGTTCCCTCCCAATTGGGAATCCATGATCCGATTGTTTATCTTTACAATGAAGTCCTTCCTAATCCTTTTTGGTGTTGGTAAGTGCATAAAATAGCAATGGATTAGTCTTCTCATTAGAAAAGACTTGTGTGTTTTGTTTGTTTAACTGAGGTGGCATTTTCATAGGATCGACATGGATAGAGAAAATACAAAGAAAGAAGGAAAAACACATTCGAGCAAAGCAAGTGATGAATGAACTGATTCAACACGCTTCTTTGTACAAGTATGATTTTACAGGACCAACTCCTCATATTGAAGAGTATGGTGACGATGATGATGATGACAGGGGTAAAATAAAGAGTAAAGCAGAAAAAGAAGCTGCTGAGAAAAGAAGAGTGATGTCGCCTATTTTAATTGCAGCAAAAATGGGAGTAACAGAAATGATTGAGAAGATTCTAGATATGTATCCTGTGGCTATTCATGATGTGAACTTTCAGAACAAGAATGTTGTTCTTTTGGCCATAGAGAATAGGCAACCTCATGTGTATAGTATGTTAAATAAGAGAAGTGTAATCAAAGAAACTGCGTTTCATCAAGTCGATAGCAATGGTAACAGTGCATTGCACCTTGCTGCTACTTATAGGAAGTTTCGACCTTGGCGTGTACCTGGTGCTGCAATGCAAATGCAGTGGGAATACAAATGGTATAAGGTAAATAGTAGTAATGTCTCCATAGTTATCCTCCTAGTGATTTATAAATCTTCAGAAACTAGCAATTGATCATGTCTAGTTGCTAATGATGTTTGTGTTTTTCAGGTTGTTAAGGACTCCATGCCACCTAATTTCTATGAACGTTATAATAAGGAAGGGAAAACAGCAAAGCAAGTCTTTATTGATACACATGGACAACTTGCAAAAGAAGGTAGTAAATGGCTCACAAAAACCTCAGAATCATGTTCAGTGGTAGCAGCACTTGTTGCATCAGTTGCATTCACAACCTCAACAGCTATACCAGGTGGTCCTAATCAAGAATCTGGTATACCACTACTGCTTAACAAACCTGCATTCAAACTCTATGCTGTAGCATCACTTGTTGCACTTTGCTCCTCTGTTACGGCCCTTATTCTGTTTCTTTCGATTCTGACATCTCGGTTTCAAGAAAAGGATTTTGTTGTGGACTTACCGAGAAAGCTTCTTCTGGGACTGACCACACTCTTCACATCTATAGTATCTGTGTTGGTTTCATTCTGTGCAGGGCATTTCTTTATTGTTGAAAGCCAGCTGAGATTTGCAGTTTATCCCATATATGCTGCTACATGTTTGCCTGTCTCATTTTTTGCTCTGGTTCAACTCCCTCTGTACTTTGATCTGGCTTTGGCTATGTTTCGGAAGGTTCCTCAGCGCAGCTACAAAGTGTTTTTTCATGAGTTACATCATCCATCATTAGCCTAAGCCACTCTTGTTCTTTCATAAGACAATTGGTTGGTAATAGATAGTTGCTATGAAGCACTTTTGGTTCTTAGTGTGCACTAACTTTAATACATCACCATTTGTTGTATATTTAATTGACATTACATGAATATCATTTCACATTCAAGTTAAGCTTCTAATTATCTCGCCTAATTATTTGTCATGCTGGATTCATTTCAAACTGAGGGAACCATGAATCACAGAATGATGGGATTGTATTCCTTGCTCTTATTATATATTAGCATCACAACTGAAAGGAAAGAAGGCAAAAACATATTTCACATTATTCTCCATGACAAATATACATTAAAGAAACTGTCTGGATATTATGAGCCAAGAAACATCTACATGACCAAAACTATAAATAACCATGAGGAAAATTGAGCGAAGAAACAAACAACTCTAATTGCATTTAGTCACGGGAGCAAATTTTCTATCATCTCTTTTCAACCATATGGTGGAACGGGTTTTCTTCACGTGTTCTGCAAAAAGACGATGCCTGCAACCAAAAGGAGTGTATCAGGAATAAACTACCATAAATATTAGCATGCATAACCTTAATCATGAAACTACAATCTAGAGGATGCAATTCCTGCATAAAGAATTGGCTCGGCAAAAAAGTTCTAAAACCCTCCTACCCTCGAGGACAAGACCTGTGTCCAATGAAAACACTGATCCCAACAGAGAGATTCAAGTTCATTAATAACAAGAGCACAAAAATAAACAGACCTTTCATACTCCAGCTTCTGAGTAACTATGCCATTCAACAATAATTCTGAACTGTACACCATTGCCCCTGAAATTGCAACACATCATTTTAATTTTCTGCAGAGGATACGTTTTTAAAGTCAAAGGAACCAGTTTCTAACCTTTTTCAAGAAAAGGCACACAAGAGGCATAATCTTCTTCACAAGAAAGGATCAGAAGATCATCTGGAATTTTATGCTCCTTCAAAGCAGATCTGCCAACTCTCTCGACAGCCTAGGAGACGCAGTCACGGGCAAAGAGAAAATAAGGGAGAGAAAATAGTTCATTACCAAACACATGTTTTCTTCAATCACATATGAACAACTGAAGATTAATAAGGAGAAAGATGCATACCTGACCATGAACTGCTGTTACTAAACTTGATATGATCTCTTTACTAGGTTTAATATTTGAGGTGACAAATACTCTTCGACCCTGCAGAAAATTATGATGATTTATCATGAGCAACAGTAAGAAAATGCATATGTTTGTATTTGAAATAGGCTTAATTAGGCTTTTGTCCTTTCCTAGTTTGACATCAACTTTTATTTACTTAGTTTGGTGTAGTAATTTAACCCCTTCAAGCAATTGATAAGACAGACTACCTTTGGCTGATGTGACAAGTAAATTTTACAACACCTTGTTTGTTAACAAAGGATACAAGTAGATGACGCCGCATAATTTCACATCAGCAAAAGGTATAAGATCAACACTAAAAAAACAGGTTATTTAATTGCAGAGTCGAAAAATAAAGTGGCGCCACTGTTACAATTGATGCTAGAGAGACATCAAAGAAAAGTTAAGAGGATTAAGACATATAAAACAACCAAGTTTTTATCTCATTGGGTAGGGTTTGCAAGCATATATACAGATATATGGTTCAAATTAAGTGAGGTCAGATGCGTAATATGACCAAGCGATATTTACATAGATGATCAAAAATAGAAATTACTTAAGCTGTGTGAGTATGATCATTTAAAAAGGTCAAATAAGGTTCATCTAATCCTGACTAGTGCCGATACAAACATGATCCATTGGTCAATATGTGATCCTTTCATTTCATGAGTTCTACATTTACCTCTAAAAGAGGATGCTGGGTTGCTCGTGCTAGTGAGACTGGCATGCTGAAACCAAACTCCTTTTCCTTTTTATCATCCCTCAATATGTAATTTCTATCATCAATAAAACAGTTGGCTTGTCCACAGCTCTCAATCCATAAGTGTGTGACCACCGGTTTGCCAAAGGCAATAGCTTCTAACATATTTCGTGTACGCACAAATTGATCGGTTATGAAATGAGTTGCATCTGCAATTGAGGATGCCACAGAAACTCCAAGTCGTGCTAGTATCTTGTAATAAACATGAGAAACAATTTAACTTTAACACAGCTAGATGTATGTATTAGACAATAGGAGTTCATAAAAAACCAGATCTTACCTTTTTCTGATGCTTAACAATATCTCCATCCAAATGGTGGCTGTAAAGAATTCGCACATCAGCCATATCCTTCCTCTTCCTTGAATCCTTAGAGGGAGTAATTAATTCAGGTCTAATGGCATTTAAGCTACTAAGTTCTTTACGAAGATCCGCGCGAAATACTTTGAGATCACATGCTTTTGAATATTTTCTTTTGCATGATTGTTTGTAATAATCATCGCCCATACAAACAGGTGATGCGTCGTTCACCGGTGTCTTACAGTTAGCTGGAGATGTGGTAGCCATGTCAGGTGACTTGTATCCATCTCTTAGTGATTCATCTGAAACGGTAACCTCCAATTTTTTGGTGGACAACAAGACATCTGCATTATTCTTAACATTTGAGTTCAAATTGGACTCCAAAAATTTTCTTTGCATTCGGTCATCAGAAGGTACTACCAAACCACCACGTGAAGATGAAGGACTGTAGTTATTCACATGCGATTTGACACCAGAATGCGTCCTCGTTTTTCTCTTCCGAGCAGCAGATTTCCCGATATCTTCAGTTGGCTCGGATGACTTAGATGACCCTTTCCCAATATCTCCACTTTGCTTGAATGACTTAGACGAACCAACTAAACTCTCAGATCCTTCATCATGATTAGAAAACCTCGTAATCCTAAGAGATCTCCTTCTTCTAGGGTAATCTAATGTATCAACAGAAACGCCATTACTAACACTAACAACATTTTCCTTTGAAGCAAATTTCTCCTGTTGACACAATTCAGTAGTATCATCTACTGCAAAGTGATCAGAAGACCCAGAAGTAGATTTAGGACCTAACCCTTCAGGCGGTGGTAGACCAACTCCACTACTTTTCTCATGGGGGTCCATCCCTGTTGCCCCTTCGCTCACTGCTAAGGACCATCTAGTTCTACGAGCAATTGGTGTGCAATGAAATACTTCATCCCGAACTCGCTTTCTATCAACAGTACTCCCTCCATCATTTCTTTGCTCCCCTATTGGAGGTGATACTATTCTACCATTTTTATTAGCACCAGAGGTTTGGTAGCCTTCTGCATTTAGCTTACTCTTCTTTGATCTGCTCGTCACATTGCCCTTTTCAGGCTGTTCAGCCTTTTTAGTACATTTCTTTGATAAACCTGTATGTTCCTTTGGTGTAATTGGCCCCATTTTACCAGTAGAAGAGTTATTGAGTTGATAGGTTGACCTACTTCTAGTAACACGAGTGGTATCATTAGCAACATGATCAGGAACTTCCACAGTGTTGAATAAGGCTTCCATAGCTTCAGCGGCTATTTGAGTATCTAAACCTACATTCAACATTTCCTGCCCATCTCCATTACCATTGGGTCCCATCTCTCCTTTGGAGCAATTAGCATTAAACTGTTCATCCAATTCATTAGTAATATTCTTTGATCTGCTCATCGCATTGCCCTTTTCACGCTGTCCAGTCTTTTTAGTGCATTTCTTGGATAAACCTGAAGTTTTCAAATCTGATTTTACACCAATTTTTTTCCTGTCATACTTCCTTGTACGCTCCTTTGGTGTAACTGGCCTCATTTTTCCAGTGGAAGAGGTATTGAGTTGATAAGCTGACCTACTTCTAGTAACACGAGTGGCATCATTAGCAATATGATCAGCAACCTCCACAGTGTTTAATAAGTCTTCCATGGCTTCAGCAGCTATTTGAGTATCTAAACCTACATCGAACATTTCTTGTCCATCTTCATTACCATTAGGTCCCATCTCTCCTCTAGAGAGATTGGCATCAAATTCTTCATCCAACTCATTAGCAATATTCCTTTCCAACTTTCTTGTGGCTTGTTGCTTATTGTCATCCCTTATTTTCATATTATGCATCCCCAGCTTTGATTCAGAATGAGCTGCAGCTTTCCTTCTATTAGGTAAACTTGATTGTTTATCTTCCTTATCACCTTTTGGGCGGCATGATTTGAGTTTTTTCCGGCATCCTGGCAAAGATCTTGGCCTATGTGTTTCACCTTTAAAGAAATCTTCCTTTCTTCTTAGGTATATATCTCCTCCGCCTTCATCCTCGCAGTTATCATCCCAGTCAAAAATCTCAGTTTGTTTAGCTTTGCTTCTATCATTAATTCTCTTGGACAAACTTTGTAACCCTTTAAAGCAGGGAAGAGATTCTGACTTTTTCTCCACATTCGTAAAGTAATTAGCTTTTTCATCAAACTCCATAAAATTACTATTGAGAAACCTATCTACACACTCAAGAGCCTTGTTCTGTGTTAATTCTCCGGGTTCCTGAGAGTTAACATAGCTTAACCTTTCCAACTCTCCATCGTAGTCAGGAGGCTTGTCCAAGCTATCTACTTCATTGAAATCATTGTTGCTAAGTGAAGGCTCATTTGTTTCAACAGGTAAATCATCATTGAAAAGTTTTCTTACGGTTGTTCTAGCAAAGTTAGACATACGTTCATTCTCAAATCCCTCGATTTCCACATTGTGTTTCGCATGATTGAGTTCCTGATCAACTTCCCCAACCTTCTCAGGAGGTCCAAGAAAGGATTCTCTTTTATTCATACCCGTGGCAGGATTGGAGTGATCGTGGGTATGTTTCAAATTCAAATTGCTTTTAGCTAAAGCAGCTTGCCGCAAAGCTTCTACACGGATAAAGGTAAACCGTGGTGGCACTGAACCTGAAAGAAATATAAATTTCGCTAGTGAAATCAAAAGAGATTAAAAATATTCACATGAAAAGAAACCACATAACAATTAACTTCACATTGCATTTAGTTCGTGTAAATGTAGATAATCAAACAATACTCAGAAATAAAGTAACATAGAAAGAAAGTGATGCGAAAATGGCATATCCAATTAAAATAAGGACAAAACTTATACATTGCCACATGTATTGTTGGTAGGTACTATTTACTAACAAAATATATAACTACCTTCCTATCAGCCACCACTACAATACTCCAGATAAATTTAGTCCTTAAAGTAATTTTCTTTTACAAATCATTTCCCTATTTACAAATAAATCACAGACACATCACAGTGACATACACAAAATACAGTACTTTAGTTCAACTCTTCATATTCATCGATCAGATTATCGACATCACTGAATTAACACTAACTAAAAGTCCTTAGATTCTTAATTGACATACAGCCAAACAAATTGCCAGTTGGTAAAGGAATCAATTACCAGAATCAGATTGCTTCTTGTCAGACCCGCTATCACTAGTTGGTTGATCCGCAACCACCTTGCTATCTGGATCGCTGTCTATGCATTGAGTATCATCAACAAACAGCTCATCATCTGAATTTTCCAAAACTTGAGTTCCCTCATATTCATACCCTTCCTCCAATATCTGTGTATCAAAATCATCCAATATCTGTGTATCAAAATCATCAAATTTCTGAGTTTCGCCGGCCATATCCAACACTTCAGTTTCCTCAGCAAAGTTCACCACCTCAGTTTCAAATGCGGCGTCACCGTCGCCGCCGTCATCGTCAAACGGCACCGTATCTTCAAAGTATCGATTTTCTTTGTCATTGTCTTCTTCACCTGTGAATCAATCAGTTAGAACACAATAAAATAATTTGATAAAAAATTAAAGATTAATATTGATAAAATAGATCGATGAATCGTAGAGAGAGATTTACTTGAGTGTGAAGAGGAATCATCGAATGGTTCAGTGTGAACATCGTTTGTGAGAATGCGATTTTGTTCGTGATTTGCCATTGGAGTCGTCAAGGTAAAGAAGAAAACCCAAAAATCGAATTAGGGCATTGAAAGAAAAAGAAGGGTCAAAGATAACGACATTTTCTGGAGGGAAAAAATTGCGGGTTCTTTTTCAGAGATAGAAAGTTTTTTTCATTACTGTAATACTTTACAGAATATGTATTTAATAGTCGAAAAACTTTACAAGATGGGCATTTGGTCTAGTGGTATGATTCTCGCTTAGGGTGCGAGAGGTCCCGAGTTCAATTCTCGGAATGCCCCTGTTTTTGCATTTTTACCGTATTTAGTGCATGGTAACGCTTTTGAAACTTCACTAGTAATTTGTTGAAATTGATTTTTCAATTAAAATTATAATTTAATTTGAGCCTAAAAACTAACTACCTTAATTAAATTAATTGAATTTTAATTTTATATAGTTGGATTTATTTGATTTATGAGTTGATTTGATTAATACTTGAATATTATTTATTTTTAAAATGTTTATAATTGATTAGGGTGCGAGAGGTCCCGAGTTCAATTCTCGGAATGCCCCTGTTTTTGCATTTTTACCGTATTTAGTGCATGGTAACGCTTTTGAAACTTCACTAGTAATTTGTTGAAATTGATTTTTCAATTAAAATTATAATTTAATTTGAGCCTAAAAACTAACTACCTTAATTAAATTAATTGAATTTTAATTTTATATAGTTGGATTTATTTGATTTATGAGTTGATTTGATTAATACTTGAATATTATTTATTTTTAAAATGTTTATAATTGATTTGGTATGTAAATAATTTATATTGTTGAATGTGTATGTGATAGTTAGATTTTTATGTTTGAACATCTATAATAAGAATATCTAAGAGGATATTACTACTATAACATGAAGGATTGTTTCTTAATTTTCATTTTACTATTGGAGGAATCATAGTCGTTTAATAAAAATAATTGTATCAGCTTTTAATCGAGTTTTGAATTGAATCATTTTTTTATCGAGTTGTTGGATGCAATTTAAATCATATTTAAAACACCGTTAATTTTCAATTCTGAGGAAGGAGCCGTTTTGAACTCTTTAGACAGTATCAAACGGCCATCTAGTTAGGATTAATTTATTAGTTTTTTTTAAGAAATCATCTCGAGTTTGGAGGTTTGGGTGGTGAATCTCTCTAGTTGTATGTTTTAATCTTCATGTATCTTTTAGCGTTTTCTTGGATTTAAGTTTTAATATTTCCTTGTATTAAGAGTTGAGTACCTCTTATAATCCTCGTAATATATTATTTGTTAATAAAAAAAAAAGGCTAAATTACACTTTTAGTCCCCCTATTTTGCTCAACTCACAATATCAATCCCCCTATTTTGTTTTTAAACAATTTTGGTCCCCCATTCCCCTTTTTTTAACAAAAAGCGCTGAGGTGGAATTTTTTTTAAAACGTGGCATTATTGATCTGACATGGCATGATTTTAATATTATTTTTAGTTATTTATATTTCCACTTAATTTGTAAATAAAAAAACATTTTAATAATAACAAAAATTATATAATTCACATTTGTTCTTCTTCATGTTTCATGAAACCCTAAAATTCCTCTTCATGTTCTTCTTCATTTGTTCTTCTTCATATTCTCTTCAAGCATTGCAATAATTTTATTCATCGTTGCCATGGATTCCGAAAGTGTGCAAGTATCTAGTTTTTCTTCACAATCTAGGAGGAGAAGGTTGCAATGTTATTGTGGTTTGGATTCACCACTTGCAACTTCATGGACATCCCAAAATCCAGGTAGAAGATTCTATGGTTGTGGGTCATATAAGGTACATAGAAATCCCTAATTTTTGTTGTATTTATTCAGCTACTATGGTTCTGGTTAATTTCTAACTTTTGAGTAATGGTTATGTTTCATTTAGTTACATGGAAGGAAAGGATGCTCTTTTTTTGATTGGTATGATGAGAAGGTACCAGAACGTTCACAAGAAGTGATTAACTCTCTATTGAAGAAGGTGAATGAGTTGAAGAAGAAAGATAGTTTAAAAAAGAAGAGTGATGTTGGCATGAAGAAAAGACAATTTTTTTGATTATTTTGTTAATTTTGTCTTGGTTTATGATTATCATGTTGATCACAAAACCATTTGCTTGAGTAATATTTTCATTGTTTGTAATGTTACTGTCATTGTTTGTAATGTTATAAGGTTATTGTGAGCCTCTTAGTTTTTGATCGATTATGAATTTTCATTGTTTTGTGAATTTGCTGAAAAATACGCATAATGAATCGATTCATTATGGCTTGAATCGATTCATGCTGTAGTGTGAATTCTGGTTTTCATTGTTTATGCATTTGCTGAAAAATACGCATAATGAATCGATTCATTATGGCTTGAATCGATTCATGCTGTTATGTGAATTCTGGTTTTCGCAAAATGAATCGATTCATCTTGTGATGTATCGATTCATACAGTTTAATCAATTCTGTTTTTCTAAAAATCAATCAGTATGAATCGATTCATGCTCACTGGGATCGATTCATTCTTCTGTTATTTTGCCTAACAGTTTCTGCAACATATATATGCATTTGTTTTTCATTTTTCACACAGATCACAGATTACAGAAATTGTGCATACGAATTTTCAAAGTTATTGTTTGTAATGTTACTGTCATGGCCATTGATACAAAATGAATACTGATAGAAACGATATCATACTTTGTCAAACTATATCAAACTCTGTCATACTTTGTCATACTTGCAAACTGTCATAATTTGTTCAAAATGATATTCATACTTTCAAACTGTCATAATTTGTTCAAAATGATATTGATACTTTCAAATTGTATCATACAAAATGCTACAAAAGATGATTTAATTACATAAACATTAAACATGAATATAAGTGTAGTTAAGTTGGCTCTTGAGTTTGTGGCGCTTGCGATCCTTGAGTCAAAACAGTTTGTGCTTCTTTGGTTGATGCAGTCTTTTGTTTTTTTGCCTTGTTACTTCCTTTTCGCAATTGACGATCCGCCGCCGTTTTACCTTTACACGTTCTTGAATTGTGCCCAAAATTCCCACAAGTTTTACACTTAACTGTAGTCAAATTTCTAGGCAACACATTGCTTGAAGCGGGTTCATCATTCGCTTTGTTTCTCTTTTTTTTAGGTCGACCAGGAGCTCTTCGCATAACCGGTGGATGGATTGGCTCGCCTTGAGATGTTGGCCAAAGTCTAGGCCCATTGGAAGGTAGAACTATATATGAGTATGTAGCCAAAAAACTTGATTTCCTATAATATTGGGAAACGTACTGCTCAACTTCAGCCTTGTTGTGTTGAATACAAACAATTGCGTGTACACAAGGAATCCCACTTAAAGCCCATTTACGACAAGCACAGTAATGTCGCTGTAGGTTTACCTCATACGTGTCAATTCCATTTGTCACACTGAATATGTTGAAATCATTGTCTCCGTGCCAAGTAGGACTCCAACCTCCAGCTGCCCGCTTAAACTTTTCTAGCACTTGTTCAACTTTCGGACATATATTACTTCTAAATCGACTCATGAGATTCTTTTGCTTCACTATTCGAACTGTGATGTAATGCTTTAAACCTTCCAGCAATGTAATAATGGGCTTGTCTCTATACTCCAAAATCGCCATGTTGAACGCCTCACACATATTATTCACTTGCAAATCACAATGACTATCAGTGCGGTACGCAGACCTAGTCCACATGGCTGCTGGAATTTCCATCATATCTTTCCAGGCAGCTTCATTGATATCCTTTATTTTCTTCATGGCTCTCTCCCAATCTTGTACAATTGTCGCCCTAGCTGCCTGCCATAATAGTTCTTTCATGTGTCCACCGGGATACTTTTTCTTCCAATTTCCATACAAATGTTTAACACATAACCTGTGTTCTACAGTCTGGCCTAGTGCAGCAATAACAGGTACCAAACCCTACAAAAGCAATGAATGAGTTCCAAATGTAACAACAAACATAACAACAAAAATAAAAGTGTAAATGAATTACCTTTTGTTGGTCTGAAATGAATGAATAAGGTCTTTGCAGTATACCATTCAGATCCTCGAGTAATAAATTTACAAACCATTGCCAAGAGTCTCGTGTTTCCGCTTCCACCACAGCATATGCTATGGGATAAATTTGATTGTTCCCATCTTTACCTACAGCAGCCATTAATTGTCCACCATACTCACCTTTCAAGAAGCATGCATCAAGGCCAATTAAAGGCCTACAAGTCAGTGCAAAAGCATCTTTACATGCCTTTAGACAAACATATATTCTCTCAAAAACTGGCCCAATGTCAGACATGTCACACTTAATGATAACCGTACTACCTGGATTAGACCTCCTTATCTCCTCACCATAATTCCTCAAATGAGAATATTGCTCAGTCAAAGCTCCTTGAATTAATTCCAATGATCTTGTTTTGGCCCTGTAAGCTTGAGCGACTGACAACTTCACCCCCCATTTTTCTAAAGATTGTGCTATCAATCCCTTTGGCTTAATTTCTGGAGTATGTCTAAGGATAGGCATAAATTTCTTGGCTAACAATGTCGTTTTAGCTTGCCTATTCTTTGCTGTCCTATGACATGTGTGGTCTTCTTTCAGACTTACTAACTGCCAGAAATGGTTTCCTACCCTTTTACTAAACCTCATATAAAATGGACAATCTTTTTCACACTTAACAACTATTCTTTTGCTATCATTTTTATCAAAGTGCAAGTTTTTCTTCCTCTCTAAGGCATAAGACTTAACCGCATCTCTCACAAGATTCTTTGTAGAAAAAGACATTCCTATCTCAACTCTCACTTCTTCACCACATTCAGGCAATTTGAATTTAGGATACCTATGTTCATCGCCTTCGTCTTCACTTCCTTGTGGAGTCTCAAGATCATCTGAATCAACTTGTTTACCTTCATCAAAATCAACTCTTGTTGTTGGTTCTTGAGATGAAGACACTTGATTTCCTTCATTCTCTTCTTGCACAAAGGTATGACTAGGGACTTCATGGGTCCAATCCCACTCATCTTCATCTAAGTCATCAAATTCAATATCACTCAAGTCATCATTATCTTCTTCATTAAAATCTGAATCCTCCTCGCTACGGTATCCACTTTCCTCTACCTCAACTTGAACCTCTTCCCTTTCCTCGGCTTGAACCTCTTCCCTTTCCTCGGCTTGAACCTCTCCACACTCGTCAGAGTCAACATTTATTGGTTCTTGAACAGGTTCAACATAAGCCATTGCTTCTTCTTCCGTAATAACATGTGGTTCATCAACAACATGCTCAACATATATGTTAGCGGTTTCATAACCATACATGTCTTCGCAAAATTGCAAAAGATCTTTGTCATTATTCAGAGGCCTAAGGCCACGCTCAAATGAATACTTAAGATGATGGTACCAGAGACATTTGAATCTAACATAACCCAGACTCTTGACAACTTCTTCAATTTCCATATAAGACAATTTATCAGTATCAACTTAACCCTTCAATTCTTCAACCTTCCCATTAACATAAAATTTGCAAGGAAATTAAATTAATGTACCCCCATGATTAATCGACAATGTTACAGAATTAATTTTAGATGGCCTAGAACAAAATCAGTAAATTCGACATCAACATGCGTATTTGTATCGGTAAATTAACAAATGAATTCGGATTAATCAACATACCTCACAACAAATTTAGGGTCTTCCTTTGTCTTGGACGAGGGTTTGCCATGAGTGGAAGACATATCTGTTACAGATGGAGAAAGGGAAAACTTAGGGTTTCAGTTTGTAAAAAAACATGAAATTTGTGAAATGCAAAGACACTTACCTTCGTGTTCTTCGTTCTTGTTTGATGCGGTTGAATGTTTCGAATTCTTCCCCTCCATGTTCGTCGCGTTTTTCTTCCCCTCTATGTTCTTCTTCCCCCTTCGTACGTTCTTCTTCCCCTTCATGTTCTTCTTTCCCCTTTTCAATTAATTTCCAGAAAACTTATTTTATGTAAATAATTATATATAATTAACAAATAAATAAATTAATAATTATATAATATTTGTATAAAAGTAGCCATGTCAGATCAATAATGCCACGTTTTAAAAAAAAATTCCACCTCAGCGCTTTTTATTAGAAAAAGGGGAATGGGGGACCAAAATTGTTTAAAAACAAAATAGGGGGATTGATATCGTGAGTTAAGCAAAATAGGGGGACTAAAAGTGTAATTTAGCCTAAAAAAAATCATTTTTAGTCGTGGCAGCTTGTAATTTGTGAAAGAAGAAAAACTTCCACAATTTGAATATAGAACATATTTGGATTCACTTATTTGAATTTATTTATTGATATGGATATTTATAAGTTCTTTTCATTTTATTTTATAAGTTCTTAAGGGCAATTTAATCATAAATATAACTAATAATGCATATATTGATTATTTTGAAAAAAGTTAGTAAAATTTTGCATTTCCAAACACGCTCTGAGCCTCGCTCAAACATGTCCCAACTGAGTCACACTCAATAAAATTTCCAAAATTTTGTCTAGAGATGCAGCTCCAAAACCACCTCATGTGCACATGCATTCTTCACTAAAACACATTTTTTTTACATAAATTAATTCAGAGATGCATTTTTGTATTCACCCTAGAAAGAATCCAAAAATGCATCTCATATTCAACTTAGACAAAATCCAGATATGTATTTTCGTATTCACATCATACAATGATTTTGGCTTTGTTTTAGATATGCATTTATGAAATCAACAATGCTTTATAGTTATCCTATCATATACAATTTTATATAAATTAAACCATACACTTTCGAAATAATATGAAAATGACATATATAAATTAAAAAATCCTGAGTAGACAATGATGTCAAAATAAAATACAATTGATAATAGTGATTTTAATATAAACATTATATATTATTGCGTATGACAGACTCGAACCCCTGTTCCTATGTTGCCTCATGTACTGTAGTACCTCTTGTGCCTTCACGTGATGATATCTAGAACATCCTTCACCTCAGAGTCATCCAGAAATATTCTTATATTTATATCTTCCCGTCCAAACTCCATGTTACAATGACATACATGCAACACATCAAACATATGATCTTCTATAGCCTGCTCTTCCTCTAGTATCTCCTGATGAGATGATGTATGTGGATCTCTTGGAGCATCTGTTATCATATAAAGATGTGACACTCTAAAATTCCACTAGATATAGGCGTGTGTAGCACTCTAGTTGATAGGAGCTATGGTACTTTGTGCCTCACCCGGTACCAGATGATTAAGGTAATCATCATACACTACGTCAAAATTGGTCTGTAGCAGCGCAACAAAGACAACGCTTTTTGGAGAAAGCGTTGTTATAGGTATTTTAAAATTTTCACTAAAACAAAGCGTTCTAAAAGCCAACCTTTAGAGAGCGCTTATAAAAGCGATGTTAAAAACCCTAAACTGAAGCCACCTTAGACAGGGTTTTTCTGAAAAGCGCTACTACAAGGAAACCTTAGAAAGCGTTTTCTTAAAAGCGCTCTCTAAAGTCAATAAATATATTGAACTTTCAGAATCTCAAAAATGGCAAACGGGGGTTTGAACCTATCCTTGAGGTTAAAAATAAATATAGTAAACCTAAGACAACGCGTTTTTGTAAAAGCGCTCTTATATGTTATATTTTGAAATCCATTGCATCGAAATGCTCTCTTATTGTGTCGACGCAATGGACATTAATTTCATATAAATTATATTTTAAATACTTTAGACAGCATCTAAAGAAAGCGCTCTCTAAGGTAATTTATTTAATTAAATTATTATATATTATCAGAAAACCTAAGAAAGCGATTTCTAAGGAAAGCATTGTCTAAGGTATTTAAAATTGAATTTATATAAAATTAATGTCCATTGCATCGACGCATTAAGTGAGCAGGTCTACCCAATGGATTTCAAATTTGTGACAGCTTGCTATGTGCGCATGAGGAGTTGCTCCACTTTATGGGGATTTCAAATTTTGACTCTTCAAATGGTTTAATATAAATTATATTTTAAATCATTTATTATTCTTCTTCTTCCAATTATTCCCAAAATTCCTCTAAAACCCTAAAACTCCTATTCTCTTTTCCAAAATTTCTATTCTCTTTTCCAATCTCTTCAACATCCTCATGGCTTCAACAAAAGTTGCTAGTAAAAGGTCAAGCCGGTATGCATCAACATCTCATTCGTCTATACTGGTAAGTGCTTTATCACTACTTGGAGATGAAATTAGGGATTCATATAAAAAGGAGTTTAAGGATAGAAAAATTATTCCACAATATGTCTATTATAGACTTACTGCTAGTCAGTTGCACGTGGATTATATTGTGGAACTCATGGACTATCAAGACATAAATTATTTCCTAGGATTAAGAACTGAGTATAATGAGGATTTGGTTCATATGTTTTATGCTGGCATTATGGGAAAATTTTAAGGGCTGTGAATTTGAGTTTAGGATGGGAAATTTGATTTATAAGGTTGATATCAAAGTTTGGCAATTCATTCTGGGTGTCCCTCCTGCTAGATCAGCATACAAAGCCTTGATAATTAATGTTTCCTCTATTACTGATTTTAATTATAAGAAACACTTAAATAAGATGTTGTGGTAACCTCATGATAACGATACGGTAAATAAGGATATGTTCCCAAAGGAATTCACAACTGGCTGTTTGAAACCGGCAATCCGGGTTCTTCATTGGATTGTGTCGCATAATATTCGTCCCAAGAAAGGCGAATATTCCAGAATTGACAAAACCGAAGTAGCCTTGATGTATGCTCTCACAAAGAAAGTCAAGGTTAATTGGTCTTACTATATTACTATTCGCATTTTTGCACTGAGAGAAAAGAACAACGTGGCCTTGAGTTATCCGTCTCTCATTCAGTCCATCTTGAATAATGCAAAGGTTGTTGTGAAAGGGTTGCCTATGATGTCCATCAATCTAAATCATGAATTTCAAGGCAAATATCTCAGTCCTATGAATTTCAAGGCAAATCATGAATTTCTCGATATGAAAAAGCTTTTGTTAAGTTTGTGCCGACAAGAAAGGGTCTTCCTCCCTTTCAGTTGTGCCTTAAAACACTTTTGTCAACATCAGATGTGATGTAATGTACTATTCGTCAAGTATGTATAGACGAAGGTGTTTTTGGTATTCCTGATCATATCGAGTTTATCGGAAAAGAGGACATGGAGCAGATTTTCAGTCATCTTAAATTAGGCATCATTGTTGTTCATCACTACATCTGATAATCTGATCAGTACTCTATTATTTATTTAGGTGAACAATTTATTTACACATTTCAATGAAAATATTCTAATGTTTATTATGTTTTTATTTAAGGTTCTTGTATGAAAAAGTGATGCGCGGAAATGAACTGTCAAAGAGATTATGTTTCATTGCTAGTCACTGTGTCAATGCACCTGCAATTTCACTGAATAAAGATGAAGTAAGAGACCAATTGATTGAGAGATATATGTCCACCAAAGAGAATGAAGCTTTGTTTTTTTATTGTATAATACTGGACCCAAGTAAGATTTTCATTCTAATTTCATTATAATCTCTGTATCTTTTGCATAAAAATTATTCATCTAAACTTTTGTTATATTTACAGTGGACACTGGTTGTTGGTTGCCATTAATCCAAAAAAAGAAGTGGTCTATTATCTGAATTCATTGGAGCATAATTGGACAACATCAGGATCTGAAGGAATTGATTGATAAGTAAGTCATATTGGACGAAATATTCATGTGTATATGTATATTTATAGTGTGATTGTTCTAAATTTACGTTTTTCTTTTATAGATCAATACTAATATACCGAGCACAACAGGATCATCGAATAGCACGGTCTAAATTGGACAATATTCCATGGGTCCATGTTCAGGTATATTAATATTCATATTGTTGCTTATTAGTGATGCTAATTGATAACACAAAATAATTATATATTAATTCTTATTTTTTTTGTCTGTGTATAGTGTCCTCAACAAAAAAACGACATATACTACGGGTATTACGTGTTGAGGTTTATGAGAGAAATCATTCAAATGAATCAATTAGAGGTTCCTATCATGGTATGCATGAATTTATAACTTAGGATTTAATTTAATATTTATCGGATATGTCATAATTTATTATTTTAAACTTACTAATGCATATTTTGTGTTGTTATGTAGTACTTCGATGAATTCGATGTTTCTCATTACACGCCCTCAAAATTGCATGAAATTAAGGAGGAATTGTGTGAATACTTGATTGAAATAAGGGTCTTCTAGGTATAGGATAAGTGGACTTATATGTGAATGTATAATTTTGTGAATGGTTTATTTTACGTACAGTTTTGTGAATGATATTAATGTAAATGACTTGATTTGTATAAATAGTTTTGGATTGAAATGATATTAGTTTTGAGATGTAAATGATCATTTGTGGATTATTTGATTTAGTGGAAATGGTCTCTGATTAGTATGAATTATGACTGAAAATGTGAATTATAATAGGTTTATGCAAAAAAAAAAGGTAAAATTGGATTTTTAAAAAGATCCAATTAAATTATAGGTATAGAAAAGACAGCGCTTTCTGGAAAAAGCGTTGTGTAAAGGGGAACAAAAAGAGCGTTTTTTCAGACAAAAACGTTTACTAAAGGTGTATAAAAAAAATTATTTAAATATTATACGCATATTTTAGACAACGTTTTTTAAGAAAAAAACGTCTTCTAAAGACCCACATTAGACAACGTTTTTTTCCAAAAAAATATTATCTAAAGATATATATACAAACATTAAAAGATGAATAAATATTCCTTATTTATTAATAAGATATTTTTTTCTAAGTAATTAATTTCTCTTTTTACAATGGCACAAATACTCTAAAACAATTATAAATTTTATTACTGTCAATTGTATGATAAACATTTATAAGTGTTATTTTAAAAATGGTGAAAATAATTTGTAAAAAATGGACGGTTATGATCATTGATAGGATAAATGTGTAAAAAATAACATGTAACATAAATTATATTATAGATTCCTTTAGTATCATCTATGGAGATAATAGAAGTTTTTTCAAAATATCATTTTAATTAGACAAAAAATAATAATTTTGTCCATCAATTCTCTTTGCATCTTATATTATCACTTATCTATAATTTTATTTTCAAAGCTCTATTTTTTTATTCAAACTTCATATTGGTCGCAGATTTGAAACACATAAAACTGTTCAACGACCCCTTCCTTATCAGGCGTAAAACGCAAAGAAAATACATGAATTTGTCTCTGCCTAACGTTGAAAAAGAAAAGAAAAAAAAGGGGCATTCGGAGAATCGAACTCCGGACCTCTCGCACCCAAAGCGAGAATCATACCACTAGACCAAATGCCCGGTTGTGATTACTAATTAAAATACAAAATTAATGATTACCGACACACTCAATTCCTTGTCCTACCCACTGCCAAACCAAAGAACCACTAAGTTATTTGAAACTATTTATAATTGCATTTGCAGCATGTGATTGTAGCATGGTAAAGATGGAAACTTTGTAGCATCATCCAACTGTCAAGTTTGCTTGGTTGAGGCTATTTGGACTGATTTTGGACATTTCTAGCAAGAAATTACTAGTTGTGACAATTAAATTAATTTGTTTGTAATTCATACTAGTGCTAGATATTGTATTATTATTTTTCAATTTAAATAACACCTTTTTTTTTATTTTAACTTTTTTTTAACTGTAAATATTTTTACTTTAATTTTTTTTAAGTTGACTAATATATAAAATAAATACAATTAATAAAAAAAGACGAAAAAAATATTTTTTAAATTAAGTTCCATTAGTGTTAGCTAGCAAGAAAATGACGATTATTGCAGGAGACTCAGTAAAAGATTAGTACACTGCATTATTTTCAGCTCCATGTTTTGCTAGATAGTCAATATGCATTCATCTTTCTAAGAGTATGAAATATTTGAACTTGTCATTCCCTCGTGAAAAGCTCTTTTAATGTTGTGGAGAATTATGACATAGTGATGTCAAACATTAATCGACTATGAGATAGGCTTTATATCATAGTTGAAGTCAGAATAACATATCAACTCTTGTATGTCAGGTTCTCAGGCCATATGCAAACCATGATATAACGCCATCAACTCAACGTGAAGGATGTTGGAATAATCAATTCACCAAAATCATAGACATTGGGATTAGCGAGGATATTGCCATCAACATCTTAGCATAATTCACTATGATGAGTTTAAAAGTATAGGAAGAAACCACTTCATTAGCAAGACACAAATTTGTTCATAGCGCGCTGCAAGCCTACAACCACTTGCAAACAGTCAAAAAGATAGAATTGTCATTGATATCATGTCTAATTCAATCATATAAATTATCCCCTTGGAAAAATAATGGATTCAAGAAGTTAAAAAATTTCCACAATGACACAACATCGATCTCATAGGAAGGGACTTATATAAATTTGACCAAAGGAAGAATTTCACCTTCTCAATAGTAAGAACATGTCACACCCACTTCCAAGAGTTATTGTATGTTGTATTATGAACAAATTCAAGTCTATTGATCCAGTTATGACCATCCCGAGCAGTATAGATACCATATAAATTGTCTTTCCAGGTTATCCGATCAGGTGCCATAGAGTTCAGACGGTCACAAACATCATTCATTACTCCGTTAATTTCACTACTTCTGACCAATTGGTAAACCAGAAAAAGACGTTATCATCCCCCAATATAAATTCAAATCATCTTTAAGAGCAGAGAGCTTTCATAATTGCATTTCAAGTAACTAATCCATGTTTCTTTTACATATTAACGAATGTTTCTTCCCTAATGTACTCATGCTTCAAAACTTGGACCCATAAGAAATCACAAACCCGATGGAGACTCCAAACCAGCTTACCCAACTTAGAGGTATTGGCATTTCTTGCTTTTCGGATCTCAAGACCACCCAACTTATTAATTTTTTTTCCATCCAACGAGATGGACACCAGAGTTTGAATTACCTTTCCACAAAAAATTCTAACCATCCTATCAATAAAATCACAAGTTGATTAAGGTAGCCAAGCCACTTGCATATAATAATCTGCGATGCAATTCGGGACTGACCTAATAAGAGTCAAACGATCAACCTTGTTTAACAATTTATTTTGTCAAGATGCTCACCTCTGACTAGTTTTCTCCTCTAAAAACTCAAAGTCCTTGTGTTGAAGATGACCATGCAACATAGGGAAACCCAAGTTTTCTCAAGAGTAAGAGTTTTCTTGTTACTTGTGTTGGAGACAATTGAATCAATTTTACTCCTCTTGGTGGTAGTTGAGAAGAACACATTTGATTTATCAACATTCACTTTAAGGCAAAAAAAATTAGCAAAATTATTTAAGATATCATAAATATTCATGCCTGAGAGTCAGAAACATTTGCGAAAAAGAAAAACATCATCTGCAAAAATTAAATGCGATAAAGGGGGGTCATTACGAGATAACCTAATAGGTTTCCAATAACCTTCATTAACTTCCCTGATGATTGTTTGCAACAATAATTCCATACAGCTAACAAAGAGATTAGGTGAAGGGGGTCACCTTGTAGTAATCCTCTAGTAAAATAAAATTTGGTAGTCGTCTCTCATTTCAAAGAAATAGACATAGAGGTCCTAGTTACACGGTGCATGATTAACTATATAATTATGGGAGTAAATTTGTTTCGCTTCAAACAAAATTTCAACAAATCCCAGCTAGCACGATCATAGGTTTTTTCAAGATCGATTTTGAACACTATTTTGAACATCATGTCAGTTTTTTTCTGTTTAGATTTACACATAGAATGGATTTTTTTTCTTGGAGGATAATGGCATTGTCAGTTTTTCCTTTACCGGGAAAAAAACTATTCTAGAAGTGTAAAACTATCTGATTTATATAAGGATGCAATATACTAACCATAATCTTCGTAATAAACATGTAAATAATATTGCACAAGCTAGTTGGCCTAAATTTCTTAAAATTTTAGGGACACAAAACTCTTTGGGGTCCAACAATATGATTCATATAGAAATAAGGGTGTTTCTTAATGCACTCCTTAAGTTTCTTAGCCACCACGCGAAAATACATAAATTCTCCCAGATTCTAAATATGCATCTTCGAATGCACAAAAAACTCTGTTAACGTTAAAATATTCTAGAGATGCATCTTCGAATATTTCGGTGGTTAAATCGTGTCATATCTTTCTCCTTCCTGATTTCTCATTTTGCTCAAAAATAACTTCAAACTCTTTCAACTTTTTCTTTTCACCAAGTCAAAAATCTATCAATAAAGCTTAAGGGGACTTCAATCAACATTAGAAACATCAAAAATAACATTAGAAACAATCCATTTCTTGTAAAAAAAAAATTGGTAAGTTTTTGAGTTTTTGTGTAAATGTATAGAAATTGATTATTAAGGTTAGAAATTAGTAGAAATTGTTTATTAAGGTTTAAAAATTAGTAGAAATTGCATGAATGATAGTTTAGACATAGTGTATTACACGTTTTTTGGTTGAAGAGGATGATCAAAGCATATTTTTTTGGGATTGCATGAGGTACATTATCTTCATTGACGCAGCTGCCGAGTTGTAGAAAATTTCGGAGATGCATATCCATAATTTTTCAACATTTTAGTTTCACGTATTCCAGAGATACATCTCTAGAATTTTCTCAGTATTTTTTTTATTTTCCTACTTGCGGTGTTGTTTGCCTAGACTAATTATCTACTTTACTTTAACTTGCAAGTATAGTGGCTGATAGACACAATAGACGGAGGCATGGGAGGGTTGTACAACACACATCAGTGCGGCGAGAGAATAGTCACCAGGTTTTGGAGGCTCATGGTTCTTTTGGCCATGCAGAGCCATCTACTTTTGGGACTTGTGATTCTCTTCACGCTACTTCATCGTCTTCTTCCTATAGGAGACGAGATTCACCTACTGACACATCAATCCATCCATCCTTCCGCAGGCACCTGAGATACCTTATTCACTAGTTCCACCTCCTACTGTAGATGCTTCTGAGTGTGTGCCACCTCCTACTGCTGATACTCCTGATTCAGTGCCACCTCTGAAGGGAAAGGTTGTTGCGGATGTTGAGCCAAAGGTATTTTGAGGAGCCCTTGTAGATTTGTCATTACTGCCTTGTACCTATACCATACTTCCAAACATATCTGGGATGAAGAGGCGGCATTACTTGGATTCATTCTGTTTTATTTACGTTTATTTTAGTTTCTGACATTAATTTTTGTTTTTTCCAGGAGTGTGACCAGTAGAAGTTTATTAAACATGGGCAGAAGACTACTGGCTTGCCTCAGCCGAATGAGGATTGGGTTCAGACAATTTTGTCTTTATTAGGCTTGAAGAACTTGTGCATGATTAGTTATACTATGGTCAACCACAAGATGCTTAATGCATTGGTGGAGAGATGACACTCGGAGACCTCATCATCTCTTGTATGGTGATATGTCTATCACACCCGACGATGTCTCATGTTTGCTACATCTTCTGATCAGGGGAAGACTTCTAGATCATGTAAGGGTTACCAAAGATGAGGACTTGAGATGATGGTAGACTATCTAAGGATTGATCCTAGGGAGGTTTAACTCCCCGTTTTCCTTTTTGTTTATTATTTTCAAATAATTAGGAATCGTTGCGATGATTGTGTGTTTTGTGTGCTTCGTTGTGATTTAAGTGGAATTAATAATATTATTGGTATTATTCTTATTATTTGGTTAATAATGAGATAGACTATTAAATAAATAATAAAATAAACTAAAGGTTAAGTTAGTAATTTTAGAAATGAGAGTGAGGGTAAAAGAGGAATAACATAATGAGGGACTTTTATAGAGAAAATTAGAGAGAAAGAGAATCATTTTTTTATCGATCGTGAAAAAGAAAAGAAAGGAGCAGAAAGGAGAAGATCTAGGGCAAGAGGAAGGAAGAGAGAATCCATTGAAGGAAGGAGAGCTCATCACTTTAATGTAAGGGTGGAATTTCTTTCATCTCTCAAGGGTTAGATGATGTAGGTATTGAGGTAGAAATCATTAGGTTGAAATTTATGAAAATATGGTCGAAATGGATGAATTGGTTGTTTTTGATTTGTATGGTTGGATTGTATTTGTTAGATGTGGGTTATAGGTACATATTTGGTGAGAAATTTTTGTTAGAAATCGAGTTTTGTGCAGAAAAGCGTAGGTGGATAGTTGTTTTCATCGCAGGGTTCAGATTGCAAAACTGCAGAGCGCGCTTAGCGTATTCTGAAATACTTTCGCTTCTTCGAGGTAGTGGCCGACACACTTAGCACGCTAGGGGCTCGCTTAGTGCGACTTGGAACGAAAAACATTATTTTTATTAATTGAAAATTAGTGGAAATTACTTGTTTTATATTTTACAAATGTTGTTTTGTTGTTGTGATGTTGTGATCATGTATTGAAGTGTTATATACTTCATTTGTTGATGTTGATGTGATAATGTGAAATGCATGATTGAATGATGCAAAGATGTGTAGTTGTTGTAGTAATGTGGTGATGTATGTTGATGAATGCATGTGATAGTTGAGTAGTATTGGTATGATGATGAATATGCTATGGATGTGCATTTAGTTATTGTATGTTTTTGTTGAGGTGCATATCATTTGCATGATGTGGTTTTTGTTGAGGTGATTGTATGCCCATGTGGGGTGTGACCAATCACAATTGTCGTGTGCCCTTGTGGGGTGTGAGAGACTGATAGGGTGTGAGAGACTAATAGGCGTTTCGACGGGAACTGTGATTGTGAAACAGGGATCGAATTGGTACCACATGCATTGAGTCTAGTTGTATCTCATTGTATTTATGATAGTCGTGTTGCATGATGTTTGATGTGATTATTTGTGTATAAAGTGAAAGGTGTGATGTTATCGATTGTTGTAATAAAAGTGGATGAATTTATGATGTATGCTTTTGTATTTATATCATCTCTCTTTTTTGTTGATTTAAGAATCTCACCCCTTCTATTTGAATGTTGCCTCTACGTGGGTAACGTGCAGGTAATTTGAAGTAGTTAGCGTTTGTAGTCGGTGAAGTCGAAGTACTTCGCTTTAGTGGCGTATGCTTTGATATGTAACAATGGGAGTCGGGAACACTTTACTTTTATTTGTTTTCTAAAGAATTTTCTTTGGATTTGTCGTTATGTTTTCGTAAACTAATGTCTTTAATTTTGACATGATTTATTTTGCGTTGCATAATGAATACATATTTGGTTTACTCTAATTTAATGTTACATGTTTTATAAAGAGAAATTTTGTGATGAAAGTGATGTCTAACTTTTTTGTGGAAATTATTTTTACTCTGATTTTTCTTTTAAATTATGCGGGGGAAGTTAAGGTGTTACATGAGGCATAAGAGGAGTTGGATAAAACCAGGGGTGCCCATGCTCGGTTTGAATACCTGAAGTAGATGTATATATATATATATATATATATATATATATATATATATATATATATATATATATATATATATATATATATATATATATATATATATATATATATATATGAATGAGATCCTGAAAACACAACAGTCTATAGGTGATGATAATCAGGTGGACCTCCACAAATTGCATGCTATGAGAGAATACCTGCTATATTTGGTTGACACTACGATTTTTGTGAACAAGAGTACCACTTATACAAATGTCGTCTACTTACGGTACTTCGAGGATTTTATGAGGATCCATGAGTACAATGGACCACTTGTTTAGTTTATGTTTACTCGAAGTTAAGAAAGGGTTGTATGTGGAAGACAAAACATGTCATAGCCAGCATCACACTACTGACGGTAATAATTATTGGTATTTTAATGTTTCTTTGTCATTTACATTTCATCTTTGCAAACTCATTACTGATAATTCGTGTGTCCCAAACATCTCAATTCAAGCTTGGATCCTTCAGCACTTCCTGCACATCTTCGATTAGGCGAGTGTACCGACTTACATTCAGGATATGCCTCGTGCTACTCCTTTTTCCCCGCTTAGAGGGAACTAGGCGACCGAGTCTCTGAGAGTTTATCTTAATTGTTTGATTGTCGAGGACATGCACTTCAACATTTATATTTATCACCGTGAGACGTTATTATTTGACGGGATAGTGTTATACTCTGGATGGAAGGTCTACGGATCGCGTCTCACTGCTCCTCATATTTCAGAGTGTGTCATGCAGCAGTTCGGCTACACTCAGACCATTTCCAAATTCCATGTTGTCTCTACTCTGCCTGCTTTGACACGTAGTCAGATAGATTACATGTTTGATGATTATGAGAGTCATTTGGTACCAGAGGAGGCCCCGAGTACCATAGCTGAAAGCGACTGAAGTTACGTCGAAAGGTATATCAGATGGTTCTTCAGGGTGTCACATTCGTACATGGTGCATGCTGCTCCAGGAGATTCGTTGAGGCCAACTCATCAAGATATACTAGAGGAGGAGGAGACATTATTAGATCGTGTTGAGGATGTCTTGACTGATAGGGTGTGAGAGACTAATAGGCGTTTCAACGGGAACTGTGATCATGAAACAAGGATCGAATTGGTACCACATGCATTGAGTCTAGTTGTATCTCATTGTATTTATGATAGTCGTGTTGCATGATGTTTGATGTGATTATTTGTGTATAAAGTGAAGGGTGTGATGTTATCGATTGTTGTGATGAAAGTGGATTACTTTATGATGTATGCTTTTGTATTTATATCATCTCTTTTTTTTGTTGATTTAAGAATCTCACCCCTTCTATTTGCATGTTGCCTCTACGTGGGTAACTTGCAGGTAATATGAAGTAGTTAGCGTTCATCGTCGGTGAATTCAGAGTACTTCGCGTTAGTGGCGTCTGCTTTGATACGTAACAATGGGAGTCGAGAACACTTTACTTTTATTTGTTTTCTAAAGAATTTTCTTTGGATTTGTCGTTATGTTTTCGTAAACTAATTAATGTCTTTAACTTTGAGATGATTTATTTTCCGTTGCGTAATGAATACATATACTCTAATTTAATGTTATATGTTTTATGAATAGCAGTTTTGTGATGAAAGTGATGTCTAACTTTTTAGTGGAAATTATTTTTACTCTGATTTTTCTTTTAAATTATGCGGGGGAAGTTAAGGTGTTACATGAGGCATAAGAGGAGTTGGATAAAACCAGGGGTGCTCATGCTCGGTTTGAATACCTAAAGTAGATATATATATATATATATATATATATATATATATATATATATATATATATATATATATATATATATATATATATATATATATATATATATATATATGAATGAGATCCTGAAAACACAACAGTCTATAAGTGATGATAATCAGGTGGACCTCCACAAATTGCATGCAATGATAGAATACCTGCTATATTTGGTTGACACTACGATTTTTGTGAACAAGAGTACCACTTATACAAATATTGTCTACTTATGGTACTTCGAGGACTTTATGAGAATCCATGAGTACAATGGGTCGCTTGTTTAGTCTATGTTTACTCGAAGTTAAGAAAGGGTTGTATGTGGAAGACAAAACATGTCATAGCCAGCATCACACTACTGACGATAATAATTATTGGTATTTTAATGTTTCTTTGTCATTTACATTTCATCTTTGCAAACTCCTTACTGATAATTCGTGTGTCCCAAACATCTCAAGTCAAGCTTGGATCCTTCAGCACTTCCTGCGCATATTCGGTTGGACGAGTGTACCGACTTACATTCAGGATATGCCTCGTGCTACTCCTTTATCCCCGCTTAGAGGGAACTAGGCGACCGAGTCTTTGAGAGTTTATCTTAATCGTTTGGTTGTCGAGGCCATGCACTTCAACATTTATATTTATCACCTTGAGACGTTGTTATTTGACGAGATAGTGTTATACTCTGGATGGTAGGTCTACGGATCGCGTCTCACTGCTCCTCGTATTTCAGAGCGCGTCATGCGGCAGTTCAGCTACACTCAGACCATTTCCAAACATCCTGTTGTCTCTACTCTGCCTGCTTTGACACGTAGTCAGATAGATTACATGTTTGATGATCATGAGAGTCATTTGGTACCGGAGGAGGCCCCGAGTATCATAGCTGAAAGCGACCGAAGTTACGTCGAAAGGTATATCAGATGGTTCTTCAGGGTGTCACATTCGTACATGGTGCATGCTGCTCTAGGAGATTCGCTGAGGCCAACTCATCAAGAAATACTAGATGAGGAGACACTATTAGATCGTGTTGAGGATGTCTTGCCTAGATCTCGTCGCATATTGAAGATTAAGCAGTCAGACATTGACATAGGTATCTCCCCTGATGGGTCTGATGTGAGACATGTCCTATATGTCATCACGACAGAGGCATGTGGGCATTAATGTACCAAAGACAACGCCGAAAGACAGGGGGATTGATGGCAAATGAGGTAGATGAGGTGTAGTCAGACATATTATATCAATAATACATAATAGTAGTAATATGGATTATATGTTATTTTGACATTATGCAATTTTATCATTGTTCTCGACTTTTTTTACATTTATTAGTCTTTTTTATATTTGATATTTTTGAACCATCTTGATTTATATACGTCATTTTTGCATTTATATGTTTGGTTTAAATCTGCATCTGAATACACGTTAACATAAAAAAAACATAAAAAGAAAAAACATAATTTTTTTTTAAACGTAATAGAGTTGTATCTCCGTAAAATTCACATAGATGTATTTTTGGTACAATACAAGTGTATAATGGTTTCAGTGTGATACATAGTATTTGTTTTAAATTGTTATGGAGATGCATCTCCGCAATATTTAAACATTCAATCAGAGTTTGATGCATCTGAAGTGTATCTCTAGAGTTTGATGCATCTGAAGTGTATCTCTAGAATCTGTTTACGTGGTGGCTAAGAAACATAAATGATGCATTAAAAAATCCCTAGAAATAATTACATTTTAAACTTAAAAAACATTACAAATTTTTCACTATTAAAAATTGTACAAATTTTCTTTGTTTATTTTTCTCTTTTTAATTTTCAAAACTAAAATAAAAACTTCTAAAATTTATTTTAATTTTGTAAATTTTAAAACTCATAAATAGAGAATAATTTTACAAAACAAACTTTATTATTTTCTTACAAAACTAAATCAAAGAAGCCCATCAAAATGATTTTTGAAGATACTGAAAAATTGGCATGAAAAAAAATTGTGCTTTGTATTATTTTTCTGGTGTAACTTGAGATGAGAGTATTTACAGTTTTAATATGATTGTCTAAAAGTTTCTTTCTGTTTCATTTGCATTGCAATATATGCTCTTCTCTTGCCTGCGCATCTGGAGCTTATTAATATGTGTTGCTGTTTCAAAGAAAAAAACTTCACTACCAGGGATTTAAAGCCAAACTTTAAGATCCAGTTTAAAACTTAACTATGAAAATAAATAATAAGATCCAGTTTAAATAAACTTAACTATGAAAATTATCATTTAAACAAGTTTAACATTCATTTTCATCTATAAAAAACATAGTACTGTCTAAGTTTTCTAGACGACAAATTCAACTGGCAGCAGAGAAACAAAACCAAAAACCTGTCCAAATAATTATATATCGGTTAGCAAATGTTGCTTCCTGACTAAACAGTTCAAAACTAATACAGTTAAACCAGGCTTCTTGATAAAACACTCCAGTTCCATGAATTACTCCTTGCTAAGATAATGGTGCGGTATTGCTCCTGGATCGAGTTCCCAGAAGCCTTTCAGATTGCTGTCATGTTCTTCTGTAAGTTTGAAAGCAGGTATCTTGTGGGAGAATTTGAGCAGCTCATCCATTGAGATCGTCATGGTCATTGTTGATCCTCCGCCATTTAACTTGCCCTTAAAAACTGAACTGTAACCACTTACCTTCTCCAAAAACAAAACATCTGTCCACGTATCACCGACTTCAATAATTTCCACTATGTCGTACTCCCAATTTTTCAAATCGGAACGTTTGATTTTAGTCGTCCAGTCCCTATAGAGTGCCCAAATTTCACCCTTCCTTGGAACAATTTCATATTCTTTGTTATTTCCAACAGAACTAGCATGCACCAGATGTGAAACAGAATTGGTGTTGCTGTATGTGCATATCTTGGCACTTGGCTTGATTTTAAATTTTCCACAGGAAATGATCATATCTTTATCATCCCATCTAATAGCTTTCTTAGGTAGCCGGCAGTCAGTAAGATAAAATACTTCCAACTCAATTTTTGGGCCAATCCTCCTAACCCCTTTAATCTGGCCGTAGTATTTTGGAAGTTCATCCTCGTCACCGTAAAATGCCCAAATCTGGCCAGCCTCAAACTTTTCATGGGACCTCTCAGCTTCAAATTGGTAGAACGAAGAGTCTGGAACTTCAAAAGAATCTTGGACCGAAGCTGATGGAGCACCAACATCATCAATATGATCAACGGGATCCTTCTTCTCCTCTACTGAATTGCTTCTTTCCAAATTCACCTTGGCAGAAGATGCAACGTTCACTTCTAAATCATCAGGAGTGCCAATCTCTTCTAACGGCAAGGATATAGGATCAAGTTCATAAGATCCTTCAGGAACGCCTTCTCTTTCCTGACCAGTCATTTTAAAAGATGGAATCCTATGAGAGAATCTGAACAACTCAGCTGGTGATATTTGAAATGGTTGGTTACCTCCATTCGTAATTCGAGAGAAGAGGCTCACATAACCTTTCAACTTAGCCAAGTATGCAACAATTACTCCCGCGCCTTCAACATAATCCGACAAGATCTCAACATATTCCAAATCATATTTCTGATGAGATTCAGCATCCATATACCATTTAATATCCCAATTCTTAAAAAGAGCCCAAGTTTCTCCCTTTCTAGGATACACTTTAAAAGTAGTGCGGCCAATTCTTTCCCATAAAGTCATATGAGAGAACATCAGTTGATCTTTAATGGTTACAGTCTTACCAAGTTTAAATTTCCCACAGGCACTTGGCAGGTTCTCCTCAATCCACTTGTGTTCATCTTCGTCATCAGGATCTGCCTCGAGCCAAGTTATCTGCATCTTGAATCCTGGAGAAAAAACTTTTTTGATTAGAGCATAGAATCTAGGCATGCCATCTGTATCATCATAAACAGCCCAAATCTGCCCGGGAGTGAAACATCCCTCTTTCTTGTCTTTGTCAAAGTCACTGAACTCTGGATCAGGATAAACAAAACCATCCAAGTGATTTGATGATTTGGAGTCTGAATGATCTGAAACTTCATCTATCTTTGAGCTGCCTGCTGTTTCCATTCCTCCCACCTCCTTAATTTTCACATCTATATTTTTTAAGCTCTCTTCAGAATATTTTTTTTGCTTTTGCTGCTTTACCCCTTTCGAATCATCTTTCAGACCAGCAGCCAAACCATTCTGATCATTCGGTTCAGTTTCCTCATTATTTTCACGATCACTACACGGTGAAGCACTTTCCTTACCCTGTTTTGAAGGTTCCAACTCACCTTCATCGTCACTTACATTCTCGTTGTAGGAAACCTGGTACTTTTGCCGTGTAGATCTACGTGGACGCTCTTCTCTAGAAGTCGAAACACCAGGAAAACCGTTGCTAAGAAATGTCTCATCTTCAGATTCAGAATCAGTGCTGCCTATAGACTCAGAACTTTCACTGGAATGTACTACATGCTTTCTCTTTCTCTTTCCATTTGGCTTTACAGAGACATCTGAAGTAGAGCCTTTCTTATTATGAGGTTCCTTATTGGACCTCTGAGCATGCAAACCACCTTGAGATCCAACATCAACCTTAACAGTACCAGGATGCGGAGTACTGTTCTGATGGCCAAAAGCTTTACGACTTGAATTAGTTGCCGGTTTGGTACCCTGCGCATCCACCTTAGTTGCCGGTTTGGTACCCTGTGTATCCACCTCATATGCAACAAAGGGCTTACTACAATGTTGACAGCGAAGAGATCTATTTAAAACTACCCTGTAATACTCAAACTTCACTGAACAAAATGAGCACATAGTCCAAAAAGTAGTCTGGACACCACCATTAAGCCCCTGCTGAGTTGGCTGCTTAGACTGCTGCTGCGGCGGCGGTGGCGGCTGCTGAGTATTTATGTTTGTGAAAATGGGCCGGAAATTAGTTTGCATCACAGGATTAAAATTCACTGGAACACTCCGTTGATGAGATGGCATGGCAGTTCTGCTCATTGAAAACTTGCTCAAACTCATGTTAAGTAATGTTCGTTTGTCTCTATCCAAAAGAACTCTTTGAGCTTCTCCAATCAGCTTAAATGCAGATTCTGCACCAGCATACTTGTTTTTGTCAGGATGGAGTTGAAGAGCCAACTTCTTGTACTGCTTCTTAATTATTGCATCATTATCATTGCGATCAATTTGTAAAACTTTATACCAGTCCACCACATTTGTTGTACCCAGTAATTTTTGCTCAGCAGAGCAATGCACATCACAAACAACAAACATTTGAGTGATATTCTCAAGATCGGGATATAGTTTCTGAGCCTTACTGATAAATGTGCGGGCCCCAAGAAAATCTTTGCTTTCCATTTTCTTTTCAGCAATAACCTTGGCCCTTAAGGCCTCTTCTTTATTGCAGTCCATCAAAGTCCAAATTTAAAAACCTGACGAGTGATGACAGCAAATTCTAAAACCAACAAAGCATAAATCCCCTCCAAAAACTACAGCCCTCACATTCAAATTGACCCTGCAGTTTATGTACAACTTACAAATATTACATTCCACATCAACCAAAAACTCTTCAAAAAAGGAAGGAGTTGTTGATATTGCAAACAGATTTCTAAACATAAAATTTATGAATCAGTATTTTGCCGACCAACACAAGTAGAGCTAGATACGCAGTACGATATTCACCCAAAAAATTTTTTGCAGTAAGATACTTTTCATATTTTATAAAAGGTGGGATATGAATTAGTCAGACACAGAACAAGGAGAATAATTACAGAAAAGAAGAATTACCAAATAAGATATTATCCTCCTCTTTTAACTGAACTACATTTCTTGTTTGTTTTGGGGCCAATCAACCCCAGGCAAAAAAGATAGAGTAAAAGTGCACAAAATCAATACAAATGTAAGGACGACAATGATCACATCTAACATCAATAAAGCTATGGGTGAAAATGATTATATCCACCACCAGGGGTTTGTTAATCTGAAAATAATCAAAACACTTTGCTCAATAGGCTTTTTAGTTTGACTCACAATTTCTTACTGCCAATAATGCCCCTTGATAGACGAACTGCAGGTGTAAGCTTTCAGTTGGGCTTACAACATACCCACTTCTATGGCTAAACTTTTCAACTAAAAAAGTAGAATGAATGGAAAGAAAAAAAAAGATTCATGCTGCCACACTGTGTGTGATCTCTATAGTTTCCCTTCTTTTCTCCGTTCCCCCCTCTCTTGAGCATGATTGCTATGTCTAGTCTAACACTGTCATCTTCAAATCAAATCGGACTTGATGCAAATCTAAACCAGAAGTGCCTTCTAAAATCTCTCTGCTTTATCAAGATTCAAAATTTAAACATCTACATTTCTCTACCAGATTAATTATAAACAAGTTAAAAAATAGCCAATTTAAATTAAATAATCAAGAATAGTTCAATTTTTGACGTACAAAAACAAGAAGCAATTAGGCAGGGGTAGCTTTCAGTAAAGAAATTGGGTGAGGTGGGCTGCCGTATATGACGCGGCGGGCATGAAACATCAATCTTAATATGCCGAATCAGACATAAAAAAGGAAATAACACGTGCATGTGAGAGAGGGAAACAAGCAAAAATATCGAGAGAGAAAATAAAAACAAGCAGACACCGACACGTTCAACAAGAGATATACGTGTGTGAACAGTGAACGCGTGCTTTTTTAATTGAGGAAATAAATGTTGATCTCATCCCTCTCATATATAGATAATAAAAACAGTAAACTCATGCCGTTTTTAATTGAGGAATTAAATGTTGATAGTTTATTATGATCAAAGAGTTAATATTATATCCTCTCAATTGACATAACCCGCACGCACGTGCGCGAGTACATCTATGATGTATACGTATATGAGTATTTCAACCCAACTAGGATATATATGAGTATTGCCTCCAAGCTTAAAAATTTCTAGATCCAGTTAACAGATAAAACCCTATACCTACACTATCACAAATCAAGAAAGGAAAAAAAAAAACATCTCAACATAAACAATGAACAAACTTACTATGCCAATGACACCATTCTTCACACAATTCCACCACAACACCAAACAAGCAATGTTCAACTTCCAAAACCTGAAAGAAAAAAGAAAAAAAAATTACATGCAAAACCCTAATCATTTCACAAATCCAGAAACGATCAACAGATAAGATAATATTCCAATTAACACTGACAAGACTTCAAAGAAATTAAAGAACTGCCATAACAACTAACTAAAACACTGAATCATCAACGAATCAAAGGGGGGGAGTTCAATAAATTTGAAGATATATAAAATTTAGGGGGAAATTATTAAAACCCTAAAATTCGGCAACGGTGAAAATGAAACGAGTTAAAAATAAAAAAGATTGAAAAGAGAAGGGGTTTGAAGAAACCTGATAGGGTCTGGAATTGATGAAAGAAGAATCAAAAGAAAAATGTGCGAGAGTGTTTGTGTGAGTTGAAAAAACACCTTCTGAATAGTAGTACCATTTTGTTATTATTGATAGCAGAGGTAGTTAGGTTTTTTGTTTTCTTCCTGTATTGCCATTGTGATTCTTGAGTTTCAGTGTTGTTTTTATTGTAATTTCTTCCAACTTTGAGGGTTGTTGTCTGAGCTTGATCCAACGGTCTGCATTTTTTAATATATTATGTTGATCCAACGGTTTATATTTAGTGTCTGAATTTGATCCAACCGTCGTAGTTTATCATTTGAACTTGATCCAACGGTTTATATTTTTTAACTATTAGTATTATTTTTAATGTAATATTTTAATATCTTATTTGAGATTAATTGATATACATAAAAAGTTTTATAGTGTCGACGCATCACAATCATCGCTTTGTATTACTCGGTTCCTTTTTAAATGTCATTTTTTTTAATATTTTAGACATACCAAGAAAGTTAATCAATATTGTTACTTTTCATATAATAATTTTCGTTTTACCTATATTACCCCTAATTATTTATTACTTTCATTTTACTTTTTCTCTCTATATAATAATTACTTAGGGGTAATTTTGGCAAAAATATATTTAATACTATCTTGAAATTTACAAGAAACAATTAAAAAAAACACAAAATTATACAAAAATTGACACTTATAGAGGAACTGAGAGAGTAATTTTTAAGTGATCAAAATAAAAGTCAAATTTTTACAACCATTTATTTGTATTACTTTTCAAGTGGTTAAAATAAAAGTCAAATTCTTTAAATAAATCAAAGACTATGATTAACTGACAGTGTAAACAATCTTTATATTATAGGTGTCGCTTCCGGAATTTTCATCCTGGTACAAACGTGAAAGTGGCGCAGAAAAGAAACAGAGTCGTCAGTCAGACATTTTTATCCCGAATGAATGGGAAAGGTAATGCTGCTTAAACCGAAAAGAATGGAAAGAACAAGGTCTTGCGAACCAAAGAAACTAGGTTCGAAAGTTGATACGAACTGAGAAGGTATTAGCACCCCAGATCGTCTGTCGTACCCGACGGGATTCACGCTTGCTTAAACTGTTTCAAAGGGTAAGAATAAACTGTTGTTGAACTAGAAAGAAAGAATGACTGGGAAAATGAAGGGAAAATAAAGAATGTGCTCGAATAGGCCCTACCCCACTGCCTACGTATCTCATGGTGTAACACCCCAATTTCATAATTTAATTAATTAAGTAATTATTTATAAATAAGTGGAAATAAGTAGCGTTTCGTGGAAAATAAAGGATTATTTTATTTAGGATAATGATATAATAATATTGGGAATTGTTTAATATTATTATTATTAAGAAAATAAAATAAAAGAGTTTTGAGGTCTAAGGGACAATGTTGTCTTTTGAGTAGTTTATGATGATAGAGGATACGGTTAAAGAGTTCTCACAATAGTGTTTTTAAAAAAGGTGAAGGTTGCTCTGAAGAACAAGGAGACTATGAAGGTTTTGCTAAGAGTGAAAGAGAAGCTACAATAATCAAGGTATGGGGAGAATTCTTGTTCAATGATCATAATATAGGAACGTTTTATGAGAAAGAGGGGTTTTGGGATAATTGTTGGTAGATTAGTGTTAATTAGTTGTTGTATGTTGTTAATAATGATGAATTCATGATGATAATTTGGTATTTTTTTGTTGTTTTACTAATGTTTTATGAGGTTTAGTGAGGTCTGGGTGTGTCTGGATTCTGCAGAAATCGCAGGGTTTTACTCAACGAATCGCGTTCCTCGCTTAGCGAGCCTTATATTTTCCCTTAGAATCTATGGTAAAGAATGTTGATCTTAAATGTGAATCTGTTGCTATGATGATATGAAATGTGGGTTTTTAATGAGTTTATCGCAGAAAGATAAGACTGGGAATCACAATTTTTTTTTGCAGAATTCGCGACGCGCGCTTAGCGAGCACAAACAGGGAGTTGGGTGCTTAGCGAGCAAGAGGCCTCGCTTAGCAAGCCCTGGAAAGTTTGAAAATGATTTTTGTGTGTTCCAAAGACCGTTTTCTTGAGGTTGTCTAGGTCTTAGGTTGCTATGATGTTATAGAGTTTTTGTATGATGTGTTTTGGGGATTTATGAGAAGCATTAGTGATTATGTGACGTACGTGTTTATTTGATTTTTCTTGAGTTATGAAATTTGAGTATATGATGTAGAAACATGACGTTGGATGAGTGTGTAGTATGATGTTCTATGAGTATGTAATATGATGGTATGAATGAGTATGAGAATGATGATTAAATGATGAATGCGGATGCAATGTTTATGATGTTTTGAGGATGATGTGTGTATAATTGCGTCTTGCATTCATGGCATTGAATTATGAGGGGACTTCGGTCCATAGGTAACTTCAATCTCATTGCGTAGATTGAAGTGATATGATGTTATGATGTGCTCCCTTGAGGTAGGGTTGATGGCCCAGTGTCCATCCATGAGGATGTTTCGGCACCACATGCATTATTAAGAGGCTGCATATCATTCTAAATGACATGGCATGAGTTGCATTGATTTTGTGTAATGATGAGATGTACTTGATGTTGTGTATAAATGAGTTATGATGAATGTTATTATGATGTGATGATAATGATGTTATGTATAATTGAGCTAGGGATGATAGATTAATATTGTTATTATGTTTTCTTAAATTCTCATTTTCTATATTATTTTATCGGATGTGAATTTACTCACATTGCCTGCCTTCTGGTGATGGTCTATTATGCAATCCTGCAGATAATCGAGGTTAGCTCGGTGCATGCTTAACTCCGATGTGGTGAGTTTGTCGAGTTAGTTAGAAGTGGAGTCCTGCTTTGTGTCCAGTAACATCGGGATGAGTTCTCGCTTGAGTTGATTTGTTTTATTTGGATTAAGATGTTAATTTTCTTTGGAGTACTTTTGATTTAAAAGATGTTTGAACTAAATTATGAGGTTTTATTTATATTAAGAGGAATTTATGACGTAATGTTTTTCCGCTGCATATTTGTTGAAAAGAGATTTAAAGAGTTTTTGTGATTTCATTAACCCGTGTTACAGGACATGACTCAATGTGATGTTTATGATTTTTGATTTGAGAAGTAATGTGATGCCCTTTTTCATGAGTTTTACTATGATATTTGATTTAAATTGCTTAACTTGAGATGGGGTAGAAAGGATGTTACATAAGTGGTATCAGAGTAGGTCGTCTGTCGGTCGGGTCATGTCGTTGTTAGTCGTGTCAGTTTTTGCGTTTGAGTGTTTTGAGGATTGAGTTGTTTTCTGATGTTGTTAGTGATTTATAGAATGACTTCAAATTGTGTTCTTGCGGATGCGGTAGCTTCACTTGCTCAGGCTACGACGCAGAATAATGTTTGTGATGGGTTTCATGCTTTGGGGGTTTTTCAGAGGAATAACCCGCCTAAGTTCGAGGGTTCCCATGAACCGGAAAATACACATAAGTGGGTGAAGGCGATTGAGAAGATTTTCAGAACTATGATGTGCTTGGATACCGAGAAGATGCAGTTTGGCACCCATATGCTGAATGAAGAGGCTGAGGATTGATGGGGTAATACCCGTCAGAGATTAGAAGGAGTTGGGGTTGCGATAACTTGTAATGTGTTCAGGAGATAATTTGTGAGTAAGTATTTTCCTGAAGACGCTCATGGCAAGAAAGTGGTTGAGTTCTTAGAGCTGAAGTAGGGGAACATGACGGTGGCAAGGTATGCTGCCAAATTTGAGAGGTTAGTGAAGTTTTGTCCTCACTACAACCGTGACGATCAGATTCTCGATCCATCTCAGCTTAAATTCAAGTTATCCAAAACACAACTGTGATTTTCTGTACTACTCACCAATTAAATCACAACCTTATACTAACATCTTCAAGTCCACCTTATTTCCCTGTATAGGAATCTGCACCGATTAATCAAAACAACTCATAAACACTTGGCTCAAATCCAAACAACTCGTTGTGCATACTATTCTAGTTGGCAAGACACATATATTTCTTCCAACATGATTCCGTCGACTATCAACAAGAGATTAAGGGTGATCGGTTTCTCAATTTGTCAATAGACAGCCGACAACCATAATGGTTGCATAAATCGTCATTACCCAACTACAATAGCGTCCTCTACCCTGTGCTCAAGGTTACTTTGGCATGCAACTCCATCATTCTTCTAAGCCTTACAACCATTCTCTCAATCTACTTATTTCCAACCTTGTCAGTTATACACAATGTCTAAGACCCAACACATATTCTCTTATATAGGTTAGTCGCGCCATGCAATCATCAAATATCCTTTTAATATCGGGATCACTACTACATCAAGTACCATCCAAAACGGTCCACTTTACTATTTAATCTTCTTAAAAGATTTCTATACTTTAATCATTATCAACCATCACACGCCACACTTCCATTTACGTCTCAGATACTCTTACCTTCTTCATATTACCACATATTTTATACTTGACTTTATCTTACTATTTTCAGCAAGAATAGTCCAACTTCAAACACGATTATCTCCTTCAACACAGACCTCCCAAATATGAAATTATATTCCAAATTGAAGGTAAATTCATGTAGATTCCAAAACTTCAAGAATCTCTTAAATTCGAGTTACGAGTAAAAAATTATCGTCCTTGCAATGAGACTGGTGAAGAAATCCCGTATACAAATTTCCACCAAAACAATCTGCATCAGACCCAAATATTCAAACTTTTTTTTCTCCCTCTTCACAAACATACTGAAGACAAATTTATATGCAAACTGTAGGGAATTTCATAAGCTTTCCAAAAAGTCCAGAATCACTCCCATCAAATTCGCGAGTAGAAAGTTTGTCTCTTTTACTGAAGGTTGTTCCATAACTGCGAAAATAAAATCAGAATTGGTGAACATGAGTTGTACCTCTTTCTCTAGCTTCCAAACTCTTCCAACTATCCTTGCTTTTCCCCTAACTCTGAAAATCATCCGACTTTAATCTGACTATACTCAAGGCACACAAGTCTATCAGTCGATCCAACAAATTGACAATTCATTTGGGATAGATTTTTATTCCCAATCACCTTCTTAACCCACCGTCAATAATCTGAGCATAACTCATAACATCTTCATCATATACATACACTCATATGAGTTTCATCCTTTACGAGTCATCTTACTTGCTTAGCGGATAAAACATCATTCCTCAAGCGACTCCAACTCCTACTAAAAAGGCAAGTTGCAATCATCTTCAAGAGACCTTATTAGTTATACTCTACTTGCATATCACTATTCGTTACAATGCTACCTCTTCTCTGAGAAGCAAACATCAACCATACCGACTTGTACTCCTTCAAAAGGCATCTCAACTTGACTGACTAATAAAATCATGAGTTTATACTCTTGTCGCTTCGCAATAACACAACTCCGACAACATTTTACACTCCTGCAATCAACACAACCTTAAACCAATTTCACATACCACAAACCTCTATGAGAATCAAACTTTTCCTCTACTTGTTTCAAGCCAACTCCTGGACACAAACGATTAGAAACCTACAAACATGCACTGCCAGTGTTTCATACACATGTCACGTACCAGGGAATAGACAACATACGACAATTGTCTGGACGGATCGACCTGCTCTGATACCGCTAATGTAACACCTCATATCTACCCGAAAATTAATTATTAAATCATAATATAAAAATTTCAACAACATAAATAGAACGATACATTTTCAAATTAAAAACAAGATTCAACACATATTAGTATTTAAAACAACATACTTTATTACTACGCAGCGGATTCATAAAATTCAACTTTATTAGATCACAACCCGTGTTCAACATCCAAGCAACTCAAGACAACACTTCTTTAATAAAACAACTTTAAAATTCAACATCTATAATACTATTCAACATCAACATAAAACATGCGCTATCCCCCCCGAGTGCTACATATCAGAGCAACAACACCGACTTGAATCTACTAAGGTACTTCACTCTACTCTGGATTACCCGCACATTACCAACAGAGGGAAACATTCAAACATAAAGGGTGAGATATCGAAAGATATAAACAAAAGTATGATAATCAATACATTAGACTAGAATCATACAATTTCGCCACTATCCAACAACAACAACAACAATAATCAACATAATACGTATAATATGCAACTCAAATGCGACATCAACTATGCGTATGCATGTGGTACCATTGGAGCAAAACTCCCAATTTAGATAATGGTAAAGACAATGGTAATTTCCACGTGTGCTCCATACTAACTAAGCTAAAAATAGCAAAAATACCTAATTAACCCTAGTTATGCTTATGAAAACAAAATAAAGTAAAGTAATACGGGTTTAAATATATCACAAATAATGAGTTATAAAGGAGTTTTTTCTCATATGAATCATAATTATTGTTATTCTAAAAAAAATGGTTAGCATCACTTCCACTTTTTCCTCGTGTGGATTTCGTAAAGACGATGGTATTTTCCACGCCATTGATCAAAATTAAAGCACACTTCAAAAGGTATTCCAATAATCTTAGCTTATGTTTGATTAATGATTAATGATTTAATTAAAATTCGTTTATCATGATTATTCTATTAATAGGATCAAAATTTGAAAACCCTTGTTAAATACCTAACACATGATTCATTATTCTGGCGATTATCACCAACATAAACACTATATTGGGGACCCTGCCTGCCTTATATTTTTCTTTGAACCCTAAGATTGGTCTCTCATCCATCAACCCCCTTCATAACACTCTTCTATGATCCTCAAGAGTCTCTCTATGAAGATGTATTGGTTGGATCATCTTCAATAATCGAGAAGATGACAAAGTGTGATAATAAGGAAGGAGTTGTAATCAATTAGTGACCTCATTTGCATAATCAGATGTTGACATTGTCAATTGAAATAATTTCCAATGAGAGAACGTAATAAAAAAATATATGATGAATTCAACATGAGTGATGACGATCGAATGATCTGGATCTGGTGTGTGACCTTCTAGCGAGGTTCTCCATGTTCATCGTCCTTCCTACAATGATATTCTTGAGTAGGCATTTGACATTGGTTCGATCTTGCTGGATCGTTTGACCAACTCAAAACATATTAAATTAAACGAAAATTAGTTCATAAATGTAATTTTTTTAACAAATTACACTTTTAAATAAATCGTGAAAAGTGGTTGTCTCCCTCTTTTTCTTCTCTCTTCTCTATTTCTCTCCTAAACCAATCAAGAAAAATTCACTCTTCTTTTCCTCCGTCTCTCTCTCACTTAACTCTCTCTTCCCTATTTTTCTTAAACCAATCACAGTCTTAATGCATTGGAACTCAATAAAAGAAAAGTTAAATGGTTTTTTAAAATGAAAATAATGATCATGAAAATAATAATTATGTATGCAATAGGTCAAAAGATAACACCCTTCCAATTTTAAATATAATAAATAAACCAAGTTTCCATCCCAAAACAAAATTCAAAAGAAGTTTTTCATCAAAAAAAATAAAAATAAATTCAAAACAAGTTTCCCTGTCCCCATTTCATTTGAATACAAGAAACAAAATAATATCTACACATTTCGATTTTTCAAAATACCCCGCCCGTTAGAACACTTTCTGTTCATCCCTACACAGCATCACTATCCAAAATCCCCAAAGAAAAACCCTAGAAAATCCATTTCAACATGAACCAGTATCACATCTACGAAGCCATTGGTCGTGGAAGATACTCCGTAACTTCACCTGCCTCTTTCTCCTTTCATTTCTATCTTCAATTTTCGCAGTTCCAAATCCCGATCTCATGCTTTTTCTTTTGTGAATTCGCAGACAGTGTATAAAGGTAGAAAGAAGAAGACGATAGAGTATTTCGCCATCAAAAGCGTTGAGAAATCTCAGAAAAACAAGGTTCTTCAAGAAGTGAGTTGTTATTACTTTATTACGGAAATTATTCTTGTTAATTAATTAGTTATAACATTCATTATGTAATTTTACAAGTTTTATGCCAGATCTTGAGCTGTATTGTGTTGATGTGCAAAAACTCATGAATTACGTTTTTACTCTTTTGCAGGTTAGGATTCTTCATACTTTGGATCACCAAAATGTGCTCAAGTTTTATTCATGGTGAGGACTATTTATTTTAGAGAATATGAAAATGCGGAAATTAAATTGTATGTGAGTATGATTGATAAAAAAAATTCTTACTAAAATAAGGAGAATTCTTACTTTAACTGTGCGTAAATTACTTTGTCTAAAACGATTGTTTGTTTTTTAATTCTATATTAGTGTTAGGATTGGTATTTTTCCAACTCGGTTCTTAAGTTTTGTATGTTTATGCTTTTTTAGGTATGAAACTTCTGCTCACTTATGGTTGGTCTTGGAGTATTGTGTGGGTGGGGATCTACTCTCTATATTACGGCAGGTACTTAAGTAATTCAATGCATTTGTTTTGGAATGGGAAATTGTACTTGTTGTTACTCTCTTTTTAGTGCTGATTACGAAGATAAATTTCAGGATATTCAGCTTCCTGAGGATTCTGTTAATGAGCTTGCTTGTGATCTTGTCAGAGCTCTGCAGTATGTCAATTTCCCTTTGTTTCCCCTTAGTTTACTTGTATTACTTTTATTATGCATTAAAATTGGATACTCATTTCTCAGGTATTTACATTCAAATGGAATTATTTATTGTGATTTGAAACCATCAAATATTCTACTAGATGAAAATGGTCGTACAAAGGTGTCAATTTATTCACTCTCTTTCATTATTGATTGGATTAATTTATTTATTTACCCTTTTGTTAATATGAGCTAAAGTGTGTATCTATTACTTTGTTGATGCAGCTCTGTGATTTTGGATTGGCCAGAAAGTTAAAAGAGATATCGAAAGTTCCTTCTTCTTCTGTATGCTTTACTAACTTTTGCAATTTCGGACATCCACATTCATATATTCATAGACCTTTACTCAACTATGCCTGTCATTTTTCTACTGAAACCAAATAATATGTTAATACATACTACGTCTCTTTACTTCTTTATGTAGTTGCCTCAAGCAAAACGTGGAACACCCTCTTACATGGCTCCGGAGCTTTTTGAAGATGGCGGAGTTCATTCTTATGCTTCTGATTTCTGGGCTCTAGGTTGTGTACTATATGAATGTTATGCTGGGAGGCCTCCTTTTGTGGGAAGAGAATTCACTCACCTTGTAAAATCCATTATTTCAGACCCGACTCCACCTCTCCCTGGAAATCCAAGTCGACCTTTTGTCAATTTAATTAATTCTCTGTTGGTCAAAGATCCAGCCGAAAGAATACAGTGGCCCGAGCTTTGTGGTCATGCCTTTTGGAAAACCAAATTCTCTCCAGTGTCTCTTCCTTCTCAACCTGCATTTGATGATATGATAGAGCTTCATGCTAAACCATGCTTATCAGAACGTAATGGTGATAAGTCTTCTCATAACAGAACCCCTCCCAAATATCGTGAAAAAGACATGAAAGGAGTGCTAAGAAAGGATGAAAATTCTGGATCAAGAGGCATTGAGACACCAACAAGGGCAACACCAAATAGTCACAGAACTCAGACAAAGGGTTCTGGCCGAACAGTTGAAGTCAAGCAGAAAGATTCTTCCAATATTAAAAAAGGTTTGAATCTTTTGAGACTTTCAAGAATAGCAAAATCAAATTTACAAAAAGAAAATGAGAAAGAAAATTATCGTCGCCCCTTGCCCAATGGCTCCGAGAAGGATGCAGATGTTAAAATTGAGAACACTGACATGGAACTTGATTTTAATGAGAATAGTGAAGAAGATACTCTTGAAGAAACTGATGGTTCTGAACACACACCTGTGCCCAATGAGAAAATGGAGAATAATTTTCAGAATCAGGGAAAAGCAGATGACACTGACAATGTTATACACCGGTTGGACACCTTATCTGTGACTACTCCTGCCTCGGACGATTCAAGTTCGTTTGATCACGAGTCAACTCCTGACCGCTCTGACCTATCTGCTATTTCTCCAAGTGTAAGCCCTCTAGTGAAGAAACATAGGCCAAAAGAAGATTTAGGTTCTGGCCTTGACTCTGATTCATCAAGATCATCAAATGACAATTCCCAGGTTGTTTGGCATCCATCTGATCTCTCAGTCAGACCTGTAATGCCCAGCAGAAAAGTTGACAAAGGCTCAGAAGTCATCCCTTCACTTCCTTTTGAGGCGTTACAAGCACCTGATTTTGTCAAGATGCCTAAAGAGCAACTGGAGGCAGTACATAACCGAATTATATCCATCTTGAATGGGAATACTAGCATTGGAGAAAAACAAAATGTGGTTAGGTACCTCGAGATGTTGAGCAGTAATGCTGATGCAGCAAATATCTTGACCAACGGGCCAATAATGCTCATTCTCGTGAAATTGCTACGTCAGTCTAAGGCATCAGCTTTACGTGTTCAACTTGCTTCACTGATTGGTCTGTTGATCAGACACTCTACCTTTGTTGATGATAGTTTGGCTAATTCTGGAATTCTAGGTTCACTGACGGATGGCCTTAGGGACAGACAGGAAAAGGTGAGAAGGTTTTCTATGGCTGCTTTGGGTGAGTTGCTATTTTATATATCCACCCAAAGCGCAGACTCTAAAGATAACACTCCGCTTGAATCTCCATCAAAGGACAATAGGACTGCGCATGGCTGGCAGGTTAACTTCTAAGCTTGTTGGATATAATGTTTGTTGTCCATCTGCCTATGTCATTTGAAACTTGAGTTCTGTAGTGCTAGTGTGTGTTTATTTCCACCTATTTTTATTTTCTTAGCCAACTTTCAAAGTTAATTATTTTTCTAGAGTTAACTTATTTTGATCCTTCTGCAGGTTCCGAATTCATTAATTTCCCTTGTGACATCGATGTTGAGAAAAGGTGAGGATGATATAACTCAATTGTATGCATTGAGAACAGTTGAGAATATTTGCAGTCAAGGAGGCGTCTGGGTGGGACGTTTGACCAGTCAAGATGTTATTAATAATCTCTGCTACATCTATAGAGCGGCAGGGAAACAGGAAAGCATGAGGCTTACTGCAGGATCATGTTTAGTGCGCTTAGTTCGTTTTAATCCTCCTAGCATTCAGTCTGTTATAGAGAAACTCTCATTCAAGGACCTAGCTTCTGCTCTTGTCAAAGGCATTCCACGAGAGCAACAAATTAGCTTAAATCTTCTTAACTCTGCAATGCTTGGAAGTCATATGCTCACAAATGTTGGAAGATACCTTATACAACTTTCAGAGGATAAGAATCTGATCCCAAGTCTTCTGTCCCTTCTTGAGCAGGGTAGTGAAGTCTTAAAAGGAAAGGCACTTGTCTTTGTGGCTCTCCTTTGCAAGCACGGTAGAAGGTGGCTTCCACAGTTCTTTTGTAGCCATAAGTTACTCTCAGTGGTGGATAGGCTGGGAAAAGAGAAGGATGCCTTTGTGCGGCAGTGTTTAGTTGCATTTCTGCATATTGTGGCATCTACTATTCCAGGTTTACTGGATATAATAACAGGGGATATCCAGCAAATGATGGGAGGAAGGCGCCATGGACACATCTCTTCCCTTACCGGCAGATCTGCTCCAAAAGCCAATATTAATTTGTTTCCTGTTGTCCTTCATCTTCTTGAAAGTTCAGCTTTTAAGCACAAAGTGGCGACATTTCCAGTACTAAGGCAGTTGGCGAATCTCATTAAACTCGCAGAGGCACCATTTCAGGTCTGTGACTTTGCCGTTAGATCTTGTTTGCTTTTAAATTTTAATCCTATGCTTTCATGAAATCACGAGTACTGTCAGAGCGAAGCTGCAAAGTTTCGTTAGATATTAATTGTGCAAAGATATAGTCGATAGATAGTCTACTAATGAAAAAAAGGTGTATTTTAGAATATAAGGGTTGACCTCAAATCTCTCCAAAAAAGAGTGCTGATCTCAAAATAAGTGTTTGAAATAATTAATCAGTGAGATGAACTTACTACTAGAGTAACTCTTGTTACGTTAATAGAGTTAATAACTTTTTTGTAAACATTAAAGTTCATCAATCTAACTGTTGAATATGATAATATTATCTTAAAGATCATGCACTCCAAATTTTATACTAATCGAATGTCCGTGGCTGTGTAATCTTATAGCCACCTTTTGTATTTAAAAAAAAAATTATATGTTAAATTAAAATTATTTAATGACGGATCTAATAATTTTTAAACGTCATAAAATTTGTAGACTTATAATCTACTCAATAGACATTATTAGTTTGGCAGTAAAAATGGCGAAATTTTATGTCTACAAAGAAGTTATAATCTGAAAATAGTTACGCTACTTATAATAAATTATAAGATTTGTTAATTTTTGGAGAAATTGCACCCACTTTGAATGAAATATACTTAAGACATACACCCTCTTTTTCCTGTAGATGATATTTACCCATCAATTACACACATCTCTATTTTCTTAAAATAATAGTAGGCCTAAATGACTATTGTAATTTTCCCAATCAATAAAGGTGGTGGTGTTTATTTGAAAAACTGGAGCATGTTTCTCATTTGAGCATACCTCAAGAGGCAAGTGCACATTATACGATAGTATTTTAATAGAAAAAAGCTCAGTCAAAACAGGAAGTGTTCTAATATCTGATAAATTGTCTGCTAAATTTGCATATATTGTTTTGCAATTCATCTCTCTTAAATAACTGTTTTGACAATTATTTTACCGATGCTATCATTGATTAGGTCATACTTTTAATTGACAGCTGCTACTTTCATTAGAGCAGGGTATACTTTTAATTGACAATTGATATTTGATATTGCTGTCTTTGTTTATTGTTTCGCTTTCAGGGAAGAGATGACTTCCAAATAACCCTTCTACGAATTTTAGAGTCTCTGACAGAGGAATCTTCTGTGATCCTTGGCAATCCTGACATTTTCATTCGTGAAATCCTCCCTAGTTTGACTGTGCTATACAAGGGTAACAAGGATGGTGATGCCAGATTTTTGTGCCTTAAAATCTTTTTTGATGTGATGATTATTCTCTTGAGTGAACCAATTGAAGAAGAGCAAAGACTGAATGATCTGAAGTTTGTATCAAATAATCATTTTCTTCCTCTATACCCAACCTTGATCGAAGATGAAGATCCGATTCCTATCTTTGCACAGAAGCTTCTTGTCATGTTATTAGAGTTCAGTTTTATTTCAATTCCAGACATTCTACACCTGAAGACAATATCACAATGTTTTGAGTTCTTGCTTGGTGATCTGTCAAATGCAAATGTGAATAACATTAAGCTGTGTCTTGCTCTGGCTTCTGCTCCTGAAATGGAGTCAAAGTTACTCTCCCAATTGAAAGTCGTTAGGAGGATTGGTAATTTTCTTGAGTTTGTATGTGCAAAGGGAATGGAAGATTTGCTGGAACCAACTCTTGGGCTGTGTAGGGCTTTTCTAGCACGTTCAGTCTTCAGACACACAACAGAACCAACTCTCTTAGGTGACTGTTCTCCTGAGGTGAGTGGAGCGGTTGACCCCCAGCATTGCATAAGAGATATAACAGATTTTGGAAACAATGTTGGTGTCTTCCTAGAGTTGAGTGCATCTAGGGAAACCAGTATTACCGATATAGCTTCCGTGTGTGTGATTTTACTGCTCAAGGCCGCTCCTAGAGAAGCTACAACTGGTCTACTAACCAATCTCCCCAAGGTCACTGTGATCCTAGAATCATGGAGTAAAGGCATCCCTCACTTAACGGTTCAGAGAATGCTTCATGCTTTAGGTTATGCTTGTAAGCAGTACTTGTTGCATGCAATGATCCTATCAATATCGATACCAGAGATTTCAAGAATTGAAGGAATAGTTTCTGAACTTAAGAGTTCAAGTGTCCCTGCTTTAGCCAAAACTGCTGGATTGGCAGCCTTGGAGTTGCAGCGGTTACCTCGCTGCTTTTGAATTTGAACAATGATTGGTATCATATTATGTTATGTTACAATTGTCATGTTCATTTTTGCCAATATGATTGTCCTGTTCTAGTTGGCAGAATTTGTTACTTCTCCACTTTACCCTCTTACCTATATTTTTCAGGTATTAGTAAATTCCCGATAAAGGTTAAGCATTTTGGTGAATTCCACTCAGGCTTCACTGTACTTCCATTTAAATTATGTGTACTCTGTATCTTCATGAAATGAAAAATTACTTACCACAGATTCCTTTTGGTAATTTTAAAAAGAAGAAACATCTAGGTACATGTATATATTATAACAAATAAACTTGATATTTCTATGTTTGTATCTAGTTTTTGCTATTATCTCATACTAAGTGAGATGCATGTTAAAGACAAGAAGTTATGAGCTCAAATGGAAACTTGGAACAATAGCATGTTCCTATTTGATAGGGTTCCTACATGCACACATGGCCAGAACAAATATTTATCAGCTATAAGAAATCAATGTCATTCAAATCAAAATGATAAGGAGACACACGTACCCCTTTTGTTCTATAAGGTAACCCTAATTTGTGTCTTAGTGACACATTTTAAAAAATCAAAAAAAGAAAGAGCTGTATGGCACCAAATATCACGGGTAGAAAATGATTCTTTCTCACCAAACGTCACATGGAAACCTTTTCCATTCTTTGTCTGTTCCTCCAAGATAAAAACACAACTTTTCCTTATCATGATCCAATGGATTCAACCCAAGTGGGGCCCCCACTTGACCCCACACAAGTCTTATGTAGAAGAGGGTTGTGAAAGTGATAGGAGCCTGCAAAGCTTCAGAGTGTTTGCCAATATAAAGGGTTATTGCCATCATTTTTTTTCCCCACTAAAAGCCTTCACCATTAAAATGGCATCATTCAGTTTTTATCTAGTACTAATGATAATCGTGGTCTTCATGCCCTCACCTCTCCTTTCATCTTATTCACAATCACAACAAACTCTTCCTGAAGTTCCTACACTCTCCTCTTCTTCACCAGCAACAAAAACAGATCCTTCTCCATCTTCACTCTTTCCTTCCCAAGATTTGTCACCTGACATTGCTCCACTCTTGCCTTCTTCTGGTGGTGCTTTACCAACTCCTACAGGCTCTGGCATTCCCACTATTCCCTCCAATCCAAGTCCTCCAAACCCAGATGACATCATTGCTCCAGGTCCCTTTTCTGCATTTGCACCATATGGATCCGTACAAGCTACTTCCAATGCTCATAGAAGTGTAGTTTTTGACATAGCCACTATTGCTTTTGCATGTTTAGCAGCATACATTTCTTTGCAGTAAATGATTTGTAATGTGTCATATCATATTCCTCTTGTTTGTTAATTTTTCATTCTTGCCTTGTAGTATATGATGATATTATAATGAAATTTAGTTTCTTTCTCAATTGCAACTATTTTTTTAAGATTCATAATTATTGAGGTCAGTTTTCTTTTGTTTTTCCTTTATGTTAAAGTGTTCTTTATCTTTTCTTTCTAATGAGAGGTCCATGATTGAACTGTTTAAAGAGCCTTTTTAAATTCCAGCATCACTATGCTCATTAAAGCTGAAAGTCACATTGAGTGCATGTTTAAATCAACGGCTTTGTCGTAACACTGATTTTGTCGAACTCGCCGTGATTCTAAAGATGCACTCAGATTGAAATGAAAGAGTTGCTACCAGCTCTGTCGGATTTGCAAGTGCTCATATTTTTTTCATGTTGAGACTGAAGTGCACGTGTTAGACACCTAATCATCATGAATAATTTCCAATTATCGACCACATGCTGCCCAATCAAGTGAGAAATTCCAATAGTTATACTATTAATGTTTAAGTAATCATGTTTTGTCTTGTTTTGCTGTCTGTTTGTCTCATTCTTTGTATATCATAATCACATAATTGGCATCAACAGTATTTGCATTAGAAAATGAACTTAGTTTATGCATGAAAGAGCAGTACAAAGATATGTGTAAGATGAACTTGAATGCACAAAGTTAACTTAAGTCACAGAATTTACAGTTTCAACTAACAAATTTTCATTCCAAATATAAGCTTTCTAGTTTCAACATAGTTAAGAGATGGATAAAAAACAATTTTGCATTAATCGGAAATTTTCCATTTTTATCCGACTTTCCATCTTGAGCTGATAGTATCTAATCTTGTTTAATCTTTCTTGTTAGAGTTCAGGACAAAATATTAACATTTTCTGCCATATCATCGATTGGTACCAAAGAGAATGCAGTAAAACAGAACAAGGAATATCTTTAGTAATGGAACACATGAATGTCTCAAAATAGCAAATACTTATGATTTTTAAGAGCAAATTCCATATAACATGTAAAGAAAGCGATATAAGTTCTACAAAATTAAGATTAAAACTAGCATTATTGTAATCCTAATATGGTCCAGAAAAGATCTCGCAGTTACATTAAGTTTAATTTAACCGACACACCAAAGATCATATAGCAACAAAAAAAACTCCAAAATGGATATGTAAGTCCTCCTCTTTGCTCGTTTAAGCCTTGGTCTCGAGAAGCTTGTCGATCATGTCAGCAGCTTCTTGGACAGTGGTGATGCTCTGAGCACTTTCTTCTTCCACGCTAATGCCAAATTCTTCCTCAAGTCCCATCACAATCTCAACCTGCACAAAATTTGAAAAGTCAGTCTAAATAATCGAGCAAAATATCATAGAATGTAAGCCAGACACCATGTTCTGATGTTTCTGATATGCATCAAATAATGGCATTTAGCATGCCATTTGAGCATATAGCTCAAGATGTATAGGTAGGGTGTCAACTGTTAAGGGTATATAGGTTCTTTGCCATAAAGTAACACTTTTCTTAAAAAAAGTCAAACAGGATACAAAGTAAAATAGCCGAGAAAAAACTGAAATTGCTTAAACAGCCAGAGGAGTTTTATAATGGAGACAGTAATAATGAAGTAACTAGACTGAATTGACAAACAACGACATTTTCCCAGTCACAATAATTTGTAGACTGTAGAGTAGAATTCAGTGTTGTCAAATAGTTGCTATGGCGACACTATATTGCTATAGTGTACAAGCGAACAAATTACTAATGTACTGCAATATGCTATTTAGTACATAGTGTGGTCAAATAACGGCTATATCAGAGCTATAGCACTTCCGAGTAGAAGAATTTGAACGAACGGCTAAGTTTCAAGATATGCAATTGGCAATATTGGTGGGAACTATATAAAGCATGCTAGCATGCAAGTTGAGCAAATAAACAATGTTGTTTTTTTTGGTCTTTGGGATGTCCCCACACATCTACCAACTGAGTTGTCTTAACGGGATATAAACATGTGTAGTTAGTTATATGTGTTTTCTGTTTATTGCAGTACAGCAAAAGGATGTCCCCACACAGCTACCAACCGAGTTGTCTTAACGGGATATAAACATGTGTAGTTACTTATACGTGTTTTCTGTTTATTGCAGTACGGCATGTAGCGAGTACTAAGAAACGGTTGTTTTTATACGAATGCATCAACACTCTCATTGTAAAACCCTCTTGCTCCAACACACCTTGAGAGAAAGAGAAACAAAAGAGCAGGAACAACACTAACAACAGCAAAAAAATCACTAACATTAAGACACAGGTATGTGTGAATCCGTCCCACAATAAGTAGATAAAAATATTCGATATTGGTACTTATGCCACCGTCGCCGCGAGACTCTCCCACCTAATCAAGTGCTTAAAGACCTAACAATTGGTGCTCTTGTTGACTGTTGGGTCACGAAAAGGACTACCTACAGGCTAGATTAAGGTGTTCTCCTGAATACTGATAGGCGAGTGAAGCCAACAAAAAGGAAAGGGCTGCCATCAGGTCAGTGCTGATTGAGTGAAAGCCGTTGTGGATGCCAACTTTTAAAGAGTACGGCAATGTTAGGAGTCTCACATAGAGCAGATATAAGTACTCAATGCGAGACTCCGAAAAGTATGTATCATTCAAACATCAAGTAGCTAGAAGATACAATCAACTAGAGCAAGTACTTTGAATGGATTTCAAAGTTGAGATATTTCTGAATGATTAAGTATCACAAATTTGCAATCTTCCAGCACAAGAATCCGTATAAAAATATAATTATACCGTATCAAGAGAATCAGCTCCAAGAGCAGCAAATTTGGACTCTCCGGTAACAGCTATATCGTCTGTCAGGGCCAATTGTTTCTTGACAATGTCACACACCTTCTGCACAGTCTGTGGTTTAGCCTGCACAAAATCAAAGTTCTCGATAATTATACGATCTTAAGTATCACACATGTTCAGGATCCCCACATTTCGCTGCAATTCTAATCATATAACCAACACTTGCTCAGTTTTTAAGGTTTTTGCAGCAAACATACAGTAAAATACAGAAAATACTTGAAATAAACAAGGCGGCAAAACAGAAAGAATCAAGTTGAAGGTTTAAAATCTTACCGCACATGTAACTTGAAACCGAAGCCCTCTTGGCTGAAAGGTGATGGATGGAAAGTTTGTACCCTTAATTGAAAGAGAAAGAGAATTTGGACGAGAGATCCTGGTGCAAGAAACCTGAGATTGATAAAACGGATCCATAAAACAAGGTTGAATAAATAGATGATTGAAAAGAAAAAGAAAAAGAAATAAGTAAATACCATAGATTTGTTGGAGAGGAGGGAGACGGAGGTTCCGGTAATGGAAGCCATTGGAGAGAGATCTGAGATCTAAAGAGAGGGACGGAGGGTACAAAGTGTTGAAAATGAAATGGGAAACAAAATGAGTTGATAAATAGTGAGGAATGTATTTATAGGAAGAACAATAGAGTACAGTGTATTTTGGTTTGGTTTGGTTAGTTGTTGAGGTTTTTGATGTTTGTTCAATTCGCTTCGATACTTTCGAGGTCGGCACGTGTGAGTCAGTATTGTTGGGTTTAGTTATCAGACGGACACTGAAAACTTTATTTCAAAATTAAATAATTTGTGTTTTGTATACATATTCATAATATTCATATGTATATAAAGACGATTGCAAAGTACTAAATTTTAATCTAAAAATTATCTTCAAATTTAAAAGCTATAAATTTTAATTTTAAATATAATCAATTTTAATTTTTAATGAAACAAACGTATCAAAATCTTGTAAATAAAAAATAAACATATCAAAACCAAATATATATTTTGTTTTCATTAAGCAAAATAGTCTCACATCTTAGAAAGATAGTTGAGTTAATGGTTATTTATTTCTTTAATATAGACGAGTTTTGATTTATCTATCTTATTTTAAAAAAATAGATTTATCCCTTGAAATTTTTGGGTACCCTTAAGCGTGTAAAAATCAGGGGTAAATAAAAAAAAATTTACAGGGATAATTTTTCCACCTGGAGGCGAAAATCCTTAGAATTTTAAAATTACAGGGGTTAATCCAACTTTTTTAAGGGGTAAATTTAAGCACGCTTATATTACAGGAATATTTTACCATATACCCCCACAATTAGACTTATACCCCTACAAAATTTTTAAAATGCCGAATATAACCCTAATATTATTTTATTATTTTCTTTTTTACCATTCATGTCAGACTGTCAGAGTTTCGAAAAATTTACCCAAAAAGCCACGTTCTGGAAGACTTTAAAAATGAGTTCCGGTGTGTTTTTTTTCAAACCGGAAGACTTAGGGAAAGTGTTCCGGTTTAGTTATTTTTGTTCACCGAAAGACTTAGGGGAAGTGTTCCGGTAAGGAACAGAACCTTTAAAACTTTCGGTAACCAAGTTTCCTTGTACCGGAACACTTCATGTAAGTGTTCCGGTTTGTATCAACTACACTACCAGAAGACTTACCTGAAGTGTTCCGGTTTGTGTTTTTTTTTAATTTTCTTTATAATTTGTTATTAAAATATATTTTTATTGTGTAGGTGCGGTACCTATATACGAAAAAGAACCGATATGTGTGAATACTTCAGATGTTTTTACAACGTCAGGAATATTTGGTACACGAGAGGAGGCGATAAGATGAGTTAAAGACACCGGATTACGAAATAAAGTGACGGTTATCATCACTCGTTCAGATACACAAACATGCAAGAGAGGAAGAAGTAACAAAATAATATTTTGTTGTGATAAAGGTGGGAAATACAAGGATATTCATAGTGGAATCAAAAGTGCGACGAAAAAATGTGGATGTCCATTTAAGATCAGGTCGTCTCCGTCGAAAGATGGATCTGGATGGAAGATTGATGTAAAATGCGGGGTTCATAACCATGATTTACCTGATAGATTAGAAGGTCACTCATTTGTTGGTAGGTTGACAGCAGATCAGAAGCAACATGTTGCTGACTTAACAAAAAGAAAGGTTGCACCTAGAAATATATTGCATTCCTTGCATGAGCAAGATCTAGATTGTGTCACTCAGATCACGCAAATATACAAGCAGGAGAGTATGATAGAAAAATAAATAAGAGGTCCTAGAAGTGAGATACAACATTTGTTTAAGCTTATTGAGGCTGCAGGTTATGTTTATTGGAGTAGAAAAAGAGACGACTCTGAAGTTATTAAAGATGTATTTTGGGCTCATCCCGATTCAATTAAGTTGTTGAATATTTTTCCTATTGTGTTAGTTATGGATAACACTTACAACAAACAACTACATGCAAACTTTGTTTGAAATTGTTGGCATGACATCAACCGAGTTGACTTTTGCTGTCGCATTTGCGTATATTGAGTCTGAACAGACTGAGACTTTTTGTTGGGTGTTAGATAAGCTTAAACAATTGTTTGTCAAGAAAGATTTGTTTCCACAAATGATGACGACAAATAGAGATCTTGCTTTGATGAAAGCCATTGAGACTGTGTTTCCAAGGACAAATAATTTGCTATGTCAGTTTCACATTAACAAAAATGTTACTGCAAAAAGGAAACTATTAGTGGCCCGTGATATGCAAGAGTCAATTGGAAAATTATGGACGGATGTTGTATGGGCTAGTGATGAGGTTGAGTATGCTAAACATTTAAAAGAACTTGAGCATGCGTGTGTTGATTGTCCTAAATTTTTTGAGTACATGAACGACATATGGTTGACACCACATAGACAGAGATTTGTTTGCGCATGGATTAATCGAGTCCTACATATGGGTAACACGACGACTAATCAGTGTGTTTTGTTTTAGATCCCAAAATTTAACTTTTGTACATTTTGTATTTTTCTTACTTAGTTTAAATATGTATTATTATAGGGTTGAGTCTGCTCATTGGAAGTTAAAGCAGATGTTAGGTAATAGTATTGGTGACATGGTCAAATGTTGGGAGGCCATGAATGACAACTTAAAGATACAAATTGGCAACATTAGAGCTTCTTTTCAAAAGAGTGTGTATGAAGTTGCGCATGTGTATTCAAGTCCATTTTACACATATTTACGTACTTCAGTGTCGCGAGCTGCATTGAGGCGCATTGCTGAAAAGTTAACAAGAATTGATTATATTGGAACGAACAAGGACAAATGTCGTTGTACTCTTAGAGCAACCTATGGATTACCTTGCGCGTGTGAGTTGGCAGGGTATAGAATTAGTGGTATTCCAATACCAATTGACGTTGTGCATGTTCATTGGAGGAAACTAAGCATGGAAATCAAGTTGGAAGAAGACTTAGATGAGGAATCAGAGGTGGGTATGAAATCTGCAATTGATGAGTTATGGAAAAGGTATAGGTCACAAGATGTTGTTGGAAGAAGGGCATTACAAAGTAGGGATTATGAACTTGCATTCCCCACAACGAATTCTTTGTTACCACCACCTGAAAAAATAAAAACAAAAGGTGGACTCAAGAAAAAAACAAAAAACCTGTAGGGTATGATGTTTATAGAGACCTTTCGTATCATGAGCATGTTGATCAAACATCTCAATCTTTACAACGACAATCTCAACCATCACAAAATTCAAAGAAGAAATCTCAACCATCACAACCTGTGAAAAAGAAGTTGAAATTATCACAATCTTTACAATCATCTAAGCGGTTCATCCTTCAATTTCCTAATCATATTAGGTCATTTATTGATGATGTAGTCAATGTATTGCCAGATGGTAATTGTGGATTTAGAGTCATTGCTTCATTGCGGGGTTATGGTGAAGATGTCTGGCCAATGGTTCGTCGAGACTTGGAGTTGGAAATTATACATAATGAAAGATAAACTTTATATGCCAATTTATTTGTTGATCGGTTAACCGAAGTGAGAGATTCTTTGAAGATAGAGGGAAGTGGTTCTCAACCACCAAATAAATGGTTGACATTACCAGACATGGGTTACGTGATTGTGAATAGGTATAATGTGGTACTTGTCTGTTTAGGATTCGAATGCTTGACTTTCTTCCCTATGACAACTGCATTTTCACCGAATATCTCATTTTATTGCATTGGATTTGTAAACTCAAATCATTGGATTCAGGTAAACATTGTTATAATTGGATATTTTTAGTAAATATTTTGAGTAATGTTAAATAATGTTTTGTTTATTTTTCTATCCAAGTTAACATGAAAGAAGGATTTCCATTGCCAACAGTGACAACAGATTAGAAGAACTTACATTATCCAGCAGCAACATCGTGGATGGTAGGATTTGCAGCACGTCTACAACATTGGCAACAACTTACGCCTATATTACTAACACATTATGAATTATAAACTATGTTATTCATTTTTGTTCATGAATTATATTATATGTTTGCAACACTTTATGAATTATAATCTGTGTAATTCAATTTTAATTTCAATTTTTAAGTCTAAAAATTATCAATAACATATAACATATATAACATTGTACATATAAGTTCAAATGTTAATACATTAACATAAACATAACTATAAATCATTGTGAACGAGCAATACGAAAAGTTGCAAACAGATCAGCAAACTGTGGATCATCCTCTTCAGTCGCATTCTGTTGAAGGTAACGATGAATCAATGTAGACACACGACCCTAGGCAGGATCAAATGGTCTCACATCGTACTCAGGAACAAATGCAACTCTTGGATCATCATGGCTAGGCGGTACCAATCGAGGATTCGAAACACGATAATACCACTCAAGATATTCATCATCTGTCTCAAATGGGATAGTGACCAGTGTTGTCGAACGAATCACCTACCCAACACTCTAAATGTAACTAATCCACTTAACATCGATATCACCAGCCATCCTATAATCAATAGGTGCAGGTGGAATATACTGACGGTATCCAAATTGTCGAAGACACCTGTCAAACATATATGGAACAATAGTGTCACCCCACCTCAAACATCCCATATAAAGAGAAATCTCATCAAAATGACAATGAACTCTATGATCCTCGAATGACCGCCATATGGCATCGGTCGGTGTCAGCTCATCCAAAATAGGTCGCAACTCATCCACCTTAAACGCGCCTTGTTTGTATGTCCATCTCATCGCTCGAGGGAGACCACAATTATGAGCTGGTATCCAATTCTCTCCTTTTTTTCCAAGAGTTGGAAAATATTCATGAATCCAGCATTGTTAAAAAAATATTATAATATAATAATTAAGTATAACATAATGAACATAATAAAAAAAATATTAGACTTAAAATAAAAACAACCAACAAAATGAATTTAAACATATACCTGTAAGAGAGTCGGGTAACTACCGAGTTGTTTACAACTGAACATGGACGCATCTCCAAGATACCTATACAAGGTCACCAATACAACTACTCCCCAACTATAGCTTGGCAACTCATTCAAGTCCCTAAATAGTGTCATGTATCGTGCCTCAACAAGTGTAAACGTCTTATCCGCAAATATCATGCAACCCACTAACATCATCAAATAACATCTGGTCGCATATGACCACGATGATGTAGCTCGATGCTCTACGAATCGATCATATAATCACTCAAGCTTGTAGTACGAACCCCTTCACTCACGGACCTGGTATAATGCCACTTTTTGTGACACTCCTAGGTAGTCAACGGCCCACTCAATAGCTAGGTCTTTGCTGATGGGTTGAGGGCTCCATAATACCCCCTGATGGGCAGGTGAGGCAAACATGCAACGTCATCCAAAGTAATCGTCATTTCACCAAACGACATGTGAAATGAAGATGTCTCTAGATGTCACCTCTCAACAAATGCAGAAACCAAGTTTGCATCTATCTTCTTCAAACTGGTTCTCTGTAGGGAAGCTAAACCGGACCTAGATATGAAAGCCTCAATCTCTGGTGGAAGCTGTTGTGGAACCATATGAGTCAACTTCAATCCATGTCCTGCAACTTTCAACTCCTTCTTCGCACCTCTCTCCTGAAAACAAATAAAATTAAACAAATTATACAATAGATAATTATAATTTCAGTTTTTATTCAATACTAAATAATTATAATTTCAAGTTTTATTCAGTAATAAAAATTTATAATTTACTTACCTCACTGAACCATAACCGTCTGGCGACATGATGCTCGTACTTAACCAAAACACTGGTATCGTACGAACCTCTTGGATATCCAACTGGATTTGCTGCAGCTACAAATGTACCGATATCATCTTCTTTTGTCCTTCTAGACGTATCGCCCCGTCCCATAGATCGAACATGTATCCTACCATCTCTGCCTCGTGTGCGCACCACTGGAAAAAAATTAATTAATAAAAAAAGAAATTAATAAAAAAAAAATTAAAACCGGAAGACTTGAAAAAAGACTTTCGGTACACATTTTCGGCATAACCAAACCGGAACACTTTTTCCAAGTCTTCCGGAAGTCATCTACCAAAAATACATAAAACCGGAAGACTTTCATAAACTCTTTCGGTATGCAACACAAAAAATTTGCAAACCGGATGACTTTAAAAAAGACTTATGGTTCATTGAAATTCAAACCGAAAGACTTACTTGTATGTCTTCTGGTAAGTTTTTGAGAAGAGTCTCTTTTGCGCTGTGAAATGTGAAAAGTAAAAATGGAATGAAAAATTTATCTTTTAACTATTTATATGAGGGCATTTTAGTCCAAAAAAAATTGTGTTGGGGTATAAGTCAAATCGTACGTATATGGTACAATCTTCATATTACATAAGATAAATAACTATTAGCCCAGGATAATTTATATACAATATTTATATACATCGATCCAACAAAAACACATGTTCTACAAAAAAAAAACAAAGACATAAGCGTTCTTACATCCAAAATAGACAATATACCGTAGCTGCAATAACATTGACTTAAGATCTACCAAAATACATCACAAAATTATATATATATATATATATATATATATATATATATATATATATATATATATATATATATATATATATATATATATATATATATATATATATATATATATATATATATATATATATATTTAATTACAACTAAACATACCGTAACAATTTATTTTTATTCTTATATTTAACTGTCAAGATTTAATGTCTTTAAATATAATTTTTTTGTGATTGTTATAAAAATATGTGTAATTTATTATGGACATTTATTTATTTAATTTAAATATATATTTTATATATTTTATGTTATAATATAATTAAAATTTTAAATTGCATATATTAATTGTTTACAAACGGGTCAAACAACCCAATTTTACTAGTGCGAGATGGAGGTTCAATTCAATCTCACGCCCACTCAAATTGACGAACATGTTCTATCTCACGAGACGATCCCAAACTAGAGCAAGACACAACTTCATCTCAACCAATAGATTCATCCAACGTTCCTCTATGCAAGATACCTCTTATTATAAATGGTTTTGATCGTTGTTTTTATACAAGTGTAACATGTCCTAACCAAATAATTGTCATTCATTCTCCCAATCTACATGATGGTATCCTCTTCATTATATCTTTTATGCGGATTTGATGTACTATATTGTTGTCATAGGGAAGAAAGACCTTATTAATGATGGAAGTGTTCCAAATATAGCTAGCTTTATCAAGTCCCTAATCTAAAGCACCTTAGAATCTAAGGGCTTCCAAGTTAGGGTTTTAAACCACCCTTGATAAGGAAACCAAGGATATTCCCAAATATTAGTACCTTTTTGTTTTCTATTCTCCAACAACATCTTTTTAGGACATTACCTTTTGTTTGCATCATACTTTTCCATACATAGCTATCACGGGCCTTGGCTCTGGCTTTTTGATGGTAGTATTAGGGAAATATTCATCCTTAAGAAAATTGTGAATGATAGAGTTTTAGTTGATCAAATTACTCCAAACTTGTTTAGCAAGGAGAGCTTCATTGAAACTACCTATGTGTTTTAGAATCTCATGCCACCTCTATCCTTAGTAATGCACATCTTACTCCAACTTGTCCAACAAATTTTCCTTTCATCCTTCTTATTACCCCACTAATAATTTCAGACAATGTTGTCAATATCATTGCATAGGTTCATAGTGATTTTAAACAGACTTATAACATAGGTCAGAATAGCTTGGGAGATAGTTATAATGAGAATGGATTTTCCCGCATAGGAAGGTCTTTTCTCCTTCCAACTATTGACCTTGTTTTTTATCCCATCTAAAATGAATTTCATGATAATGAATTCCAACTAATGCCTCTAGTAGTATAACCATCTTAGAGATTTTTTTTATTAATAAGGATAGAAAAGGTAATTAAAGTAATGCATTTCATGATAGTATGGGTAGTGAAGTTAAGAAAACCCATAACTTTGTGGGTGAATTCAATGGAGAACCATTCAATTCTATCATATGCCTTAGCCATATCGAGATTTATTCCTTTATATTTGTTCGTGCACCTTTTATTTTTTACTAAGGGTATTAAAAAATTCATAATAAAAAATAATGTTATCCATAATAAGTCTATTAGGCACAAAAGTACTTTGGAAATGGGCTAATAATATCATTAAGAACAGAATTAATTCTTCTTTTTTTGGATCAAGAAGATAATTAATTTTATTAGTTACGTTTTGGTAATGATTTTAAGAGTTACATTACATAAAGAAATGGGTCTGAAAGTTTTTGTAATGATTTTAATAGTTACATTACACAAAGAAACGAGTCTGAAAGTTTTGTAATGATTTCAATATTTATTTATTAATGACTGGTTTTTATATACAAAATTTCTATCATTTATTAGAGGCCTTATTTTTAAAATAAGGACAAAACCACTAAAATGTTTGGGCCGACTCTGAAAGAATGCATAGCAATAATTCTTGACCACCATTTCGCAACATCACAATCATCTTCATCAAGAAAACTTTCACCATTTCCTCATAACATAAGAATCATCAACATCATTTTTCAACACAACCTCACTATAACCATCTCTAACAGCACAATAATATCACTCATTTTCATAATTTTCATACCACGTGAATCTCTTTCATTCTTTCCTAATTTTCACATCGAAAATAAAAGTGAAATAGAGGATGGAAAATTAGCGCTAAAAAGTTGGAATGAAAAACATGAAATGAACAAAAAAAAATTCTCTCCTCTCACAATAATTCATGTGCCCCAATCTAATAATCTTTCTCTCTCTCTCTCTCTCTCTCTCTCACACACACACACACACACACACACACACACACACATTTTAATGCATCTGATATCACACTGGCAAAAATAAAAACAATGGATTCATTCATTTTTCTATCCAAAGGCGCCCCATCATAGGGAGACAACTCTCTCTCTCTCGAAAGGAAATTCCAAAAATGTGACTACACAAAATTCCATTTTATGCAGACCCATAAGGACCACATAACCTTTTTTCCTCCTAAGACACACACACACACACACAAACACATACACACATAATCTCTCTATCTCTATCTCTCACACATCCATAGTCGAGATTTAATGTGAAATTGGATAGCCTTAAAGCACTAAGACTATTATGTAGATAAACTGATGATCACATCTCATGGATCATGGATAATGAGTTATCAAGTCTAAACATAGGTATGAATATTAAGAGTAATATTTATACTAGATTGACCCACTATAAGAGTACTACATAGAATGTTATGCGAAGTGTCATAAGTTAGTCTCATGGTGATAATGGTGCATACCACCCTTCGACCTGAAACTACTATGGACCCTAGATGTAGAGTCAAATACTTTATTGTTGATCAAACATTGTCCGTAACTGGATGATCATAAAGAAAGTTGATTGGTACTTCACAAAGCATATTGAGGGACATGAGTAGCCTAGATGGAATTTGTCCATCCTATATAGCAGGATAAATGTCTAAGTGCCCAATATTGAACTGGACAAGGATGACACGGTATATATCTTGTGTTCAATATAGACATAAGGACAAAAGGGTATTGTACACACAAGTACTATCACAAAAGGTTTTGTTAGATCACATGATAATTTTGTGACTTGGGTGGAAGTGATGTGTTGCTAGATACCGCTGACTATTTATTATGTTACATACATGATTTAATATAATTGTCAATGTTGCAAAATTCTACAAGGTCACACACATAAGGACAGTTTGAGAAGAGGTAGAATAAATAAGATACATCGTAAGGTATGATGCACTTGAATGGAATACATAATATGGTAAGGTACACTATGCCAAAAATGACTTTTAATAGTGCACCTTAGACAATGCTTTATTACAAAAGCGCTGCTATAAGTAAAAAAAACACGGAAATTGTTCACGAAAAATAGCAAAAGCGCTTCTAAAAGTCCTACCTTAGACAACACTTTTGGAAAAGCGTTGTCTAAGGTAGATATTAGACAATGCTTTCTGAAAGCGCTTTTAAAGGAATATCTTAGACAACGCTTTCCTCAAAAGCATTGTCTAAGGTATTTTAAATTAAAAATAAAATAAAATCAAAAGCGTTCTCTAAGGTCAAGTTGACATTAGCCAGCGCTTTCTAAGGGCTATCTTAGCCAACGCTTTTCACAAAAGCGCTGTCTAATGTTTAAT